>JADLZN010002674.1:0-136999 GCA_018155175.1 Sinocyclocheilus anophthalmus | reverse complement strand
GCGAAAGCTAGATTAAATTGATTATTACGTTTTAAATATTGTTATTTTTCTTACAAAAACGCATCGATTCGCTAAGGAGGCTCTTTCTCTCACTCCCTCGGATGCGGTGTGAGGCTTACGGTTTCTATTTATTTATGCCTGCGTTTTATTCTACACTTCTTTTGTTGGACTGATGAATGCAACACACTGATGCTGGGGCCCTGTTTACACAGTCTTGTTGTGTTCATAAATGAGCGTATCAATTTACTCACTTTCTCTTTGGAGTGTTTAACCACTCTTGTCTGGTGCATTAAAGAGATGCTGTCTAAAAATCAAAAACTAAAGTCTCCAATCCAAAGCCGATATTCTTATAACAGTTTAAGACCCCACGCGCACGTATCAGATGGTCTGAAACTTCTACCTAAACGGCTTGCTCGATTCTCAACTCTCCTGTCTGATCCCCCACATGTCTATGTCACTACGTTGGTAATATGACTTTGGTCATAATCAGTGTGACCTTAATGTTTCACTCAAAAAAAAAGGCGTCTTACTATTCTTGCTGTTGCTTCTGCTTGTGGCTGCTGAACTGTTTTGGATTCACCTACGTGATGTCTACTCACATATTGGTGCGAAAGCGAAAATACTTGTTTGGCCTTCCAAAAGAGGACGCAACAAGAAATCATTGGTAAGTTTTATTTACAATGCTGTTCCAGAACAGTTCAACCCAAAATTCAGATGAGTACAGCGCATATTTATGGAGGATAGGACCTGTTATTCCTGAACCACTACCCTGACTATGAGTCTGCGGCACAAAGCTGTATTCTATAAAAGTTGGCAGTTGCCAACGACTTTGCAAGGACATCTGGCGCTTCTGACGCACAGCCGTGAGTCACGGGCTATCTTTCTACTCAGTATTAAACTAATCAATTGCACTGATGACCACAAACACGCGATTTTCTTGAGCAGTGTAGAGTAGGCTGGTCGCTGTTGTGTGTTGCTCCGATCACCGTAATGCAAGACATGGTTTAATGTTTTAACGCACGCGTACGCACGGCAACGGCGTAAAAAGACAGTATAAGTTATTAAAATCAGTAATTATGTCCCCACTGGATGCATAAAATGCCTCGTTTGTAATGGGTTGTCAAGGTTGGTTTATCGCTCTCGTTGGAGAGCCAGGCCACAGGATTTCCTGAGCGTAACATTCCCGTCACGACACTTGAGACATCGGCCAAATCCACAACGCACTGGATACTGGCCATCAGAGCACATCACCTCACCTTTTTTATCGCTGAGCTTTGTAAAAATCGACCTGTGTTTCAGAAAAAGTCGGGCATAGCGGAGAACAAGATGTACATATATGGACACTAATGTTTATTAACCTTACAAACCGCATAACACATTGCGATGACCCTAAATCCCCAAATAATGTCCTCTTTAGCAACGTCATATACTAGTTAGTAACGAATTGCAACTCAACGTCACCGTTTCCTTCAACGATTCGATCTCACCGTTTCGATTCGATCACTGATTTTCAATTTTTTTTTTACAAAATTAGATTTAAGACAAATTATAAATTAAATTTGTCCTTTTATTATTGCTTGGACAAAAAAGCTGCACGTTTCTTTGTGAAATTGATCTCTATAGACTAGAATAATAGCACTTGCATATTACGCTCTTTTGTGTTTGATTGCTTCAGTGTCCCATTTAAATATCATGTAAATGTAAATACAAAACTCAATTAAATTTTAAAACAACAAGCCCCAAACACAATCACTTAACACAAATCAAAAAAATACTTCAACCTAAACAAAAAGCTTTGTCGCTGCTCTTTTCCTTTTAAAATTTAAGCCACTGCATTTTTAATACATGAATGGAAACGAGATGCTGCATCATGCAACATAGCCTTTTTTAAACTAATTAGATTGTATGTTTTCGAATTTGAAGCAAAAAACCGAATGGTTTTGACTTTGTTTTTGTGAAACTATAAATAAAAATTATGCATTAAACAGCCAATCTGAATAGACGCAAAAAGATTTTTTCACTCTCTGCCAGAAGGTGGCGCTTAAAGCCTTTCCTTGGTTTCAGCTGTAAACAAAGCAGCGCTGCACTTATGAACTTTAATTTGCATTATACAGAGGCAAGATGAAAAGGAAAAAATACCATCTAAACTTTTCTAAGACAGTAAGTTCCCCTCAGACATAAATTCATATAAACTCCTACACCTAAATAAATCGCGATTTGTTTAGCATCTCAACCAATTTGAATGGTCACGTATGTGAATCGATTTTCAAAAACCTCCTCGCAGTTAATCGCTACACATCCCTACATATGACCCATTTTTTAATATTACTCTGATTGGATTCATCTGAAAGAAGAAAGACATATACACCTAGGATGGCGTGTTCAGGGTGTGTAATTCATGGGCTAATTTCAATTTTTGGGTGAACTAACCCTTTAAATCAAAGGCAGTCTGGAGTAGCTATAAATTTGAGGAAATCTGACAGGCTTCATTAGATGATGGGTCTGACAGGCTTGAACTTAATTTGACAAACATTTCAAAATAACATGCCACTAAGAGTCATGGTTAAAAATGTTTTATTTTATTGTTTTATTTTTAGTTTTGATTCATTCTTTGTGTGTACACTACATGGTACTTTATCCAAGGCATTTTAGAAGAATCTCACTGGGACATGACATTTTGAGCAAAATAAAAACCATTGGGAGGAATATATTAGCTTTAGGCTCTTTTCCAGTAACTGTTGCTGTCTGAAGAACGGCCAAAAATGAGGTTCTGTGCAAGATTAAGGACTTCAACTACATTTGTTGTTCAGTGTTACAAAAAGAATATTGCAATGACAGTAATACCAGGAGACATAAGATCTGAGTGAGCAAAAAAACAAACCGCACTCGCGACAAGTCATGTGATAAAATGGGCAGATGTCAAAAACTAGATTTAAAAAAAAAATTTAACCACTGTGGCTAAAAATGGCAGATGCCAGGCGAATGTAACAATCATTTGCCATAGATTTTTAAACTAGAAATAAGTACAGGAACAAACCAATGACACGCCCTGAAGAAATAACTTTTCAGTCTTACCTTTTTAGAGTCTTCGATGTCTGGTGTACGATCGCTTTTTGGATGAAGTGAAGTGGACCCCCTTGTTGATATGCTTTGGAGAATGATTGCAATCGTTCCTATCTTTTTTTCTGAATCTCACCATGTGACCTGCTTGGCTACTCTGTCCTCAGAACCTGAGCCTTCACCTCCACAGACTATGCACCTCTCCAGGTGCAAGCCTCTGAAGTCTCTGCTTGTGGTGTTGGCTCTGCATATGAAGTTCCTCACGGCTGCCTTTGGGGGCTCTTGGTCCTTTTTTCTTGCTCCAACGCCCTATTTTCCTTCTTCCAATTTCAGCTGACTGATCAGGACATTGTACGTTAACTCCCCCGGACTATGGCTACGCTGCTGTCGGGTCTTACTTCATGGTAATACTCTTTAGGAAACTTCTGTTCAGGACCCCGTTGTTCTTTTCTCACCCGTCCGGTCGATCGGTCCGCCTTCATGTTTTCTCATCTTCTTCCTGTCTTCTGTTGTCTTTTGCCTTTTCTTATCCATTTGAACTTTCAGAGTAGCAGACGTGAATGGGAGAAGTACTTTGACGGTCAAAGTTTTGTCAATAATTAATGTTCAGCTTATGAGAAAAGGTAACGTTATGTTTTTCAGTCTTATTTAATACTCTTCTATCATCTCACTTGACTTGAGAAAGTAATAAGGTATTGGTACCATGGAAGGGGCTGTAAAAAGTAAAAAACAGGAAAGAGAAAACATTAGTCACAGTTTACTCACAGCGTATCACATAATATGACACAACATTAAAAAAATTTCATAGGAAAAAAAATCACCACATGGTGAGAAGATCAGATATGCAGACAGTACAACAGAAAATGCCACACATTTCAACATTTACCCAGATCAAAACACAGCCTATCTTGCTCAAAAAGCCTGCAACTTTACACTCAACTGTCCAGTTACCTGAGCTATTGCTGTGACTGACTAGTTCAAATACTTAGTGCTCAATTTAGAGGCATGGATTATCAAAGCATGTGCAGCTGGCTCTGAACATGCAGATTCAGATGCTAATGGAATCTGTTACTGAGTAGCTGACATGAAATACTTTTAGAAAATAGACGTCCTGTAGTCTTTAAAACAAAATTCATTTGTCAAGATGCAAGATTACCAAACTAAAAAAAGAATAAAATAAGAACTTATGAATAGAGGCATTATTTTGAATTAATCTGTTCAGCATTTGTAGATGCTTTCAGCTATGTTTGATTGCATCCAAATACAAAAATGTGTACTGTCCTATAAAATATATATTTGCAAATTTAGCATTAAACTATGATTTAGAAAAAAAGGAGACTAAAGGACACTAAATCTATTTAATTATCATTACTGTCAGAGATCTTACGATGTTACCAGCTTTATAGTCTACAGCTTTGGAGGTTCTCAACCGGGGTCAGGGCCCACTATAGGGGCCTTCAGCAAACTCCTAAGGAGGCCGCAGGATGACTTAAAACAATTCAAATAAGACCAACAAGAATTAAAATCAGATAAAACCTCAAAATATTATCCATGTTTTTCTTATTTTTAATTAAACCCCATTATTTTGTTTGAAGAGAATCAGTTTTGCCACCGTCTTGAAAAGCCTGGATACCTGACGTTCTAGACCTGGCATGTCATATAAGATGAATACATCTTAAATCTAGGGCATCTTTATGCATGAAATTAAATTTGTTTAATTATCATCCAAGCTCTAACATATTTTATCAGGTGATTTTCCTGATTAGGAGTGGTTCATCCTTTATCTTAACCTTCTCTGTCATACCGGCAACTGGAAAAGTCATACAAATTCATTGGTTAAAAAGAGTAGAAACCCTGAAGAATATCGAGGGCTACTAAAACCTTTAAATCCTGCCATTTAAATTACAGAAACTAGGAGTCTCTGGCATTCCATTATTGTTGTGGTTTCTCCATTTGTTGCCCTGTCGGAACAGTTCAGAATATTTCCAAATTTGGTGTTATGGAAGGGCAGCATGGTCTCATGCGTCATCGTAAGATGAAGATAAAAGAAATAAAAGATAAAAAATCCGGATAGCTTTATCTAACAAAGTTTAGTTCTTTAATATACAGAATAAATTACAATTTAAACTCTAAAGGAAACTTTACAGTAACTGTGAAGAGAATTTGGTTAGCCAGGTAGTGTCTACTCTCAAGTGAACTCTTAATCTACAATACAAATCTTTTAACCAACATGATACGGTACATGAAGAGCATGATACATCTTAATCTCCTATAGACCAGTTCCCTTGGGACATACCCACATAAAAATCCCCAGCAACTGCGAAAAGCTGGCCGAAACTCTGTTTTGAGTTGTCTGAAAGGCAGGTGCTTTCCCACACAGAGTGAGGTCATTCTATGGAAGATTCCTCATGATGACCTCAGTGCGTTAACTTGCACAGGGGACCCATAAAATCCAGCGGCTGACCTCCAGGCTGCAGGGAGGAACACGCTAATAAAGCACAGCATCGGTAGCCCGAGCCATCTGAGGGTTGTTGACTGGACTCTCTCAAAGCACTTCCAATATCAAACTTTCTATCCACTTGTACAATCTCGCCTAACCAAGGTAAAGTTCCCCACCCTGATCTCCCATCTTGAATCATTTTGTGAAGTGCTTTAGCAAGCGTTTCTAGCTAGTAAAAGTAACACCCACTGCAGGCTCTTTCAGTCTTTGCTAATTCTTGTAAAGAAGACAAAATCCAGCAGCGTTTCACTTGCTGAGCGCAATCTTCTCAGCTCCTCCTTTAGGATTTGGTGCTAAGAAAACAATCCCAATGGAACGCTTGAAAAGAAAAATGGCCCAAGGAGAGGAGAGAGAGCAAAGTACAATGATGTGTGTGTGTGAAGAGGGAGCTCTGTGGCTATTAGTAGCACAGTTCAGATGCAAAGTGAGAAGGACGTTTGAGGGTCTTTCTCTCTCTGGGACATAAGCCTACTTTTCAACCTTTACCATAATTATTCATTTTCTTGTATACTGCTTCAATGTTCCCTCCATCTGCAGGTTTTTATCCCACCATTCTCTGCCTTTTTCCTGTCCTTCCATTTCATTTACTTTTGTTCATAATTTTTCCTTTCGGTATATAATTAGCTCTCTCTTTTAAAATATATCTCTAAAGCATTTTCAAAGCAAACCACACTAAGTGGTTAAATAATTCACTGTTTCCCTGTAAATCAAAACCATATGCTCTTCCTTAAAAATCTGTTTTGGTGTTGCTGATACACGCGAAAATCTACTAAACGAAAATCACTGTTCCCATCATTGAGAAATAATTAGCATTTTCCTTTCCCCAAATTTTCTTCACAGTGTCAGTTTAATTGATCTTTACCCAATGTATGCTCAATCCAACCCTTCAGCGTCAAGTGCAATGAGTCTCCAGAAAGTTATTAGGTTTCACTATGTTTCAGTTTGTGTATGTTATCTCATTACAAACGGTTATCTTATACTGTTCAACCCAACGGGGTCTTCTGTCCTCTTATGTATGTCGAGACAACAATACGCAGGTTAACACCAGCTTTTGTCAGTTAAGCAGACCTGTTAAGCTCTTCCTCTGTTTCACTTGTCAAGCAGATTCAGACAAATATCGTTAATCGGTGCAATGTGAAAGTAGCATAGGCTACAGTAGTCTGAAGTGCATTAAAGTAGCAAAACAAGATGACATCACTGAGTACTGCCCTTCATTCATCAAAGCTTTTCTCCCTCACAAGATTTAAGGCTTCTCTGGGCAAACTAAGAGAATTGACAGTGATTTGCCCGCAAATCCATCTGACAAATGTGAAAATACAAAAGGGATAAAGCTGTTTCAATTCTACAGGCTCCTCTATGACCTAGATATAGCCGGGTGTTCCAAAAATAGCAGAAAACGAGAGCATTATATGAAAATATGACAGAGATATGGGCGAATAATTAGCAGTCCATGACCATAATGCTTTAGTTGGCTCGAGCAGACAAGCACAGCATGCCAATGCAGAGTGAATACGACTTGATTGATGGGACATGTAATAAGTTACATTTCCCCTCGCTATAGATAGAATAGAATTTGAAGAAACAGTGCTTCCAGTGAAAAGTCAATACGATCCGATCTGTTATCTACAGCGCGAAGACAGAATCGATATAAAGTTGTCGGGGAAAGTGTCAAAAATAGAATAGGGAGACCGCGACCCAGGTTTCCAATCTATTATCGCCTATTTTGAGATGTTTACTTGTATTATTATTTGAATAGCTCACATAGTATAAGCGATACCGCACGCGCTTATGTTTACGATAAAAAAGTGTCGTTGCGTATTCATGCGCTAGGGCCCAACAGATGAATGTCCCGTTTCAAATTACATTTTTATTAAGCAACGGGAGTAGCCTACAACACTCCGAAAATGAGCTCTAAAACTCGTCGGAGATCTGAGAAAACAACAACAAGCATTTCCAAACTGCTTCACGAAATGAAAAATGACTTACCCGAGCTGCAAAGAGAGGACGTATCGCAAGAAAAGGAGCAGTTAATTTACAAGTGTGCGCAACGAGCTGAAACGATAAATGGAGAGATGTTGCGTGTCCATTGCGCGAAGCGAAGGACCCATGAAGATGAACATTGTGCAACACCACACGATAATCACGTCCCCCCTTCTTCTTCTCTTCGCCCCCCTGTTTCTATCTGTCTCTTGCGCAGTTGTTTTACATCAAAAGCATGGTCGTACATTGTGTACCCAATAGCCACAACCCAAGTTCACTGATGAGGGGAGACGGAGGAGAGGAATGACCATGCTGTGTATGTTCGGTTACTGAGCTGATGCCTGCAACTTGAGCTACATTTTAGATATTGAATATAGATATTGAATCTAACCCGAGATGGCCGACTTTGAAATGATGAGCAATGATGTAATTGAATTGTGGGCCAACCTGCGTCGTTCGGTTTAAAGATAATAGCCTACGTTTTTATTTAACGAGGTGTTAATATTTGGTCATTTATCAATAATTGACATTTTATTTAATATTATGCACGCAAATCATCACTATCTGGGAATCTCGCCTAGACGTTTGGTTCTTAAATTACTGATGCGATCTATTGACAACACTTATTTTTTGTTTTTCTTTAGGCTACTTGCATTACGTTGTATTACAACATGGAACATAATAGCCTATTAAACGGCATAACTGCGCGCTACGAGTGACCTATAGGTGATGGTGCAAACATTACAGTTCATATCTAGGCTATATACTGACACGCTGTAAAATAATCTTAAATATATGCAGGTTATGTAATGTACATGTTAGACTAAGAGGTAGGAATTAAATTCATAATACACAACAATTATCTACCAAATTTGAAATAGATTTTCAATCTAGAGCATAGCTCAATAGCAGGTTCAATTTATACTTTACATATCAACAAATTCCTAATTATTAGCCAGATTTGGGTGAGTCTCAGCTGAAACTCAAAGTAGGAAGCATTTCATGTTTCAGAGGAAAGACTTCATGATGATTTACAGAGGGTGTTATATTTAGATTACAACCATGTTGTGAATTATATTTATCATTTCTCTCTTTGGGAGTCTACAATACTTGGATAGCATTCCCATTCATCTCAGTCCTATATTTTATTGAGTTCCAAAAATACAAAACAAAGTTCTCATTGACATTTAACAAATAAACACAAATAAGGTAACTGCATAAAAATAAAATTAAATGGAATCACAAACATGTTAAAAATGACAGATTTTTTTTTCTTTTTGAAAAGTTTATGTATTCAAAATACATGAGCAAATTAGGAAATGAGCTGGAAATTAGAGGAAATGGGGTTTCGAGTTACACTTGTTCTGACAAATATTAAATTTTCCTATTAACAACAAAACAGATCAGTAATATACTTTGTTTCAAACGTCGACTTCATTTGAGTAAAAGTGATGATAGGTTGATTTCTTTGGTTGAGGGTCATTGATTCCTGAACAAAAAATTAACTCTTGTGGATACATTTTCAGTGGAAGTTGTTTACCTGCTGTATTTGGAGACTGCCATCTTTGCTCTGAAAATACTCCTAAAGTCACTTTGCAGGTCTCGCAACACATAATGTTTCCCTCCTGAATAAATCAGTGTTTCTGGATGAATCAGTTGAATTAATGAAGCAATGACTCATTCAAAATGCACAAAAAAACAGTCAATTGAGGCCACCTACTAACTATAAGCCTAACTAAAGAAAGGCTCACTAAACTGCAACACTAAAGCACAAATGGACAAAAATACAACTTCATTGTAAATTCTGCAGAATGAAAATATAAAAACAAGTGATATTGACCTAATTATTTCTTTATTTTATACACTGTTGTCAGCCAATAGTGCAATATTGAAATGCACCACAGGGGAGCATTTGCACTCCAACTATTTTTTATTTAATTGTTTTACTTTTTATCCTTAATTGTTTATTTTTTTTTATTTTGTAAATTGCTATATGTTTGTATCTTTGACACCAACAGGAGCATCTTTCCAAATTTTGTTGTATACAATCACAATAAAGGCTTTCTATTTCCGTTTCGGACAACTTAAAGGGCAAAGCTGGAAATTGTTTATTTATATCTGTGTTGATATATTATCGTAGTTTTAAATATGTAATACGTTTTATGTAATTTAATTTAATTTAAAATGGGTCTAACTTAGGTACAACAATAAAGAGAAAAACATCGAAGCTTACAAAGGCACTTACAAAGTTTTGTCACACTTAGCACAAACTCAGAATACACAGCTAACGTTACTTTTGAACGGTCGTCAATGGAGAAAGATGAAGCATAACGGTATAGTTATCAACCAGCAGAGGCTAACAGATCATGGTAATTACAGATATTACGTATACTGTATTAATTTAATTCACATAATTCATATCTGACGCTTACCAGCCAAACCTTGACCACTTGGTCATACGTCTCCGTCATTTACGTGATGACGTACCTTCCGACGTCTTATGAAACAATGATGGCGACCTCCATCGGCCGTGGCTCGTGACTGTCCGACCGTTCACATCAACCAGCAATCCCTGGTTATCGCGTTACAAGTAACTCTTGATTGACAAGTTGGTTTCTTCGCATCTGTCGACTTTCTTTCTAGAGGTGAGTTATTGTCTTATGGCGTTTTTTGTGCATCATGTTATAGCCGCATGCACTTTCATGCTTTCAGCCAGCATATCTCTCGCAAGGTGACAGACATCATGATCCCAGACACTCTCTGAGATTAACATTATAAAAAAGACATTTCCTTTCATTTAGGAAATATATCACTCTCCATAGATAGACACTTGCATAACCAGCTATTTGTTTAACAGTTTTAATATGAGCATAGAGTCAACCTGACTACATTAAAGGGGTCATATGATGCTACAAAAATAACATTATTTTGTGCTACCTTTGGTTTAATGAAATGCTGTTTAAATCAGCTTAAACAAAAACCACATTACTTTTCCCCACGTACTGTACCTTATTTTGTTTCTTCTCTATCCCATGCCCCGCCTTTCTGAACCCATCGTCAATTATTTACAAATGCTCGAGAAGGGTATAACTGCATCCTGGAGATCTCCAAATGGGGGCGGGAAATCCAAAACTGGGTTCGAGCTCCAAAATAGGGCGTGGCTTCCACCCATTGACAGACAGGCACATGCGCAATTTTTTCCCCCAATCCACTTCAGTCCAAACTCCGCCCCACAGCTGATTCTAAAAATTGTATTGGTTGTGTCAATTAAAGTGTTGATTTCCTACACTGTGCTACAAAAAATGCTAACCCCTAAACTTACCCCACACCTGACCCTAACCTTAACTTTAACCAGTGAAATTGACTGCACAGCGGGATTGGCGCTGAATAGCGTGGTAAAGAGAGATGCAGTTCAGGAGATAAACAGTTATATGAGATATGTGCGATATGAGATCATTCCGTAACTCTCCAACCTGACCTCACCGGACAATGGCACCGTTTTAGTTACACCCAGTGTCACTACTCCCTCCTACCCTGCGAATTTCGAGCCTCGGGACGCCTCCGTTGCTTAGAACAAAGTGATGGAGTGAAATCTTTCCCCTGCGCTGTGCTGGGACGGCTCGCGGGAGAGCTTGTGGGTGATTCCCGTTTATATCATTAAGCAGAGTTTCAAACTCCAGTCCGAACACCACTGGCCACGAGCATTGGGCTCTGCTCTCACGTAGAATATTTACTTATATAGCATATTTTTTTTTATATTAACTAGAAACAATGTTTAATTTATAATGTTTTATTTTGAAATGTAAGTCAATATTGGCTGGAGCCAGAGCCAATGGTGAAAATCTTTGCGCGTGGAGACCCCGCCCCATTTTGGAGGTTATGCCCACTTTTTGTGTTTAACGGGCCCACCATTTGACTCTCGCGGTCCCTGCAAGTTATACCTACTTGGAGCTCATCGTCTGAAAAGCAGGATGTGCTCTGATCTGGCCAGCTATGGCAGTTGTTTGTCGATTGGCCAATGACCTCAAGCGTGTGACGGAAATTCTATACGCCCTCTCGCACATACTGATGCCGTTCCGGCCGAGCGATGAGCACACAAACATAAAACCCTTACAATTGGCATTTAGTTGCAATCCATCTGGGACATAATTCTGGATTATCATGCTTATACGGTCTTTTTTACATATTACGCGTTGCATTGCTCGCCCACGTAACATAAAAATCCTGGCTGACATTTGTGTCATAGAACGGACAAACAACTTGTGGCTTGCTCTACACAACTGCTCAAAACTGCGTTTGAACATCTCATTGTGCGTGTGTTCTTTTAAATGAAAATGTACTTACGTGAGTTAGAACTGCTGGCATTTTAGTCTAACGTTACTCTCCAGGATCAGTAAACAGTCCTCCATAAAATGTGTTGCACATATCTGAATATTTGGTTTGAATTGTTCTGGAACATTGTTGTAAATACAACTTAACCAATGATTTGTAGTCGTGTTCTCTTTTGGAAGATCAAACAAAGTAGATTCGCTTTCACAATGAGAAAAACAGCAGCCTAGCGTGAGTGGAAGCCCCGGCTTATCGTGCACTGAGGCCAGGATAGCGTGAGCATAGGCCGGCTGTCCGACAAAGGAGCGGCAAGCCCATGTGACGACCCCCGGCTTCGTCCATCGGTGAAATGCCGATCCGGCTATCCACCGCGCGCAGTTTGATTATTCCCTCATCGACCCGCACAGATAGCTCTATGCATTGACCAGCAGATATCGTCCTCTTTTGAATAGAACCAAACTACAAGTATTTTCGCTTTCCAACGAAGCCCACAGCTGCTTGCATTTGACATGCACATACTACACAGCGAGAATAAAAGTTAACGCCTCTCTCTCTCTTGGTGTGAACATTTGGGCGCGTTATGCAAATCTTACCACATAGTGAGGTAGATATGTGCGTATTAGAACGAGCCATTTTGGGTAGGTGTGGTTGACTCTTAACTTTTATAAAGAATACTGTATCTTTTTGGATTTGAGACTTTAGTTTTTGCAAATTTACAGATCTTCTTTATGTACCAAGAGTTTGTAACACTCCAAAGATAAAGGAAAATTGAAATCGCATCATATGACCCATTTAATAGAACCCTCTGTACCATGTACAAAGTTGCTTTGCTTTTGTGTTCGAACCATGAATCTGCACAAACTTTCCCTCCCGACTGTGGCCCCTAAGCAGTAAGGGGTCATTCAACTGTCATTTATGGTTTATATTTATTTATTAGTCTAAATATATTTAATTCAAGACATTTAACATGATATATCATCAATCATATGTCATTATCAGCGTACACAGAAGTTCAGGCCTCTCCACATCCAAAAGCATTGTCCAGCAGCTGGACGCAGTTGCTGTTAAACAGAATCACTGAACGCAATCCCTGTCAGTCTCTCAGAACGTTCCGAGTCAGATCCTTCTAACGTAGGTTGTGCATATTGACAAAAAATAATACTCAATATTTTCTTGCTTTTATCTGATAACGATAATTATTGATAATATTTTGTTGAGTGTGTTTATTGGCTGCGGTATTCCTTAGGCACTACTACCGTGGCCAGCTGACGTCCTAACTTGTTTTTGATATTCTTCATATTTTGTGTGGTGGTCAGTTCATACTGATATAAATTATTCTTTTCCAATAAGTTTAAAGTGATTTTTACCTTTTATTGGCATTTTTACCTTTATAAAGCCATTTTTCTATAAGTGTGCATCATCTTTTGAGTCAAATTCTTAATTGATCAGTGAATTGCTATTAAGAATGTGGGGCTGTTTACCAAGCAAATAAAATCAGTATCAATAAAATTCATCTTTGAATGCAGAGGAAAACACAGAAGCTCGCCTCTGAAAGGTGGCATTTAGATGTATTTTACCTTACTGTTTAGGCAGAACTACTAATGCATGTTAACTGCAATTACAAATGCATAATAAAAAGTGTGTGTGTGATACCTACTTAAAGGCACAATATGTAATTTACCGCTAGAGGGCGCGTATTCAAAATAACCAAAGAGACAAAGGCCTAGTGTAACTGAGTGTGGAATCATGGGAGTTGTAATCTTCATCCCCACAGCCGATGCAATCCGACGGGACAGTAGAATGAAGCAGGGTGAGGCTAAAAGCCATCGAAGTTAAACAAGGCCGCTGAACGAGCGTGACACATGGCTGGAAAGCAGCGGGGCTTTTATTATGCCACAGTTGAGCGCTTCCGCTGCTTCTGGTCGTGAGTATGTGGGGTAAAGCAGCTCTGTTTTATCATACTAGCTACATTTGAAAGTTCTGTTATTATGCAACTTTGTGCAGTCGTCATCGGTCTAATAAAACGCACAACATATTAAAACGTCTTTGGTGTTTCCATGTTTTCTAAAAACAAAACAAATCGAGGGTGTATGACGTCATTGGCAGATGACACAATGACACTATAGACACGGTCCGTTTCACTAGTTAAAATCGCTTGTTTCTCTGGATTTAACCATTCCGTCGAAACAATGATGTCCGAATTTTAAATGACAACATGACTGACAACAATTTATCTAATAACATGTTCAAAAATCTCATGTAAATGTTCAGGCTGTGTGAGACTTTTACTACGTTCATAATCTCATTCGTCGTGTCAACTCTCCACGCATTTCCACTTTTAAGGCTATGAAAAGGGTCACGTCAACTTCACTATGATAATTGATTATAAATGGATTATATTATAGTTATCTGCTCACATTAAATACTACATTATATACCTTATGATTTAACATGTGTAAGAATCCACATAATGCTCTTTGTGTTTCCATCCCGGGAATCAGAACTTTCGCATTTTTTTGGCCCCGACAGAACTGCCCACCGACTTGAAGTAAAGTAACACTCGTAAATCCACTCTGACACTGCACTGCTGTTGAACTTGTTTATCATAGTTTTAATAGTGTCTATGAAAAACGAAGAGTGGTTTAACATTCACCCTAGCATTCCTCTTTTGCTCATGTTAATCAGCCCGGGTCTTCGGGGTCGCTTTTCAGCTTTTCGACAATTGCTCTCATCCTTGGTGTCACGTTTTACACTAGAAAAGATATTGTCTATACACGAGTGCCTATGCGCAGCATCGAACGAGTCGCGCGTTTCCGGATTTCGTTATGCTTTCAGTTTTCGTTTGCAGTTTGATTTTCTCATATTCAACAGAAATGCAAGCGATTATGAGTTAACAATGCGATGGTCACCGCCAGTGCGCCACCGCACCCAAAATGGTTAGTCGCACCGGCACGAAAAAATTATCGGGGGGGGGCAAAAGTCGGCCATTTGGGTCGCACTCTAGGAGCCCTGGCAGTACACGTACCTTATTTTACCCTCAGTTGTTCAAATCGTGGTAATCGAATACGGTTATAGTGATACTTAAAATATGAAACGGTAATACTAACCGTGGGGTATTTCATCATGATTTATCGTCAAACCGGTAATTGTTACATCCCTAATCCTAAATGCATTTTAATTGAATCATGCAGTGACAGAACGCACTCTAAATGCGCGTCACGTA
Organism: Sinocyclocheilus anophthalmus; assembly: GCA_018155175.1. Lineage (NCBI taxonomy): Eukaryota > Metazoa > Chordata > Actinopteri > Cypriniformes > Cyprinidae > Sinocyclocheilus > Sinocyclocheilus anophthalmus. Next base: position 121,907 of record JADLZN010002674.1, on the reverse strand, counting down.
GTCCCTATCTTCACGTAATTGTGCGTAGCACTGCTGTAGGGTGTTTTGATGGTTTTTTATTTTTGACAATAATCCGATAATGTCAAATTGCCCTCTAAACCACAATACGATATGTATCTGCAGAATGATATATATCACCACCCCTATCCTGTACGTCTCAAAAACTACATGAAACGTAGTGTCTTTATAGACAATTTATCAGTAGCTTTCAAATATACTTATGCATGAAGCTGACCTTAAAGGGATAAATCACCACTGGCAAGATGTTGTTTTTAAAAAATTTTTTTTTATAAATCTTGGTTTTCTATTGCGTAATGACCACAGAAATCAGTGTACCATGACTAGAGAAAACAAACAAAAAAGGGGTCTGTGGGGTTCCCTTTTTCCAAAAAACTTGGGTGTTACATAATGCATTTATTTAACTTTGGCAACACCCTTCTGGGGAAGTTTGATCTGTAGTTTTAACAAAAGCCCTGGAGATGTCAAAAGTCCACTGGTTGATGCAAAATAAAGCGTTTTGCATAATTGATTAGACTTTCGCTAAAATAAATAAATTCATTAAGTAATTCACATAATAATAATAATAGTTTTTTAAACTATATTTTTAAGGAATATATAAAAAAAAATCATCTGTTTTAATTGTCTTTTTTTTTTTTTTGTAATTTTTGAATTTAATGTATTTTCGTCTGTTTAAACTGCTAAACTTCTGTTGTGCGGCAATTGTGTGTTGCCACAACCAATTCAAACCAAACGTTCAAATTACTTGATCCATTTTAAAATAGTAAAATTTTTTCCAAAGATTTTTATATGCATTTGGCATTTGATTACCTTACACGTTTTTGTAATAAATTTGTAATAATCAGAATGCGGAAAACCTAAACGTGCATTCCAAAGGGCCCTATTATGGTTAAGATTGTAGTATTATGAATTCAATTGATTAGACATCCATTTGATTATTCAAATTTAATGAAACCATTAAAAACACAATCCAGAAACGAAAACTGTATTTGGGGAAAAATAAAATGGAAATGGAAAATAAAGCTGATTTTTCTATAAATGTTAGATCGGAGCATCTTATCTTTTTGCTTTGCTTGGTAATTTATGTATTACTTAAATATTTACCTGTTTAACTGCACCTTGAAACTGCGTGTAAAATATGTTATGGAAATCTTACTACATTCTTATTACATTCAATCCTTCTTGCCCTTTCCTTTCTCAGACGTACCATTCAGAAAGACATACTGGGCAGTACTACACGCTCCCCCCGGCTCACATCCAAAAACTCTTCCCTCAGGGACTGCCTCCACGCTTCCAGTTACAGGTTTGGAAACAGTACTGCAGTATGTGTGTGTGTGGAGAACATTAGCATTGATTTAATATAGTCCAAATAGAAATGCCATTGCCATGATTTGTGGTTGAAGTTGCCTGGACGACTAATGCATGTTTGTGCTCTTGTTTCAGATTAAAACGTTTAATGAAGGCTGCGTGATGGTGAGGCCACCGGTGCTGGAGCTTATCTCATATCTTAAAAAGGCTGATTACAGCAAGCCTCCGCTGCGTTATATACTCTGTATCCTCAAACACAAAATTCCAGTCCAGTGAGCTGTTTTACTTTGTGCATATTTTTACACACTGATTCCTTGACAATGTGCTTTAGATGGAGATATAGGCACTGGAAAGTCCATGTCTTTGAGTCATGCCCTGCACTACTGCTACACTCAGGGCTGGCTGATCGTGCACATACCCGATGGTGAGCTGCGCTCAACAGTCATTCTATCAAAATGTAAGGTTATGTGAAGTTTGGAGTCTGATGATGCTATGATGTTTTCTCTGTAGCTCATCTGTGGGTCAAGAACTGCAAAGAGCTGCTACCATCTTCTTCCCGCCCCTCACGCTTTGACCAGCCAATCCAGGCATCCCAATGGCTGAAGAACTTCAAAATAACCAATGAAGGCTTTTTATCCAAGGTACAACTTGATGTGTTTATTGTATTGTAGGGTTTACGCGAGTTTATGTATGCAAGTGGTAGTTTTTTGTGCGTAAATCACCTTAGCACATTGTTTTGCCCACATAAATGAATATTTATTCATTTTTTAAATGTATTTTTATTGATTTATTTTTTTACAAAATATATTTGCTTAAGTTGTCTAAAAATATTTTAAAATTGTAAAACTGTAGAAATTAAAATTTCACAATATATACTCCACTAGCTCAATTTTTGTGTATGTGAGGAGATGTTATTTAATGTTTTTTATTTATCACTTATTGATTATTTTGGTCAATTTGATCATTTATTAAGCTGTTCTGATGTCAATCTGATCAATTGACAGATAAAGACAACACAACAGTATGTGTGGACAAAGAGAGAAAGTACTGAAAAGGGGCAGCCTTTAGGGGTGCTTGTTGATCAGGTGAGTTTTATTCATCATCTTTATCATAATAAACATTACACTACTCCTCCCCATTACACTACCATCCAAGTCGACACACGGGTGCATCTAAAAAATTAGAATATCATGAAAAAGGTCAATTTTTTTTGTCACTCATTTCAGAAAGTGAAAACCATATATTATATAGATTCATTACACAAGTGAAATAATTCAAGCCTTTATTTCTATTCTATTTGATGATGAGGGCTTACGATAATGAAACCGCATTCAGTGTCCCTCATAAAATTATAATATTACATAAGATCATAAAAAGATATTGTTAAAAACAGAAATGTCAGCTTCTGAAAAGTAGTTCATGTCTATGCACTCAATACTTTGTTTGGGCCTCGCGTGTTTGCATGGATTTACTGGGGCGAGGAGGAGGGTGGCAATGCGCGTGTGCATGACGCAATCAGCCTGGTATGGAAGCCCAGGTTGTTTTGATGGCGGCCTTCAGGTCATCTGCATTGTTGGGTCTGGTGTCTCTCATCTTCCTCTTGACAATACCCCATAGATTCTCTATGGGGTTCAGGTCAGGCGAGTTTGCTGGCCAATCAAGCACAGTAACATCATGGTTATTGAACCAGCTTTTGGTGCTTTGGCAGTGTGGGCAGGCGTGCCAAATCCTGCTGGAAAATGCAATCATGCATCTCCATACAGCTTGTCAGCAGAAGGAAGCATGAAGTGCTCTAAAATTTCCTTGTAGATGGCTGCGTTGACTGTGGACTTCAGAAAACACAGTGGACCAACACCAGCAGATGACATGGCAGCCCAAATCATCACAGACTGTGGAAACTTAACACTGGACTTCAAGCAACATGGTTTCTGTGCCTGTCCACTCTTCCTCCAGACTCTGGGACCTTGATTTTCAAATGAAATGCAAAATTTACTTTCATCTGAAAAGAGGACTTTGGACCACTGAGCAACAGTCCAGTTATTTTTTCTCCACAGCCCAGGTAAGACGGTTCTGACGTTGTATCTGGTTCAGGAGTGGCTTGACACGAGTAATGCGACATTTGTAGCCCATGTCTAGGATTCGTCTGTGCGTAGTGGCTCTTGATGCGCTGATGCCAGCCTCAGTCCACTCCTTGTGAAGCTCCCCCAAATTCTTTAATGGATTTTGCCTGACAATCCTCTCAAGGCTGCGTGCGGTTATCCCTTTTGCTGGTGCACCTTTTCCTACCACACTTTTCCTTCCCACCTGCGCTTTCTAGCCCTAGTGTCGTGTGTATCCAGCACTCTGTGAACAACCAGCTTCATTTAGCAATGAACTTTTGTGACTTACCCTCCTTGTGGAGGGTGTCAATAACTTCTGTAAAGTCAGCAGTCTTCCCCATTATTGTGTAACCTACTGACCCAGACTGAGAAACCATTTAAAGGCTCAGGAAACCTTTGCAGGTGTTTTGAGGTAATTAGCTGATTAGGGTGTGACACCATGGCTTTCCAATATTGAACTTTTTCACAATATTCAAATTTTCTGAGACACTGAATTTTGGGTTTTCATTATCTTACGTCATCACAGCAAAGGACTGAATGAAGTCTTAAATATTTCCCTCTATTTTAATGAGTCTCTATATAATATGGGTTCCACTTTCGCAATGAGGGACAAAACAAATAGTGACCTTTTCATGACTGTACTGTATAGTACTAACTTGCCTAGAGGCCCGGCGCACACTGTACGATTTTGGCCACGATTTTGTCGTCTGAGACAAATTTTGAAAATCCTAAAAGATTCCTATAATCCTAGGCTAAAATCTGTTGTCTTTGATCGCTGGTTTGACATGTTCACTGACAGCCGATTAATGGCCGTTAAGATCAAATTTTACCTCCGACGCTCCCATCCTCCGCTCACCGAATTCATATGATATGTTGCCTTTGCCATGATAAACACCGGTTTTCATGGTGGTTTGTGTAGTGCTTGCTTACGCTATCTACTATTAAATACGCCACTATTCGCGCCATTCATAATAAAATATGCTTGTAATTATAGCCAACATTACAGCCCCCGTCGTGCAATCCCGCTCGCATTACTGAACGTAGATTGGGTTTGATACTTGTAAAACTCTGGACAAGTTTTCTTGTGCGCACCCGTTTTTAACGCATCCTGACTGCCGTACAGTCTGACATAAATGACTGAGAACTGAGATTCTTCAGTCTGACAAGCAAAAATCGTAAAGGACTATTAAAATTTGCACAGTGTGTGCCCGGCTTAACTTCTCATAATAATTTTTGTAGTTTTATTCATCACCTTGTTCTTTTATTTTAGTTTTCAGTATATATAAATTAGAATTTTTTTATTGTAATAAATGTTGATTGTATTTTTAATAATTGAACTCAAATTGAACAGGGTGTGAATCGCATGAAGAGCAGCAGTGATGTGGTGGGCGCAGTGCTGCGAGAGCTGAGGCTGCAGGCAGGGGGCGCCACAGAGGGCGAGGGGGCCTTTAAACTGGCTGTGGCTGTGGATGGAGTAAATGCTCTGTGGGGCAAAACATCTCTTAAAAAGGAAGACAGAACTATGGTATGTTGGTGTAAATTATCCAGAATAAATGAATATGAATTCAAAAATATTTTAAATAAAATCATTACATAATTCTAGTACTCTGATAAAATAATTTGTGCATTTGTTTGACATCCTGCTTTCTTTTCCTTTTTATGTAGTGTGAGCCAGAGGAACTGACTTTGATTCATAATCTGAGGAAGATGATGAAAAACAATTGGGTAAAAAAAAAACTCTTACTTGAAGGAATAGTTCAAATTTGCTAAAAATGTACTCACCCTCAGACAATGCAAGATGTAAATGAGTTTGTTTTTTCATCAGATTGGGAGAAATGTAGCATTACATCACTTGCTCATCATTGGATCCTCTGCAGTGAATGGGTGGCCTGCCAAATGAGAGTTCAGCTGATAAAAACATCATAATAATCCACACAACTCCAGTCTATCAGTTAACATTTTGTGAAGTGAAAAGCTGCGTTTGTAATAAACAAAAATATCATCAAGACATTTTTACCTTGACTGTTGCCTCCAGCAAAAATATGAGTCCTCTATCCATAATATTGCTTCTCTAATGAAAAAGTCATGCCATCTGAATCAGGAGAAAAATATGCAAAGATCAGTGTACCCTTTGAATGAAACAGAATTGCAAAAGCAGAGTCCATTAACAAAAACAGTCCAAAATTTTTTTAGTGCAAGAAAACGGGGAAGGATCAAACCTGGAGAAGCCTTAATATACCATCTTGACTGGTACTTTCTAGCCATAAGCCACACTGTTGTTGAGGGATTGTTTCTTTACAACATGCCGCGTTTCCCTGCACACGACTTTCATTGATGGACTAGGACGTCGTCGTGAAAATTATTGCCCGAATAACATAGTTTTTTTTCCTCCAGGCTGTTTGTGACTCCATTCTGGCGGCACACCATTCCTGCAGAGGATCCACTGGTGTAGCATGTGCTTAATGCTACACTTTTCTCCACTCTCTGCATGAGACACAAACGCGTCTACATCTTGGTGCCCTGGAGTTGAGTACATTTTCAGCAAATGCGTATGTTGGTAAACTATTCCTTTAATATTATCCATAATACAGATTTAAATCCCATGATTTGTTCACCTCTCTCTTTCACTCTCACATTGCTTCTCTGTCATAGAGTGAGTTGCCGATTCCTCACAGCTTTATCTCAGACCGGCTCATCTTGTTCAGCCACAGTCTGCTTACCTTCCAATGATCCTACTGCGTGAGAGTCAGCATCCTCACACACTAAAACAATCACAATCATCGCTGTTTTCATTTTTTCATTGAAGACTACAAGAGTAATCGCCTTAAGTTTTTAGCTTCACTTTTTGTGCTTTTCTTTTAGTGTCCTCATTTTGTAGTCAGGTCGCTTTTTGGATAGCAAGCGTGTTAAAATGACTAAAATGTAAGTTACCAGAGTTTTTAGTTTTCCGCTTTTATATTGACCAATAGACCTTGTTAAGAAGTATTAATAATACAAGAAGGCACAATGAATATGATTCTGGTGTGTTTTTGTATAGATACTTTATTAAAAGTGCTCCATATATTCTCAGTGTGGCACAGCTCTTCTTCTTTTCCCTTGTCTTTCTTCCTCTTAATTTGTTTGTCTTCTGTCTTTCAGGAGGGATTTGATCATATGGAACCTTTTGTGCCAGTTTCTGTGTCCAACTACAATGAGAAGGAGTTTGAGAGCTGTTATCTGTACTATTTAGAGCGCAACTGGCTGCAGCACACTCCCACAAGGCCCGTTTGACGAGTATCTGCGTTGTGTGCATTATCTCCCGGCCTGAAGTCTGAGCAGTGGCAATCAGCAGTGCTGTGTGTAAAGAGAATTATGAGGCCATATAAAATGTAGGAAGTTCCTGTTTACAAGTTTACTATTCATAATTTTTTAATGTCCATTCAAGTGATTTTGGATCAAATGGAAGCCGGGGCAAAGAAGGTGCTAGGGTGTCTATGGAAATGTTTAGAGAACAACATTAATGAAAATTAAATGAATAAAAATTGAATAGGTAAATAACTGAGTAAATACAGTACCATAGAAGTACAGTACTACAAAGAGTAGAAAAAATACAGTTTGTTCTTGAAGGCAGAATAACCTTTCATGCATATGTTACTAGATACCCATTTTTATTATTTATCTTTTACCAACAGGTCGATCTGAAGAAGGAAAGAAAGAGCTTATCTTTCTCAGCAACAAAAACCCGTCCACCCTGGAACGATTGTGTGCCTTCTTGTAATGCACATTTGCTTACTCTTGCATCTGTATACCATGTGACTTCAATAAAAGTATAAGCATGCAGCTTTTTTTCATAATAAAATCATTTACAAAAAAACTTGGAAAATGTGTACTGCCTTTTTTTTTTTTTTTAAAGGATATGATTTGATTTTGAACTGACTGATAAACCATTATTCTTTACAAACATTGTTGTGTAGTATGCTCCATGTGGTGAATAGGATGGTCATGTGATCGCAGTCTCACGCGAACCAGTCGCTCGCCGGTGCGTGTTTTGCTGTTACAGTCCCAGAAACTGTTGTGGCCAGAAGAAAAATGGTTTTTAACAACAACATTTAGAGGACAGTATCTAAGATAATATTTGCAACAAGGGTTGAGCCCACTGATAACCTGAGGCATGATGTTTGAGGAATGATGTGTAAAATGAGTTCTCTGTTTGCCGTTAAAATAGCTAGATGCCAAGATAAACAGCTCATGCATTGATTGAAACAAGACCACTTCTGTAACAACTTTAGGTGATTATTGCATTGAATTTTAGTCTTGTGTGTTTTGTTGTCATTTAAATGTCCGGAAGCAGAATGAAATGAAATGAATATGTTTGCTGTGTAGGTTTTAATGATTCTTATTTTTAATTGTTTCATTTTTAGTATGAATTGCCCACATTATACACAGCAAAATCCCCAGAGTTAAATCAACTCTGCTCAGAGTACATATTGTCCCAATCTACAGAGTGTTAAAGTAACACTGAAGCAGAGTTAAAGTTAATGAGATAATTAAGCAATTAAATTAATTGATGAGTGAGCATTAGTAAAGAAAAACCGCTGTTAACAATGTTGAAGATGAATAACTTCTGCTCAGGCTTTTAGACATGAAAATTTACCACATAATCCTCAACAGTGGTAGCTCTGCTTCAGTGTTACTTTAACACTCTGTAGATTGGGACAATATGTACTCTGAGCAGAGTTGATTTAACTCTGGGGATTTTGCTGTGTACACAGTACAACTGGTATAAAGAAATGTTAGGTAATATTTTAAATAATATTTACTAAATTATCTAAGATGCATAATCCATTGTGCACACAAAACTATATTAGTAAGATTTTTGCACATAGGGGCATTTACTAAGTAAAATCCAAGTTTTTTAACATGGCTCACCTTATGAGGAAAATCCCGTGTTCTTTCTAAGTATTAACTATCTATTTAGTATGTATTCAGTTTTTGATTAGCTTTAGAATGTTATTTTTGCTTTTGTCTTCTGATTAGTTTTTTTTTTGTTTGGTTGGTTTTAAATATTTTTTTTTCACATCAAGTTATGTTTATTTAGGTTTTAGCAATTGTATTACTTAATTACTAACTTTTTGGCAAGTCAAATGTCTATACTTTTTTACTTAAATTAAAGTCAATTAAATATTTTATTATTTTTTTTTTTTATGTCTGAAGTCTTAATTAATTGTTTAGCTTTTATTGTCAATTAGTGAAAGCAATTTTTCTTGAGTTTTCCTGATTTCCAAGTTATTTCCAAGTTTTCCTGATTTCTACACAGCGGTCAATACATTCGAAACGATTCCAGTCTTTCTTCTAACACCTAAATTCTGACATAAATTATACAGATTTGAGCACTGAATATTCATGGAACATCAAATTAACAGCACATCACTTCACAGCTTTCTGGGCATGAATGACAATCATACGAGACTAAGAGAAGGAACAGTATCAGTGTCCTTTGAAGAATTAAAGGCTTGCTTCTAGTACACATTCATGCTTTAATGGCTTGGCAAATGGATCCCGCTCACTGTGGCTCCACAGAAGCCCAGAAACTGATTCCTCTGTGCCAGAGGATGAGGCCGGCTCACATCAGCTTACATTGCACTCAGCGTGAGGCCTTCATGGGCAGAAATCACACCATCTCAGTCTGGCATCCACTGGAGTCTGTCTTGGCAGGACAGTGATCCAGCCTCTCCACATGAGAGGCGAGACGAGAGGAGAAGGGAACGGCTGCAGATGGCCTATTGTTTTATTAGTTTGAAGCAAAATTTACCTTGTAAGTCCAATGAATTGGTGTTTCTTCTGTAAAGCTGTTTTGACAATTGGTTTGATTTCATGGTCCAAGTTTGCATTTGATTCCAGCTTCCTCCATCTGCCCCAAAATTTAAAGGCTGGTTTAAAATTACATTTAAATTTTCAGTTGAACTACACTCATAACATTTTAAAGTTATCAAAAGTGGTTAACTATACTCAAGTTATTTTTAAACGGCAATATACTTTTAAATATAGATTATATGATATCAGTTACGAGTGACAGAAAGATCATATGTTATTATTATGATTGATAGTGTATACAATTCTGTCATAAATTCTGCCAATTAAGTCATAAACTTATACGGTCATACTGCAACTGCGCAACATAAAATTTAGACTTATTAAATTCTCAATTTTGCTCAACAGTTTTATTATTAGGCCTACTTCAGCGGCTGCTTGAATCAGCTTTGTTTGTCAACATTGCTCAAATACCCACCGGCAGGGCAGGACTTAGGGGGGCGGGGGCCCCTGGGCTTGATGTTATGTTTGGGCCCTATACCTACACTACAAATGCCCTCAACTAGAACATCATTATGAAGTAACACAAAATACACAAACATATGCTTTGAGGTTCATAAATAGTCAATAATGATGCACATGTCTAGGGTATAGTCAAAGTTCAAATTTAATATAAATATCAATTATAATATAATAAACAGTATGTTTCTCTCAGTTGAGAGATCAAAACTCTGAAATGACTTTGAGCAAAAAAAACAAAAAACAAAAAAAAAGCCAGAGATTTTGGATTATTAGTATTATAAAAGTTACTGTCATTTCTGTGTCCTCTTATGTCAGGATCTTATTTAATCAATAAATTCAATCGAATAAAAAGACATGCTGGATATTAACAATCAAATGAAATCACTATAAAAAAGTTATGTTAAGTTTAAATATAACATTTTAATGCAGAAATATTAAATGATTGCAAAAATGAAATAAGCTACGTTTTAAAATATGAAACTATAACCGCCAGTAGGAGGCAGCAAGTGACTGTCTTAATGAGCAGGGCTCCAGACTGCGACCATTTTTTCTGCCTGTGCGACTACAAAAAGCGGTCGCATAAAAAGCGACTTTTGTGAGTGGTTGCACTGGCGTGACCACCACGTTGTTTAACTCATAAGCGCTGCCATTTCTGTTGCATATGAGAAAAATCAAACGCAAACGAAACTGCGCAGTGCTTCGAGTGTAGAGCGTGGTTTATACTTGCCGCGTCAGCAGGAGCGCGAAGGTGCGCACAGCAAAAATGACGTGAATATTGAGGAAACTATGGATGGTTTTCAAGCTAAAGTAAAGTAAAAGACCGATTAAGAATAATTAAGAATAACAATTAATCAATCTTTTGTTTTAGTCCCAAAAAGTGAAAGGTGTGTAGATGTATGTAAGCAAAACAGACTATCTTTTCTTGTAAAACGTGACGATGCGAATTCGAAAGTTAAAGCACCTGAAGCCCGGCTTATAACATAGCAAAAGAGGAATTCCCATTCACAAAATTGAAATCACAAATAATACTACTGATGAAAAAGAACGGTTACATGTTAACCACTTTCGTTTCCATATAACTATAAATTATGATAAAAGTTCATCAGCATGCATTGATTAATCCCATGTTGTAGCGCAAAAAAAAAAAAAAAAGAAATATTGCGACCAAATCATGTGCTTGTGCGACCAACTGAGAAAGTTAGTCGCAAAAGAGCAACCAGTGGGAAGAATGAGTCTGGAGCCCTGATGAGTGAGTTGAATCAACCGATTCATTTAAAAAGCTGATTCATTTAACTTTGCAAACGACTGTACTTATAGCCTGATTGAATCATTTGCTGGTCCGTGTAACCAAGAGGAACAAAACACTGATGTTCGGAGACGCAGCGGTTCTGCTGTTTGTTCTATTTTCTTTCTGACGGAGCAAAACGGAATTTTGTGTCTGAAAGTTACTCTGTAAGTTGTTGTTTATTGTAGATAATTGCTAATTGCTTAATGGAGCTGTTTAAAGTAGCCATGTGATAACAAACCAATCAGTGCAGACGCGATTCAATACCTGCTCTTCTATGTGAAATAATCATAAATACCAGTTTATGCTGTTAGATTGTGGCCTCAAAGGTTGTAGTTGTAAGTTGTAGTCCCGGCTGGCCCGTTTAGATCTTGCGTGAGCAGTGGAAATGCGGCTAATAATTTCTCAATTCTGGCTGGCATATAACGAACAAATCAAACAAACGTAAGCGGGCAAAGGCGGGGCCCCCTACAAGGCGGGGCCCATGGTCTGCAGCCCACTCAAGCACAATGGTAAGTCCGACCATGCCCACTGGAAATGAGTTAGGGAATCGTTTAATTTAACCATCTAAATGAACTGATTTACTGAACTGAATTGGATCGGATAAATTTCCTTAATCTTTGATTCTCATTCAGCGAAATGAACTAAACATTAATCGAATCATTTTGTACATTTGAGTGGAGTTATATTCTCTCAATAGCCAAATTCCCTGAATAGGCTACATACACAAACTTTGACCATTTTCCAAAATTAGGAAACCATTATAATGCAGCCAAAGATTAATTATGAGAGACAGAAATGATTTTTTTTCACCTCTGGAGTTGTTTGTTTATTTGTCACGTGACAGACGATGCTCGGTGGGAAAGCTGTATGAGCTATAACATAATTATAGCAAAAATGTGTTTCCTTATAATTTATAAACTAGTTTAAATGTAAAATATAATTTGATACATTTGATAAGAACTAAAGTGAGCTGTCTGTAAAGGGAAAACTGTTCACAAACTTCCTGTCAGTAGGCCTGCACTATTTTTATAATAGTGAATAAACCTCTCGATCTACAGCATGTGGTGTCTTTCCACTCAAGAGAGAGGAGCGAATACACACGTTTCGTTGTTTACGTCTGAGGATAAATCTTCTCGTTTCGTTTCACGCTGCTCGTCGTGGAGGCGGGAGCTTTGGGAGCGGGTGTTTGACAGAAACAGACAGCTCCGGAGGGACACGCGAGTAATTCACAGGAAGAGCAACGAGAGGGAAAGGGAAGGTGTGCAAATTGGGTAGGTTTACTGCGCAAGGCACAGGAGCTGTTGACAGTCAAGCCTGTCTCAAAGGGCTGAGGGAAAACAACGATAAAAGTGCTCAGCCCCCTGTGATCCAACAAACTAAATCTCTTGTTTACTCTATTCAGGGTGTATCGGATGCAAGTGTTTGTCGTGTATAATCTATTCAAATTATACTACACTTACTACACATTATGCTACAGTTTGTCTTATCTCGAAAATGTAGCCTAAATTTTACCCCAATATGTAAGGGATAAATGGACACATGTATTTATTTATTTACATATTTTTTGTCCTTATTTGTAACTTTACACTGTGTAATACTGCAATATGAAAAAGTGGAGGGAAAAAAAATCTGGTTTTAGAGGACATGATTAAATGGGTGAACTGCCTCTGTTTTTTTGTTTTTTTTGTACTGTTCTCTGAGGTCCACTTTAATGTTATCAAGATTTTTACATCAAAAAACATCATAATTTAGAAGCAATAGGCTATTTTCGGTCCTGTTTTTGACCCCCCTCATCAGATCTCTCTGTTTGAATAGTCGTGGCTGACTGTAGACTCAGAAGTAAACGCCAGCTGCTGTGATTGACTAATAGTTGTGTATGTTTGACACACAACGTCCTTCACAGATGGACTGCTGTGTTTTAGGTTAAAAACGCATAAATAACTCAATACAGATCAAACTATCTGTAAGAAGAGACAAAGCAATAGTGATCACGTAATAAAAACAGCTCCTCAGACTTGTGTGTTGAGACATTACTGTCGGATCCAATATATCCGGCACAGCATCATCTTTTAGTTTCAACCTTTCTGAAAATCCTGCATCGAGTTGTGCCTTGCTTGTAAACTAATCCGCGGTAAAATGAAGTGAACAAAAGACCAATTTCTTACTGACGTGGGCTGGAACTTCATTAAAAATAAAGTTCATCCACTCTTTCCTAATGTTGGGATCAGAAGGGAGGCAATGCAAAAACTGTTTTTCCACAACTTGGCACTGCACAGTATCTCGTTGTCTTCGGAGCATCTTTATCATTTGGTTTCTGTGTAGACCTGCGCGTTCACCTCTCTTAAAGGGGTGGTTGATTGTGATTTTACTTTTTTAACGTTAGTTAGTGTGTAATGTTGCTGTTGAGCATAAACAATATCTGCAAAGTTACAGTGCTGAAAGTTCTATGCAAACGGAGATATCGTCTTTTAAAATTCTGGCAGTTTAATGCCTACAAAAACGTCTGGTAGGGACTACAACAAGTTATTTCCCGGGTTGGTGACATCACAAACCCAGATAAACCCAGCCTTCGGGAAAAGGCAGCAAAGGGGGTGAGGCCATGCTGCGCTGCTTTAGAAAAGAGGAAGAAAAATAGGGGTGCACGTAAAAATCTATTCAAATATGAATCGCGATTCCGTCTTCTAATGATTCTAATGGATTCACAAGTTTCAAAATCAATGTTCCAAAGCAGCGGTTCTTAATACTGTTCCACACGTCCCCCTGCTCTGCACACACTCTGCATCTCTCTCTCTCTCTCTCTCTCTCTCATTCAGCTCAGCTCCAACAATGAACTGTTCCAATTATACACTTATTTTCACATAGCTATGAGAAGCGTTAAACATGGACGCGCGTGCAGTTGACGTACTGTATTAAATTAAAGCTTGATCAGGATTAAAAATCGTATATTAAAGGTGTCATATGATGCAATTTCCATTTTTCCTTTCTCTTTGGAGTGTTTACAAGCTCTTGGTGCATATAAAGAAGATCTGTAAAGTTGCAAAAAGACTAAAGTCTAAAGTCTCAAAGAAGATATTCTTTATAAAAGTTAAGAGCCAACCACGCCTACCTAAAACGGCTCATTCTAACAGGCCCCACATGTCTACGTCACGATGTGGAAGATTTGCATAACGCCGCCCAAAATTTTCACGCAAAGAAAGAAGGCGTAACTTCTCGCTGTAGTATTGTTGCTGCCGCCATGTCTAGAAGATGCTGTGTGTTTCGTTGTGAAAGCAAAATAATTTGTTTGGCCTTCCAAAAGAGGACGACATCTGTTTCGTCATGCATAGAGCTGATCCGTGCTGGTCGCTGAAAAAATACATCAACTTAGTGCTGTGGATCGCAGGCGCGGCTCTTTCACGCTCAACTCACCCGCTGGCTCTTTGGGAAGGGACACTACTAGAAATAAGTGCTTACGTTGTATTTCAACACTGTTCCGACAGTTAAATCAAAATATTCAGATGGGCAGCACATTGTCTGGAGGACGGTTCTGATCCTTGTAGCGTAGATCAAGCCGGCTGTCTGACCACAGACGTAAGTACCTTTTCCTTACGGATGTGCACTGATATTCAAAAGCGAGGTTGAGCAGGTAGAGGGTCGCGCTGTTGTTTTTCTTTTGTCATCTCTATGATCACAAATGCAGACATGGTTTTACGTTTTTATGCGGCGCGATGCAACGCAGCGCGTAAAAAGACAGTACAAGTCATTTTAATCAGTATTTATGTCCCCACTGGATGCAACAAATGCTTCATTTATAATTGGTTTTATTGGTTTTGTCTCGTCACGCCAGGGACACGGCATCACAGTATGGTAAGGGGCGTAAAGTTTCCGTCACACACTTGAGGTATTCGACCAATCACAAAGCACTGGATAGCTGGCAAATCACAGCACACCTCGCTTTCAGACCGATGAGCTTTGTAGCGTTTCAGAAAGGTGGGGCATAGCGGAGAAACAAGTAATGTACAGTATGTGGAAAATAAGTGTTTTTTGAACCTTAAACCGCACAAAAACATTTCATTACACCAAATACAAAATAATGCAACATTTAGAAGCGAATAGAAGGCGGTTTAGCCAATAACAACACACTGGACTAGCTAGCCAATCAGAGCCCATTGCCTATTTCTGAGGGCGGGAAAAGATCAGCCCGTTTCTCAGAGAAGGGACAGAGCATTGTGGAATAAAGCTAAATTATGTGAAAAATAATGCGTTTTTTAAAAAACTAATCATTAACACATGTTAGACTGCACACCATAAACACAATCAAGCCTATAAAAAAAAAAAGTCAACCACCCCTTTAAACAATAGTGCGTGATCGGTGGGTGGGCTAAACAGGCAGTGATGTCGATCTTCTTCTGCGGAGGCGGTGCTTATCCACACTATTACGTCATAGATTAGAACATTCCAGAAGCTGTTGTTTTGGCAGACTGGCTTCAATATAAACTGTTTTTAGACTAACAACAAAGTTTTGAGTTCTGAAACGCACAGGATGTTTTTATAGTACAATGACCTCTTATATGTCAAAAGAACAAGGGAATTATGGTTTCTCAGTTCATGACCCCTTTAAAAATTAACTTTAAAAATGTCCTATAGATCCTTGAATCAAGGTTAAATACTGCTATAAACTATATGTGTATTAATAATATCATTGTGTTCCACTGGAATTATAGTTCTTTTGAAAATATAATTTTCTGTCCTTATATGGATATTGAAGGCACGGTAATATTAAAACTAAATGTGGTTATGTAAAAAGAAAATAAAATCATATATTCGAATCTAAATTTAATTAAATAAAAAATCTTATTTTGTGTTAAACTGGAAAAATAATATTGTACGGTGTTTGAGGGAAATCAATTAATATTAATATACTAATAATAAAAATATATATATATATATATTACAGTTGAGGTCAGAATTTGAGTTGAGGGACCTCATAATATATAATATAATAATAATATATATATTCGATATATATATAATATACAGTTGAGGTCAGAAGTTAACATAAACCTCGCAGAATCTGCAAAATATTAATTATATTACAAAAATAAGAGGGATCATACAAAATGCATGTTATTTTTTTATTTTGTGCTAACCTGAATAGGATATTTCACATAAAAGGCATTTACATATAGTCCACAAGAGAAAATAATAGCTGAATTTATAAAAGTGAACACCCTTCAAAAGTTTACATACACTTGATGTCACGATCTCGGTGGGGTCTGCTTAGGCTTTGTTGTCATGGAGCACATGGCCTTTTGTTTTGACGGCTCGCCATGTGCTCTGCTGTCATCATGGTGTTTACCCCGCCCCTCTCATTATCCCTGTTAGCTAATTATCCCTCCTCACCTGCACCCCGTTTTGTCCTCATTATCTTCCCTTTATCTTGCCCTCATGTTTGCCGTCTTGTGTCAGTCCGTAATGTGTTGTTCTGTAGCTCAGATCGTCTCAGTGCATGCTGTGTTTTCTGACCCAGTCCTGTTTTTGTCACCCTCCCCTTTTTACCCGCCTGCCCCTCTAGGACTCTGGTCGGCTCTCTGCCTAGGCTCTCTCTTATCATAGGCCTGTCTCTTCATGGCAGCCCCTTCCGATTCCTCTCTGCCCACACTTGGCACTACCTCTGGAATTCAGTGGCGGCTTTCAATTCCCGGTTAGCCGCCTTTCTTCTCCGCGGGCTCGGCAAAGGCTGGTCTGACCTCCGCGCTGATCAAGCTGACTATTTGCTGGTGGATTTGCTATCCGGCTGATTTATTGACGGAGCATTTTCTGTTATCACAGTTCTCAATAAACTTTGAATTTTGTTTTACCTGCTGTTGGATCCCGGTCTCGTTTCTGACAGTATGGACTGACCAAGATGGATCCAGCGGGTGAGGAGTTTGTTAGATCGGCTATCGCTCATCAAGGAGCTCTCCTCGGCCACCAAGTCAGCCAGCTCTCATCCACCGCTCAGGAGGTTGAAACCCTCAATGCCCAAATGGCTGAATTAAGCGGCCACTTCTGCGAACTCCAACTAGACGTTCTGTCATCCTCCGCTTCAGCGGTCCCCCTGTCTCTTTCTCACTGCGAGCCCGAGCCGCATGCCAACAAACCGTCCTTGTATGATGGAGATCCGAATTCATGTCGGGCATTTTTATCTCAATATTCGCTGGTGTTTGCGCTGCAACCACGCCGATATGCTACAAAACGGTTAAAGGTTGCTTATGTCATTACTCTGCTGACAGGAAAGGCTCGCGAGTGGGGGACTGCCGTTTGGGACGCTAGAGCCCACCTCTGCACTGATTTTGAGGAGTTTCGCGGTGAGATGACAAAGCTTTTTGATCTCTCTGTTAAAGGAGATGAGGCTGCATCCAAACTAACGTGGCTCTGTCAAGGAGGTCGTTTCGTGACTGAATATGCCATTCAATTTAAGACTCTAGCTGCTTCCTGCGATTGGAATGAGGGGGCGCTGCAAGCTATGTTTCGGGAGGGGCATAACTTCAAAATCCAGGATAAGATTGCTACCCACGATCCACCCCAAGACCTGGAGGGCTTTATCAATCTGGCCACTCGAGTCGAAAGCCGCCTCCGCTTGAGTCAGCGATGCTTGGCTCCCCGCTCGTCCTGGGGGCTGGAGGAGACCCAGCCTTTTAAGAGCCACTCACCACCTCTTTCATCCCTGGCTGAACCTGAGCCCATGCAGTTGCGGCGACTTTGATTGTCTGCTCAAGAGAAACAACAAAAGCTGGTTCGGGGCCTCTGCCTCTACTGTGGAAAGCCGGGCCACTTTGCTCAGTCGTGTCCTTTAAAAGCCAAGGCCCACTAGTCAAACGGGGAGTCCTGGTGGGCATTTCTCCTTTAATCTCCCCTCAGTCACGCACCCATCTCTCTGCTACCATCACTTACCAAGACTCTGCCCACTCCTGTAAGGCCCTGATTGATTCTGGCGCCGAAGCCAGCTTTCTGGACTGCAGCACGGCCAAGAGCTGGGGCATCCCTGCCATTCCCCTCTCCTCTCCTGTCGCTATCTGGGGGCTCTCTGGCCAGCCTGTAGCCACTATCACCCACACCACCCCCTGTGTAAGTCTTGTTGTGTCGGGCAATCCCCGTGAGTCTGTTGTGCTGTTCCTCCTGGGGTCCCCATATGCTAGTCTTGTTCTGGGGCACCCCTGGTTGGCTCAGCACAGCCCTCATGCGGATTGGTCCCGCAGCCAGATTGTGTCTTGGAGTCAGTCTTGTCATGCGTGTCAAGAGGGTCTAGCTGCAGCCTTGCACTTGCACTCTCAGACTTGCATTCTCAGGCTTGCATTCTCAGACACTTGCGCTTCCGCTAGCGACGTCACTTGCAGTCTTTTTTTTTTTTTATTTTGTTCTATTTATTACTTTTAGCTTGAATCTCTCAACATTTTACAACAGTAGCCAGGTGGTGAAGACAGGAAAAAATAAACTAAATTATGAAGTCACTTGCAATCACCGCTTGCACTCTCCGATACCTGCGACCTCATTTGCAATCGACACAAATCGTGCGTGTTGCCAATGGAGACAAGACGCTGTGGTGATTAAACGATTACAACTAATTTAGTACTATAACATACAGGGTCCTGCAAGAAAAAAAAAAGACCCACAAATCGGTGGCCACAGAACAGCAGAATATGAACGCAATGCACAAAGTCTCTCATTAAGCGTTTTCCTCCTGTAGAAAAACATAAACACTTAACATGGCTTAATGTATTAAGATACATTAAGTTCAATTAAAAAATCTAATTCGATATATAGTTATTTAATGTACTACAAGGCAAACAGATGGCTATGAACACAATGCGCAAACTTTCACTTGTCCTCCCATACAGCAAAAAGCTTAATGTTGTATAATAACGGACTATGATAAAGACAATACAGTAGCCTATATGTCTTGTTGTTGACTCAAAGTATATACAGAACAGCAAATATGAACGTGCATTATGAAATGCATTAAGTGATTTTAAAAGGATCAACTCCGTACAGGCAAGCAGACGAGCCCAGAACGCAATGCGTTAAATTGCACGTTAAACATTTTCCTCCTATAGAAAATCATTATAAATAAAACACGTAATGTAGCTTAATGGACAAAGACAATGATATAAAAGAGTTGTAGACAGTTTATTCTTTATGGAAAAACGCTTAACGCGAAACTGTGCGTGTTGCATTTATTTTAGGCTCACCTGCTTGCCTGTATATTTATGCATATTAATAATGTAGAGGAGCATATTGAGTTTGGCCTTTTTAGTCCATTATGCCACATTATGCCACGTACGTTTTGCGGTATGGGAGGAAAATACTATATACATATTATATTAATAAACTGTATATTTAATTTGATATTTTAATAGCATCTTAATACATTAAGCCATGTTAAGTGTTTATGTTTTTCTACAGGAGGAAAACGCTTAATGAGAGACTTTGCGCATTGCTTTCATATTCTGCTCTTCTGTGGTCACGAATTTGCGGGTCTTGTCTTTTTCTTGCAGGACACTGTATGTTATAGTACTAAATTAGTTTTAATCGTTTAATCACCACAGCATCTTGTCTCCATTGGCAACTCGCACGATTTGTGTCGATTGCAAGTGAGGTCACAGGTATCGGAGAGTGCAAGTGGCGAATGCAAGTGACTTCGTAATTTAGTTTCTTTTTTCTTGTCTTCACCAACTGGCTACTCTTGTAAAATGTTGAGAGATTCAAACAAAAAGTAATAAAAAAATAGAACAAAATAAAAAATAAAGCCTGCAAGTGACGTCGCTAGCGGAAGCGCAAGTGTCTGAGAATGCAAGTCTGAGAATGCACGTCTGAGAGTGCAAGTGCGAGGCTGCAGCTAGACCCTTCTCATGCGTGTTGCCTAGGTGCAGTCTCTCCTCCTGTGTCTGTGTCTCCTGGTTGAGGCAGCTGATATCACTGGGGTCCCGGGGGAGTACCATGATCTACAGCTGGTTTTCAGCAAGTCCCGGGCCACCTCGCTCCCCCCCCACCGGCCGTTCGATGGTGCCATCGATCTCCTTCCAGGCACTTCTCCGCCCCGGGGTCGTCTCTTTTCCCTGTCAGGTCCAGAACGAGAGGCTATGGACAAATACATACAAGAATCCATGAAAGCCAGTCTCATTCACCACTCGTCTTCCCCGGCTGGTGCTGGGTTCTTCTTCGTTAAGAAGGATGGCTCTCTGCGTCCTTGTATTGATTACCGAGGGTTAAATGACATGACTGTTAAAAACAGGTACCCCTTGCCGTTAATGCCATCTGCCTTTGAACTCTTGCAGGGAGCCAAGGTCTTCACTAAATTAGACCTCCGTAATGCCTACCATTTGATCCGTATACGTGAGGGGGATGAGTGGAAGACAGCCTTTAATACCCCCACGGGACACTATGAATACCTGGTCCTTCCGTTCGGGCTTACTAATGCCCCTGCTGTCTTCCAGGGCATGGTCAATAGCGTGTTGGGAGACATGATTAACCAGTTTGTCTTTGTGTACCTCGATGACATTCTCATCTTTTCTCCATCCCTTCAGGTACACACTAAGCACGTGCGCCAGGTCCTACAATGGCTGCTGGAGAACCAGCTTTATGTCAAGACGGAGAAGTGCGAGTTCCATGCCAAGTCGGCCTCGTGCTTAGGCTTTATTGTCTCAGCTGGGGAGATTAAGCCGGATCCGGCCAAAGTCAAGGCTGTCGCTAGGTGGCCAGTCCCCGACTCCAGGAAGGCTCTGCAGCGTTTCTTGGGCTTCGCCAACTTCTACCAGCAATTCATCAGGAACTTTGGCCAGGTAGCTGCACCCTTAACGGCGCTCACCTCCAACAAGGTACCGTTCACCTGGAGTGCTCAGGCTCAGGAGGCCTTTGATAAATTAAAGTCCCGGTTTATCTCTGCTCCTGTTCTCTCCATTCCAGATCCCGAACGGTAATTTATTGTTGAGGTGGACGCCTCTGGGGTCGGGGTAGGCGCAGTCTTGTCCCAGCGTTCCGCTAAGGATGGGAAGGTGCACCCCTGTGCATATTTCTCCCACCGCCTCAACCCAGCTGAATGTAATTACAACATCGGCAACCGGAAGCTGCTGGCGGTTAGGTTGGCCTTGGGGGAGTGGCGTCACTGGTTGGAGGGGTCAGCGCAGCCCTTCTTGGTCTGGACGGATCATAAGAACTTAGAATATATCTGTTCAGCCAAGAGGCTGAGCTCGATGCCAGGCTCGCTGGGTCCCCAGTTTGTCTCCCGTTTTTGGCAGGAATTTTGTCGACAGATCGGGGCCTCTACGAGTCTGTCGTCAGGTCTTCATCCCCAGACCAACGGACAGTGTGAGTGAGCCAATCAGGATCTCGAGCGAGCTCTCCGCTGCCTGGCGTCCCGCAATCCTGCCTCTTGGAGCCAACAGCTCACTTGGATTGAGTATTCCCACAATACTCTCCCAGTAGCATCCACAGGTATGTCACCATTTGAATGTTCTGTAGGCTATCTACCTCCTTTGTTTCCCTCTCAGGAACCCAATGCTTAGCTAATTCTCCCTCCTCACCTGCACCCCGTTTTGTCCTCATTATCTTCCCTTTATCTTGCCCTCATGTTTGCTGTCTTGTGTCAGTCCGTAATGTGTTGTTCTGAAGCTCAGATCATGTTGTGTTTTCTGACCCAGTCTTGTTTTGTTTATCTAGTCTAGTTGGTCTGGCGTTCCTGTTTTTGTCACCCTCCTTCTTTTTTTAAACGCCTGCGCCTCTAGGGACCTCTGGCGGTTCTGCTCGCTCTCTCTTATCATAGGCCTGTCTCTTCACGGCAGCCCCTTCCGATTCATCTTGACATGCTCGGCACTACCTCTGGAATTCAGCGGCGGCTTTCAATTGCCGGCTCGTCGCCTCTCTTCTCCGCGAGCTCGGCAGAGGCTGGTCTGACCTCCGTGCTGATCAAGCTGACTATTTGTTGGCGGATTTGCTATCCGCCTGATTTATTGACGGAGCAGTTCTGTTATACAGTTTTCACAAACTTTGAATTTTAGTTTCACCTGCTGTTGAATCCCGGTCTCGTTTCTGACACTTGATTCTTAATACTGGGTTGCTACCTGAATGATCCACAGCGGGTTTTAAATTAATTTTTTTAGAGATGATAGTTGTTCACGAGTCCCTCGTTTGTCCTTAACAGTTAAACTGCCTGCTGTTCTTCAGAAAAATCCTTCAGGTCTGACAAATTCTTTGGTTTTTCAGCATTTTTGTGTAGTTGAGCCCTTTCCAACAATGACTATGAATTTGAAATCTATCTTTTCACACTGAGGACAACTGAGGGACCCATATGCATCTATTACAGAAGGTTCAAACGCTCACTGATGCTCCAGAAGGAAAAAGCATAAGAGGATGCAGGGTACATTTTTATTATTGACTAAATATATTTTTTTCCATTTAGTACTGCCCTTCAGAAGCTACAGAAGATACTGCTTCCCAGAAGACAAAATAAGTTAAATATACCCTGATCTTCAAATTGGATCTCAATAAACTATTAAAAAGAAAGCATATCTAAATATCTGCTCCTCAGGAAAATAACATCTTACAGGTTCAGAAAGACAGATTCTTTTTTTTTTTTTGGCTGAACTACTCTTTGACAGTAAGTGCAGGGTAGCTGCAATGTAAAGATCTGTCTGAAGGAGAATATAATGAGGGGAGATGGTGGACAGTCCAGTTGTAGGTTGTCAGATGGTCATTCAGCAGTTTGACAGCTTGTGGGAAGAAACTGTGCTTTATTCTGGGTCGTTTTGACCCCTTTACTTCATTGTATTCCTATTCAGGTGAATTATTTTTATCTCCATATACATTTTATGAATAGTGCAGTGGTTTGTGGTTTGAACCTGAAAGTATAATAAGAGACCTGTGGATTAATATGGGTGGAATCGAACTCTGGTTTAATCAAACCAAATGTGTTTGACTTCTCTACAAAGGTGTAGCATAGGGTTTCACTTGATCTTAGGCTGAGTCTTAGCTTAGCCTAACCCATCAGAAGTCTAAACACAGCTGCACATCTGCATGAAAAAGCACAAGAGCGTGCAAAATGTTAGCTTATGCAGCTTCCCCTCAGTCATTGAGATTTGACCTTCTCACGAAAGTAATTACAGGAGTGATTTTCCCAGAACTGAGACGGGAAAAAAACCTTCAATCACTGGTTAAAGATATCGAGATGCACACAGCTCTGAGAATATACACCAGTCACAAACACATACCAAGTTTGCTTTTTCCATTGAAGCAGTTTGTTTCCATTAGCATATATGGATCAGCATGATATAGCAGGTTTATTTTAATGATCAGGAAATATCATTTGATGGTTTTAATCTGATAAATTAATCTGAAATAATACAGCAAGTTACCTATACACAAACTATGCAATATGAACACTGCCCTAAAGTTTGGGATTTAAAAAAAAAATGTTAGTCACTAATGTATTGATGAAAAACAGCAAATATATATTGTGAAATGTAACTGTTAACAATAACTTCTAATATATTGTAAAATGTAATTCATTCCTGTGATGCAAAGCTGAATTTTAAGCATCATTACTCCAGTCTTCAGTGTCACATGATCCTTCAGAAATTCAAGAAACATTTCTTGTTAGTATCAACAGTTGTGCTGTTCAATATGTTTTTGGAAAGAGTGATACTTCTTTTTTTAGGATTCTTTGATGAATAGAATGTTTTTGTACCATATAAATGCAACTTTTGATCAATTTAATGCACCTTTGCTAAAAATATATATTTTTTATTTTTAATCCATGACCCCCCAAATTGGTGGCAAATGGATTAATATGAGACTTTTATGCTTCAAATGCCATAGAAATTTGGAATACGAAAGATTTGGAAATGGTTTCCTACACATTATAAAATCTCATCACGCTTCTTCACAAACATGCAGACACACTCAAACAGGGTGTCATATGGGATGACAGGCATAAAGAGAAATGAGAGGAGGTTTGCTGCCAATGTCTTTATGCCACACAGAGCGGCATCTCTGCTGTGCCATGTGGGCAGGAGGAGAGAAGCTTCACCAAACACACTGCACTTGTTTCTGTGGCTAAGCACCATGAATGACTGTCTAGGGCCGAACGTGTCGCGTCGGTGGGCGTTCCTGCATGTGTCTCCTGCTGGTCACCTTCACAATCAGTTTAATTTGTTGGAATAATGGTAGTAAACTGGATTTGTTGTAAATAATAACACTGAGATAACATTTCTACACTACATTTCAATATCCATGGTGACAATGCTGTTTTTAGTCTCTTAAACCCTCTAGTGCCACCAACAGACATTGAACCAATTGCTGTAGAAATTTACATATTTTTACTTTGGTTCCATGGCTAATGTTTATTTTTTCAACATAGTGTCCTCAAATATGCATTAATTCATCTTCAGACCATAGTGATCAAAAGACACCAATAAGGAATGATTTTAGGTTTCGATATGTAACTTGCATTTTTGTCGCAATGCCCAGAGCAAACAAAAGTACTTTGGTGGCATCTACTGGTAAAAACCTCAAGTTTTAACTAAATATTCTTCTCTCCTTGTATTCCTAAGGTTTTGTGGAAAAAACATCTTTCCATCAATTTTAACCAATGCTTGCACTTTATTTATTTATTTTGAGCTATTTCACTTACAAAGTTTTTTCAGTCTGCTCCAAAATTGGCCCGAATGATCTTCAAACCAAGCTTCCTGATTTGTAGACAATGGATTTATTGTTTTCAAAACCATTTGACTTTTAAACATCAAACAGTTTTGATAGCAAGGATGCCAAACAAGATATAAGGCTGTATCTTGGCAACACATTGGTTTAGTGAAATTAACTTTGGAAAATGTTGTTGCGTCTCTAGTGTATGTGCAAAGTTTTAAACCAGCGCCACTTACAGGTCAAATGCTATAAGCAAAAACGTATCTACTTTAGGCCTCAAAACTATTCTGTATTTATATTTGCATTGATATTTACTTCAGGTAGTGTTATGTTGAATAGACTATATATTATTTTATGCAAAATCATTACGAGACTTTTACTTTTTGTGGAATACATTCTTTTTTCTGAGATCATTTAAAAATCATTAAACATTTTTCATTGAACCTATGATTCCAAAAAATAACTTCCATAAGTAACTTTCAGTATACTGTATGTAGACCGGATGTGCACACGTTTCTATAATTTTTCCACACTAGATCTATTTTGACGGCATTCATTAGTGAACACATGTACTTTGGCTACATGCTGGTGTGGCCAGTGTAGATTTTCACATTAAGCTTAATTTCTCTGTCTTGCGAACGCTCGGCCCAAAAAGTAATCTTGAGGCAGCACTAATAGCCCAGACATTAAGCATCAGTCACAATCAACAGATACCACATTCAATCAGGCAGAAGTGAGCAGTTGACTGACAGGCTGGCAAATGAAGCGAATCTGGACTAATTTTCTCAGCCTCCTAACCATGATCGCAAACATGCATCGTCATATCAAAATATGATTATTGTTTTACAGATGGAGATTTTGTGTTTTTCAGACCTCATTCTGAGAGTTGCGCATGGATATAAATCTATAATGTTTAATAATTAGATTTTTATATATAAATATATAATGCTTCATAATGCATGTCAAGTGTCCAAATATCTTCTGGCTCATTGTATGTCTACATAAATTACAAATTCTGAGAGGAAATCTATTTATTTGTAATATAATTACTTCCAGACTTGCTATTGTTACATTAATCAGTAGACAAATGCATTTGACCTATGTTTGCGGGGACAAATGAGCCGTCCTGTCTGACGTTCATCCTTCCAGCTTCAGTTTTGCCAAACTTAAAGAACCTTCATCTAAAAATCAACACTACTGTTTCAAGTGGTCACACACAGCTGGTGACATGCCACTAATTGCATCCTCTTGATCACCTACACTGTTTCTCCTTTTTCCTGTCTGGATTCATCATGGCATTGCAATCCATCAAAGTAACAAGAATAGAGAGGTTTTCATGTAGCTCGGAACAGCCTTCATGTTGGTCTATGATGCCTTAAAATGCTGTTTACGTAGTCAGCTCACTATGTTTTGGACCAGAGCCTGTATGTGTGACTCATTTACCTTAATCACTGGGATTTAATAAGGCTCACCTTAAAGGGTTAGTTCACCCAAAAATGAAAATTAGGCTGCGTTTTACTCACCCCCGAGGCATCCTAGGTGTATATGACTTTCTTCTTTCAGACGAATACAGCCAGAGTTATATTAAAAATTGTCTTTGATATTCCAAGCCGTTTAATGACAGTCAGCGGGTGTTGCATTGCTTCAGTCCAAAAGAACTTAAATAAAAATCGCCCATCCATAAAAAAAAAAGTGTCTCACACGGCTCTGGGGGGTGAACAAAGGCCTTCTGTAGCGAATCGATGTGTTTTTGTAAGAAAAATATCCATATTCAAAACGTAATAATCACTTGAATCTAGCTTGCGCTCACTGTTGTACACAGAAGCAGTTCCGGGAGCTAATAATTCAGTCCTAAAAATGTAAATGTTTTTATTAATTAATGACATTTTTTACAAAAAAATTTTATTCAATTAATGTCAGTGTTACTTGTTTTAGAACATTCAAAAATAACATTCCAACAGTGTTTGCAAAATGATAAAATTGGAATGTTGCATTAACACTCAAATAACCAAGGAAAACATTTTTAAAACATTAAAAAATTGGACATTCTAAAAGTTTGTTCAAAAATAACTTTATAACCTTATGGGAACATTGGCGAAACATTTTTAGAACACATTTTTTGTTAGCTGGGAATTAATATCAAAATAAATTATCCCAAATAATATAAGCAGTTTTATTTTTTTTTCAGTCATAGTTGTTATGAGGTAATACTTCAAAAAGAGGCAATTACAACATCTGAGGCTCTGCTTTCAAGTAATGCAATCAA
Source organism: Sinocyclocheilus anophthalmus (assembly GCA_018155175.1). NCBI lineage: Eukaryota > Metazoa > Chordata > Actinopteri > Cypriniformes > Cyprinidae > Sinocyclocheilus > Sinocyclocheilus anophthalmus. Next base: position 94,960 of record JADLZN010002674.1, on the reverse strand, counting down.
GAAATGCAAATATAATAGTTGGCTCAACTGTTTTATAGGGCTCACGGCCAGAATATCTTTGAATTAATGAAGCTGAACTCAATGTGATCTGCCCATGAAGCATTCGGGATATATTAAGGCCCAGAGTTTTTTCTGTGTTGTGCCGTTTACGCAGAATCAATCTTGCAATATGTTATCAAAAGAGTAAGTAAGTGTGTTTTAGGTATTTTGTACACATTCAGTACAATTGATTATAGGTTTCTGGAAACAACAATTTACAACAATGGAACAATCACATGCTAATATTAAAGTATTAACATGATTGCAGTATATACAACCTAACCATAAAGAGTTCAAGTTATAGTGATAATGATAACTGTAAACAGTGCTGGGTAGATTGCTTACAAGTCCGTTACTAATTCCAAATTACATGACAAAAATTGTAGTCAGTAACTTAATTTATTACATTATACATTTTAGGCAATAAAATCTGACTACTTTTTAAAAACGTTTAGATTACTTTTGACCCATCTCGTTTATCACATTGATTTAAATAGGATAATCTTAAAATTATAAAGAGAAAGAAAATATATTCATTGTTAGTAACAACATTAAGTGCATTAATAAACATGTCGAGCTTTCCCAAACTGGATGTTTTTTTTTTAAATGAAAAGATAAATGAAAAAAAAAAAAAATGTAAATTAAAATTAAATAACGAGGAAGCAGTATATGGTTAACCTCAGACTCTTTACACTGTTTTCCCTGCAGCACGTTACAGATTGAACTGTGTTGGAATCTGTCGGAATCCACCGGCTGGATGGATTTCCCTGCTCATGAATAGTGCTGCAGATGGCAGAGCCACCAGGGTCTGGGTGCTTCCCACATTCCTGCCTGACGATTCAGTGAACCACACGAAGTCTTGGCTGCTGTTTCCTCTGTGCTTCCTGTATGTCAGTATCAGACGTGCAATCACAACTGTCAGGCATGCGTGTGTGTGTGTCAGTTATGGTTTGCTGGAGATAGATGGCTGAAATTATAAGTGATGGACAGCAAGAAAGAGAAACATAATATGAAAACATCAAATATTAATAGGCTGGAAATGACAAGTTAAAGGAATAATATACAGAAAAAATGAAAGTTCTTCCATCACGTCCTCCAATGTCATTCCGAACCTCTTTCATCCATGAAGCACAAAATGAGATGTTAGGCAGAACGTATAAGCTTTTCTTTTCCATAGAGCTATAGAACACATACTATTTAAGGTAACAATGTAGTGAAAAACAACGTAATTTCAGTCTGTTTTTCACATAAAGCTGTTATATGTATAGATTCATAAGTCTTGGTGTATAGACCTATAGACCTATATAGATCCTATAGACCGTTTTCATGGCTTTTTAAAGCATTACAGCCCCTGGTCACTATAAACTGTAATTGTATGGGGAAAAAAAGAACATCAAAAAACAAAAAGGTTAGATAGTGTATCCTTAGTTTGTATTATTAGTTGTTCTATTAAGAGACTTAACTGCTGTCTCAAAAAGTATTTATGAAAATATAATATGTTTTAAGTGAAAATTAGCCGGTTGTCTGTGTGAGTCTGATGTAAGTTTGACATTATCCAAATTAAATTAGCAGTCATTTGCAGTCAAGTGATGATGCTTAACTTAGCAGTCAAGTGACGATGTTGAGAAATTTCAATTAGTAAGTTAACGTCTCTTATTTTAGGCAGAATTACTCAATTGTGATGCCGTTTCTTACTGTAGTTAAAAATTAGATGATAGCGTGATGCACAATTCAATACAGTTTAACTGAGATAATTTCAGTGTTTGTTCTTTTGCTAAATAAATCTCTGCAAATAAGCCTAAATCTGAGACAGACATTCGCCACAATACTGCTTCCAAAAATGTATGAGTGCTCCTCAAAAGCACTTCAAAAACTCCTGCATTCAATCTCAGATCTCCAGTCGCTCCAGTCACCAGACCGGCATTTTCAGGCAATCAAGCAGAAGGGCTTGCTTTTTCATTCGCTTTCCACAGTATTGCAGAGAGAAAAACTGCAATATCCACTCTTGACCTTTGCTTTGTAGACCTCTGCCACCTCCAACATATTTACCAGCTGTGAGAGAAGAGGAAGAGGATGGCAGCCGAGAGAGATGGAGAAAGCAAAGCAGTAAATGTCAAGATCGAGATGAGAGGCTGAGACATAAAAGCGTCAAGTGAATAAGGAATACATAGAGCAATAGACAAGGAGAAAGACAGCATGTATGTGTGTGTGTGTGTGTGTTGAGAGAGCGAGAGAGAGACGGAGAGAGAGAAATAAATTAGTTTATTTTTATTATGGCTTCTGCCACATGCTTTACTCATTTTAGTTATCATAAAAAATGTATAATCTAACTGCAAAGTAATGGCCTTTAGAGGATTATTTGAATATTCTGTGGTAATCATATACAGTAATCAGTGCCCTTGCAAGTGTGATATTACTAGCAAGTATGTAGATAAGTAGCCTAACACTAATTGCCTCAGATCTTCATGTGTAGATCTACTTTCTTACACAGAACCATTGCAACAAGAGCAACATACAGCAGTTTTGCTGCGTTTCAAATGATTCAGTGAATCTGTGTTTTAGAATAAATCATCTGAATGGATGATTCAATGTCTCGTTCATATCACCAGTTGCTTGTTTTGTAACTGAATGAATCAGGATTACAGAACAAATCATCTGAATGAATGATTCAGTGATGATTTCATAAGGACAGTCACTTGTTTGCTAACCCCAGTTTCTGAATGAATCAGCCGTTTTGAACGAATTGTTTGAATGAATGACTCAATGACTCATTCATTGCGCCAGTTACTTGTTTCTTTATTGATAGAATCAGGGTTTTAGAATAAATCATCTGAATGGGTGATTCAGTGACTCGTTCATATCACCAGTTACTTGTTTTGTATGGCGGGCCAGACGGTCCAAAATTAAGACTAATGACTTGTTGCGGGAAGTCACTATACTATTGCCAGGAGCTACTGAGTTTGCCACGACTCACCTTCCTCACACGGCGGGCGACTCACTCTCCTCAGCAGGCGACTCACTCTCCTCACATGGCAGGCGACTCACTCTCCTCACACGGCAGGCGACTCACTCTCCTCACACAGCAGCCGACTCACTCTCCTCAGCAGGCGACTCAATCTCCTCAACGGCCAGGCAGACTCCCCTCTCATCAGCAGGCGACTCACTATCCTCACACGGCAGGCGACTCATCTCCTCAGCAGGCGACCACCTCTCCTTCCCTGGGCTGGCGACTCACTCTCCTCAGCAGGCGACTCACACTCCTCACATGGCAGGCGACTCACTCTCCTCACACGGCAGGCGACTCACTCTCCTCACTTGGCAGGCGACTCACTCTCCTCACACAGCAGGCGACTCACTCTCCTCAGCAGGCGACTCACTCTCCTCAGCAGGCGACTCACTCTCCTCCCATGGCAGGCGACTCACTCTCCTCACAAGGCAGGCGACTCACTCTCCTCACACGGCAGGCGACTCACTCTCCTCAACAGGCGACTCACTCTCCTCACACGGCAGGCGACTCTCCCACTCTCCTCAGCAGGCGACTCATCTCCTACCGGCAGGCGACTCACTCTCATCAGCAGGCGACTCACTCTCCTCACGTGGCTGGCGACTCACACTCCTCACACGGCAGGCGACTCACTCTCCTCACACGGTGGGCGACTCACTCTCCTCACAACAGCAGGCGGACTCACTCTTCCTCGCAGGCGACTCACTCTCCTAACACGGCAGGGGACTCACTTTCCTCACACGGCGGGCGACCCACTCTCCTCACACGGCAGGCGACTCACTCTACTCACACGGCAGGCGACTCACTCTCCTCAGCTGGCGACTCACTTTCCTCAGCAGGCGACTCACTTTCCTCAGCAGGCGACTCACTCTCCTCACGCGGCAGGCGACTCACTCTCCTCACATGGCAGGCGACTCACTCTCCTCACGTGGCTGGCGACTCACTCTCCTCACGTGGCAGGCGACTCACTCTCCTCACGTGGCAGGCGACTCACTCTCCTCACACAGCAGGCGACATCTCCTCACACGGCAGGCGAGTCACTCTCCTCACACGGCAGGCGACTCACTCTACTCAGCAGGCGACTCACTCTCCTCACTTGGCGGGCGACTCACTCTCCTCAGCAGGCGTCTCACTCTCCTCACACGGCAGGCGACTCACTCTCCTCAGCAGGCGACTCACTCTCCTCACACGGCAGGCGACTCACTCTCCTCACACGGCAGGCGACTCACTCTCCTCAGCAGGCGACTCACTCTCCTCAGCAGGCGACTCACTCTCCTCACACGGCTGGCGACTCACTCTCCTCACGTCTCTTTTCAAATACTGTGATGGTGCAATAACTAAATACATCGAGTAAAGTTGATAATTTTTGTGTTGTAAATAAATGTTAAAATGCTCAAAGGTTGATACATAAAATGTATTTTTTACTCAAGCATTTCAAAATGAGCCTTTTTTCATAAGTAGTACATAATACACATTACACAGTTATATACTGGATTGCATGAATCAAGCAAATTCAGATCTATCAAACACAAAAACAAAACACAAAAAATATTTATGTAATTTTAATAAAATTAACGTTTCCCCTTAAGTAACAAAGCCATTATATTAGCTGTGCTTTACTTTTACAAAATCAAACCAAAGCAAATAAACTGACTAAAAAATATTGCACAGCAATATTCCACTAAATTATGTCGTAATAACGAGATGTTAAGTCGTTTTAACGACATCTTTTTCTCGTTAAAACGACATCTTTTCTCGTAATAACGACATCTTTTCGTAATAAACGAGATGTTTTTCGTTTTTTTAAAACGTACTGGTTTCCGTTATGTGAGTGAGCTAAGCGACTGTCCGCGCTGCTGTCGCCACAGTCTGACATAAACGAGGATCTGCACGCTGCTGAAATTATTGAAATACACTGTTATAAATGTATTTTAATGTAATGGTTTTAACTGTAGTGGCATGTTTATTAGGATTAATCTCCAATATGTTTATAATATAGTGCTATCCAATAACTGCACTCAGACCCATGACTCCTTTAGGCTATGATCAGATCAAAACAGGGCTTAATATTTCTTTATTTGAATGACTAAAGTTTGATTTAACAACAAATCGAAATACGAAAAAAGAAATTAAGAGATTTCAATAGGCTAGAATAATATAATCAATAATGATAACAACACACAACAATAATAAACATAAATAATAATAATAGCCTAATAATAATTATTATTATTATTATTATTTATATTATTATTATTATTGTTTCGTGCTGTTTGAAAACGAGCAAAAGAAAATTAAGCTAGATTTTACGTAGGCCTATTTTTGTTCGTGGGTAAACAAATGAGCTTATGCTTTAATATTTGTTTCACATGCATGGGCAGCTTTTGACACTTTAGTCTGATTATATATTAATTATGTATTAATGATTATATATTATTAAATGATATCTTTATCTGAATCAAGCCACGCATCGCGTTCTTCTTCTGGGTAAAATTCCAGGGCTGAGTTTCCCAAAAGCTTTGTAAGCCTAAGAAGTTCGTAAAAACGATGGTACGACTGATCTTAATATTACGGTCAGTTTCCCAAAAGCATCGTAACTTAAGCAGCACTTGAAAAACATCGTAGATCTACGAGTGCTCTGGAGTAATAGTAAAGCCCTAAGTGCATCGTAAGAAGAAGACAGATTTATTTTACGGCACCTGCCAGGCAACTCGGCAGATACCCCTATAATTTAGGCAAGGCAATGTGATTTAATTAAAGTGGATAATAGCATTTATATTTACATTTACATTTAGTCATTTAGCAGACGCTGTTATCCAAAGCGACTTACAATTGGGGGAATATATAATATACTAGATAATAATATACACTTTATTAGTCGTTTTTTTATGAATTTATAAATTAAATAATTAAAAAGGGCAGAAAAAATTGAATAAAAGATAGAACAGAATAAATAATCAACAGAATTATTTAATAATTATAATTATTAGAATAAAAGAAGTAATGTAAATATGCTTCAAATTTGTCAATGACTTACTGACTGACGTGCACGAAAACCAATGTATCGAACCCGGAAATAACGTCTCTATATAGATATTATATACTATAATATATTTTTATATAAAGTATATTATAGGCTATAATTATGTAAAATAATATTATACGTAAAATATATATATATATATATATTATATCCTATTTGTCTGGAACGCAGCATTAGGTTAACATTTCAATTAATGAGTGTGTACTACAATTACGAGCCATTTTATAAGGTGAAATTTCAGCACTTGACAAACGATAGCGACTCCTAAGAAGCACCTAAAGCACGGCTACGTGCGATTGCGTAAAGTGCATTTTTGGGAAACGCACGTGAAACAATAACGAACGATCGTAAAATGACTCGTAGAAAACGCTCTTAAGCGCTAAGATCAGTCGTTATCGAGAAATGCAGCCCAGGCTTTGCTTTATACTGAGGGAATAGGCTGCGCTGCGCATGGATGTGAGCGCAAAATACAGATGAGCTCAGACTGGAAAGACTGTATAGTACCTCTTGTTGATTTAGGCTATAGGCTACGAATTAAATCAAAACAAATTTGTTTTCGATTGTTTTATTTAAGTAGACCTTTAGACATAAGGTGCGCCAGAAAGTGATCCCTGTTATTTTACAAAAGCAATTTGTAACGTTTTGTTGTTATTGTGGAAGTATAGAAAATAATGCAGACATTTCTTTCCTCTGTTATCATGTAGCCTAAGGGATCGCGCCGGCGCCGCCGAACCGAGAAGAGCAGTGCTGTGCTTCATATGAGATGTATATTTGCAAGAAATATATATACAACAGCCAGACTGTTTGAAGAAACGTTATTGTGACTAATTTGCAGGGCGGTACATGAGATGAACTCTTATTCTTTGTGATGGTATAGGCAGTAAAGACAGGCTGAGAGAAAGGGTCGCCCACGCACAAATAGCAAGCTCATTTTTTAACCCACGAAAAAAAATACAAAAAAATCTAATTTTCATTGCCAAACAGAACGAAATAATAATAATAATTATTATTAGCCTATTAGAAAATCTCTTAAATTTTTTTTTTCGTATTTCGATTTGTTGATAAAACATACTTGTCATTCAAATAAAGAAATATTAAGCCCAGTTTTGATCTGATCATAGCCTAAAGGAGTCATGGGTCTGAGTGCAGTTATTGGATAGCACTAGACAGATTGTAGATTAATCCTAATAAACATGCCACTACAATTAAAAACATTACATTAAAATACATTTAAAACAGTGTATTTCAATAATTTCAGCAGCGTGCAGATCCTCGTTTATGTCAGACTGTGGCGACAGCAGCGCGGACAGTCGCTGAGCTCCTCACATAACGGGAAACATGTCGTTTTAACGAGAAAACATCTCATTACGAGAAAACATCTCGTTATTACAAGAAAAGATGTAGTTTTAACGAGAAAAGATGTAGTTTTAACGAGAAAAGATGTCGTTATTACGACATAATTGAGTGGAATATTGCTGTGCAATATTTTTTATTCAATTTATTTGCTTTGGTTTGATTTTGTAAAAGCAAAGCACCGCTAATATAATGGCTTTGTTACTTAAGGGGAAACGTTAATTTTATTAAAATTACATAAATAATTTTTGTGTTTTGTTTTTGTGTTTGATAGATCTGAATTTGCTTGATTCATGCAATCCAGTATATAACTGTGTAATGTGTATTATGTACTATGAAAAAAGGCTCATTCTGAAATGCTTGAGTAAAAAAATACATTTTATGTATCAACCTTTGAGCATTTGAACATTTATTTACAACACAAAAATTATCAACTTTACTCGATGTATTTAGTTATTGCACCATCACAGTATTTGAAAAGAGACGTGAGGAGAGTGAGTCGCCTGCCGTGTGAGGAGAGTGAGTCGCCAGCCACGTGAGGAGAGTGAGTCGCCTGCCATGTGAGGAGAGTGAGTCGCCTGCTGAGGAGAGTGAGTCGCCTGCCGTGTGAGGAGAGTGAGTCGCCTGCCATGTGAGGAGAGTGAGTCGCCTGCCGTGTGAGGAGAGTGAGTCGCCTGCTGAGGAAAGTAAGTCGCCTGCTGAGGAAAGTGAGTCGCCTGCCATGTGAGGAGAATGAGTCGCCTGCTGAGGAAAGTGAGTTGGGGGTGCCTGGAGGTTGAGGAGTGTGAGTCGGCCTGCTGAGGAAGGCAGTCGCCTGCCGTGTGAGGAGTGTGGTCCCCCCTGCTGAGGAGAGTGAGTAGCATGCGTGGGGAGAGGAGAGTGAGTGACCTGCCGTGTGAGGAGAGTGAGTCGCCTGCCGTGTGAGGAGAGTGAGTCGCCTGCCGTGTGAGGAGAGTGAGTCGCCCGCCGTGTGAGGAGAGTGAGTCGCCAGCTGAGGAGAGTGAGTCGCCTGCCGTGTGAGGAGAGGGAGTCGCCTGCAGTGTGAGGAGAGTGAGGCGCCTGCCGTGTGAGGAGAGTGAGTCGCCCGCCGTGTGAGGAGAGTGAGTCGCCCGCCATGTGAGGAAGGTGAGTCGTGGCAAACTCAGTAGCTCCTGGCAATAGTATAGTGACTTCCCGCAACAAGTCATTAGTCTTAATTTTGGACCGTCTGGCCCGCCATAGTTTTGTAACCGAATGAATCAGCATTGCAGAACAAATCATTTGAATGAATGAATCAATGACTCATTAAGAGCAATTGTTACTTGTTTTGTTACTGAACAAATCAGCATTATGGAACAAATTGTTTGAATGACTGATTCACTGACTCAATCGCTATGAATGAGTCAATGAATCAGTCATTCAAACTATTTGCATTACTGAAGGAATCAGTGTTGTAGAACAAATCATTAATTTGAATAAACCATTCAATGACTCATTCATAGAGGGTCACTTGTTTTGTTACTGAATGATTAATAGTTTTAAATAAATTGCTTGAATGAATGATTCACTGACTCACTCAGAAGTCACTTGTCATCACCTACCATTAATGCATAGACTATTCAACAGTTTCTTTATTATAATTTTTTTAAGAAATTAACTCTTTTATTCATCAAGAATATATTTAATTGATGAAAAGTGACAGCAAAGACATTTGAATGCAGTTCATCCAAATAGAATTCAGACTAAACTAGTGTTCTTTTTCAGATTCAGAATTTTAGCGCTCTTGCCCCGTAGGTAAAGTTCAAGTGATTAAGCCCAAGTATATACAGTGGGTAGGAAAGTATTCAGAACCCTTAAATTTTTCACTCTTTGTATATTGCAGCCATTTGCTAAAATCAAAAAGTAAATTTTTTTTTCTCATTAATGTACACACAGCAACCCATATTGACAGAAAAACACAGAATTTTGACATTTTTGCAGATTTATTAAAAATTTAAAACTGAAATATCACATGGTCCTAAGTATTCAGACCCTTTGCTGTGACACTCATATATTTAACTCAGGTGCTGTCCATTTCTTCTGATCATCCTTGAGATGGTTCTACACCTTCATTTGAGTCAAGCTGTGTTTGATTATACTGATTGGAAAGCCACACACCTGTCTATATAAAACCTTACAGCTCACAGTGCATGTCAGAGCAAATGAGAATCATGAGGTCAAAGGAACTGCCTGAAGAGCTCAGAGACAGAATTGTGGCAAGGCACAGATCTGGCCAAGGTTACAAAAAAATTTCTGCTGCCCTTAAGGTTCCTAAGAGCACAGTGGCCTCCATAATCCTTAAATGGAAGATGTTTGGGACGACCAGAACCCATTCTGGTCAATTCTGTGTTTTTCTGTCAATATGGGGTGCTGTGTGTACATTAATGAGGAAAAAAAAAATTAACTTAAATGATTTTACAAATGGCTGCAATATAACAAAGAGTGAAAAATTTAAGGGGGTCTGAATACTTTCCGTACCCACTGTATAAGGACATCATCAAATTTGCATATATTTTACTCAAATATCTCCCTCAGAGATGGGGGATGAAACTTCTATCTAGGCCATCATCCTGAATTATTAAGCATGTATTTTCATTTAAATCTCTGGAATGCTATTTATTCTAATTCATGCCAGGTCATTACGGCTAGGAAAACATGCTTTGGCACAGTAACGACGTTCTCAGGAAATCATGTGGGTGTATATTTTGATGTTTCTTTTTTTTTTTCAACTGCCCAGAATTGATCACTAGCCGGTTTGAAGTGATGACAAGTTCCTAGGACTGGTTTCAGGGTGAGCATGTGTTAAGATTAAAGTGCTAGTAGACCAAATAAACTCCACGGTTGTGACTGAGGCCTCAGGGGAGATATTGCTCCTCAATCTCATAAAAAAATGCATCTCTGCTGTAGCACCACCTGCTCAAACCGACTAGTGGTTAAAGCAGAAATTACCTTATCAGCCGCCGTCTGTAGAGCATTCTGACACAGGGAATCGTTAACGCTCAGCTTGAATCCCCAAAAATTGCTCTAGTCCTTTGAGTCCGCATCTGAAGCAACAGTCGGCTCATCCTCGTCCAGGACGGGGATCTGATTAAAATATCACACCTACCAGCCGACAGGTTTGCAGGAAGCTGTGGCTAATTGAGGTTGATTCAAAGCACCAGGGATGGAGGGACAAAAAAAAAATTTTTAAATCCATTTTAAGCTCCTTTCTATCCATATCTGCATCATGCTTTGAGAATAAGCCTCTCTAGATTGTAGTATCACTTATTCATTGATGCTACTATGAAGCTCAGATTAAACTGCTCCCACTCAAGTACATTCAAACAATGCCTCAAAAGGTTGAATTTTTCCTGCCCCTCTGAATCAGATGTCTTGCTGTGTCCTGATTAGGTGAATCTCTTCACAATGTATGATTTCTTGAAGTACCAAAGTGAAGTTTGACACTTTCAGTTAGAAGCTGGTAGAGTTTATATAAGCTTATATGAGGACTGTGATAATTAAAGTAACAGTTTGCGCAAAAAGACCTCCTAACGTTGAAAAACGTGTGTTTTCTTTCTTTTGTTGAACACAAAAGATGATATTTTGAGAAATGTCTTTTTGCTTTTTATCTTTTGTGTTTCACAGAAGAAAGAATATGCAGAGAATCAGATCAAGATCCAGTACACAAAGATGCAACACTACAATGAAATCTAAATATACAATCAACTAGGAACACTTCATAAACCTGTTTTTTATGCCGTTTTAGTGAGTAATTAGATCAAATTCAGTTTGATATGACCCAAGCTTCAAAGCATGCTGTGTAACTAGCAGTGCCACAATTTTTAGGATTATTACTAAAAGGAACAGTTCAACCCCAAAATAATTGGCATTAGAACAGATTTGGAGAAATGTAGCATTATATCTATCACTTGCTCACCAATTGATCATCTGCAGTGAATGGATGCCATCAGAAGTGGTGAAGAAATGGCAGAGTGGTGTGGATTATTGTGATGTTTTTATCAGCTGTTTGGACTCTCATTCTGACGGCACCCATTCACTGCAGAGCATCCATTGCTGAGCAACTGATGCAATGCTGCATTTCTCCAAATCTGTTCTGAGGAAGAAGCAAACTAATCTACATCTTGTAAAGCCTGAGAGTGAATACATTTTCATAAAAGTTTGATTTTTTTAACATGATTTGCTATGTGATTGATGGGATAATGTAAACACGCAGGCCTAATCATCATATTAATCAGTTGAAAATGTTACGGAATGCTAATGCTAACCCAACATCTTCTCATTCTCATGTCTTTTTTCGCCTATTTTAAAGAGCCCTTTTCTGAAAAAGGACAAGCAGGATCCTCAGCTTTGATGGTTGTATCTTGATCCGGAGTTTAAAGCCCCAGTTCTGATCTCCACATTTCATGTCAACATTTTTGACCCAGTTTATCTGCTGCTCCACATGAGGCTCTCTTGAGTTTCTAGCATATATTAATGTGAAATACATAAACAGTACACTGGGGGAAAAATAGAGAAGACATGTTTTTGAAAAAAGACAGGTTATTTTGACATATTTGTACTAGTACCTTAATGTCAGTCAGTCTTTTTGAAAAGAGTCCCCTGATAGAGCAGATATGAGGTGATGCTTGCCGTCTCTTGCTGAGAAAGACAGACAGTCAGACAGACAGACAGAAAGACAGACAAAAAAAGACGGACAGACAGATAGATAGATAGAAAAAATATAGATAGATAGATAGATAGATAAAAAACAGAATGATAGACAGACAGACAGACAGATACACAGGTAAACAGATACTTTATTTATCCGTAAGAAGAAAAAAATATCGTCAGAGATATACAAAGATACTTTATTTATCCGTAAGAAGAAAAAAATGTATTAGAAATTTACAGTCTGGCCCAATTTGCAAATATATCAAGTGCCTGCATTTGACAATATTATATCCCATTACTATGTATACATTTATAATATATTATATATTATAATAGATAACAATATATATCTATCAAAAAGAATTATTTCTTTTGAATCAGAATGAAATTGTTATAGAACACTGCTCAAAACGTTGGTCAATCTCAATATTAAATAGATAAATAAAAGGAACTATAATTAAATCAAAAAACGTGAAATCAAATAAATATCTTAATATCTTTAAAAAAACTTGTTAAATATTACATATTTTATTTGTTTTACTTTGATGTAATGGACCATAACGAATCAAGAGAACCGTAAAAAACACATATGTTGTTATTAACATATCAAATATTAGAGACTTAAAAGCTTAGGAGAATAGAGGAATATAATAATAGATCAAAAGCCTTTAAATGCACCAAAAAAAATATATATTATTCACAAAAATTTCACAAGTTAAAAGAAGTTACCTGAACTCTAGGTGAATAGTAATGAGGCGGTAAAATCATACTTCACCGTATCAGCACAATTTCAATTGTTTCAATAAATTTCTCTTTGAATATTTTGTCCATCGGTTACAAAGGTATGTGGAGGAATCTACTATTTGCCCGATTATATAAATGATTTTTATAAATTATAAATATACTATTGAATTTAATTGAGGAATAATAAAGCATGACTTTTCACTGCACTGAATTTATTTTGTGAGGTAAGCCAAAGTTTTTGAGGAAAAGTCTACAAAGCAAATCAAAAAATCCCAAAAATTGTATTTATATTGCCATGAGAACAATTCAGTGAACCATCTCTCCAACTGTCCTCTGAATTCAATATTATGCCACAGGCAGTGATTAAGACTTTGACAAGTAACTCAGTAAAGCACCTCTCTAAGCAACATTGAGCTGATATTGAATTGTCCTACAGCATGTAGGAAAAACATAATTGACAAAAGCAAAAATCAATGATTTTCAGTCACATCAACAATCACTTTGTGTGAATAACATTTTAACAATCTAAAGAACATTTTTCCATCATAAAGAAACTTTTGTGGAATGAAAAAGTCTCCATGGATGTTAAAAGAAATGTACTTCATGGAACTATCAATGCCAATAAAGAACCTTTACTTTTAAAAATCTTCAGTTAAATGATTACAAATTTAAAAACCAAATGAACAGTTAAAAATAGAACGTAATTATATTCATTAGAATATAATTTTTAAGAGTGATACTATATCAGCAGTTGCATACCAAAGGAATCTGAAAGCATTCCGCCACCATGATTGATTCATCCAATTCCCAAAATGGAAGTGAATAACTTATTCTAAATTTGTCTGTTTGTCTAAATGACAATACCTATTGTTTAATGCCAATGCATCTGTCTGTGTCCCTCTCTGAAAGTACAAATCATCCACTTGCGCTGACCAACCAACAGCCACACTGCAGCACTGATGCCCTTCTATGAAGATCCAATCCAATCAGAGCTCAGAGAATTCGATTGTCTCTCATACAAGATTGATCGCAAGGCAATTATAGTCAAATGAGAGTTTAATAGTCGCATTGACTTCATTATTAATTGACCAGTATTAATGATGCATGAGCCAGGACTTTGGGTGGAGGCTGAATCTCTACACGCAACGGTCCATTAGCAAGGCTTTCATCTGGGTTGAGTTTTGGTTCGTTTTATTTAACGTGACCTCACTCCATAATGGCTGTTTGTGTTTGTTTCAGCTTGGTTTCCTATTAGCACAGTTGGCTATTCCCTATAAAACCTAATGACAAGTTACCATAAAGCAACCAAGTTAGATTGAAAATAATAAAGCCTGTGTCAATTTGTCGACTTTTTCTTTGTCTTTTACTATCTTATTTTGCTTCTAGACAACCTCAAATTGTAAAACTCAATGACTTAATGCAAATAATTTGAGGAAACCAATTGCATTAAAAAATAAAACAAGTACTCCTAAAAAAGAACGTTTCTTGATGGTAAATTATAAATATAATTACATAACCTCTATAACTTATATAAATAATTTATTAAAAGATAAAATTCTATTCACAAATTACACCACAAAAAACAATTTAGAAACATTAACTCAAGCATTAATGCAAATCAAACATAAAATGTTAATATTTAAAGCTGCAGTCCGTAACTTGTTTTGGTTAAAAATGATCCAAAATCAATATTTGAGCAAGTACATAACCAGCCAGTGTTCAAAACTATGGCCTTACTTTAGCCTGATTCACATCGGTTATCTTATAATAATGTTTTCTAATTTGAGTGGTACGGGTAGGTTTTCACGGGAAATTCGAGCATGCTGCTGCGTCATTACGTCACTTCTGTAAACATAAAGACGTTGTCCCGGCTGCTAGGCTATCGCATGTGAGGATCCTGCAGGTGGCCGATCGTTTATAGCCTTTTCTCACAGCAGCTGGAATAATTAAATGTCAAAAAATCATTTTGATGGCGGATTGTAATCCAGAAAGGATTATATGAAACACATGTGAATGAAATTTAATTATTTTCTAGTTTTAAATGTGCTTCTGATTACAGATAGCCTGGGATTACACAAGATTTGTATTTTAAAGACAACCAGTTTGAAGGGAGCATAGTTTGCTTTTTGGGTTAAAAGAATTTCTTGGTATGAAATTCAAATGGTATGACAATTAGATTAGACTGTACAGAAATTGAAATCTACACACTATACTCATAGTCACGCAAAGCTGATGTTGTTAACATTAATAATCTGAGAATAAAGTATAACAATAATAATAATTTGCACGGTTTGATGTGATATGAGCTAATTGATCGTTAGATTAAATCACCATTGGTAGCACGATTTATGGTAATGCTTTTTTCCTCAGTTGGTCAGAACAAACGTGGCAGACTTGTTACTTACTTGTTCAGATGACAATATACAGTGAAAATTCTTATTTGGATCATGTTCCAAGACGTAGGCTAGAATCTGTGATTACTAAGTATAGGATTCACACCGGTGCGGTGACTGACTGCCACACACACTCCTCAAAACATTAGATTCATCCGCGCTGGAGCCATGCTGACTCACAACCCACGCAAGGAAGACAATTCCGCAAGTAACTGCAATTCCAGGTTTTCAAACAGAGAGGGTGACAAAGAGACAAAACGTACGGACTGCAGCTTTAACTCCTAGTCAGAAGCAAAGCTTGAGTTCTGCTTAATAATCAGTTATTGAGTTAACAACTTTTTTTCTACTAAGTGCAGTGGGCTTTCAATAATAATTGATTGAAATGCACTTAGTTTAATTTAGTACGATACAATGCACTATTCTCCTTTAAAAATCTCTATAATACATTCAATGTTTATAATGTATAGGCCCATTAGTAATTTTTTAGAGGTCTTGCAATCTAAAACACATCTTTTTATGCATTTTTGTTGCAAATGATCTCATAAGTTCTGTTTTAAGACAGATCTCACAGGCAGACCTTCACATTCTCACTTTTAGCATCAAAAACAGCAGGAATTCAGACTGGAAAGACATCCAGAGCTGAAAAATGCTTCCCGTCGCCACTAAAGGGCCTGGTAATTTTTGGTAACGCATGAATTGCACTGCAGAAATAGCTACTTAACACACCACGGCTTAATGGTTTAATCCAGTTGAGCACTGAAGGCAATAGAAGGCACAGCGGCAAATAAGATATCCTGACACTGTAAATGAATTCAACCCCTTGGGGTGATGTCTAAAGTGGCTCTTATTAGTACTTAGGGGCTCGTAGAGAGCTCTTCTTGAATTATCCAGATCAATTACACTTGTAATGATCTCAAATCAGCAACAACCAAGCAGAACTAGATGCAGAAGAACAGTTTGACTTTGGAAGTGGAGTTCATTTTATAGGTGGTTTGTTATATAGTTGTGTAAGATTATACAGAAGAAGTTCCAACATTTCTGTACCTGAATGTTTGATCAAAGCTCAGTTATGTGGTTTCTATGCCATACACATCACCTAGTCACTAAAACAACAATAAAAACTATTTCTTAGTCAGTCCCGCCCCCAAACTCACACCATAGGTTAAGTCAAAGTTGTGTTGCTGAATACATGTAAAATAAAAAAATTAAATAAACATAAAATAAAGATAAATGTGACTTCATGAGATAGATAGTATATCTCTATATATCAGTAATAATATATATATATGTATTATATATGTAATGATAAAAGTTAAACACTGAAATTAATAACTATGATAAACTATTTAATACAGTACTTAAATTAATATATATTAAACGTATATAGTTATTATAGTGACTATTATAGTTTAAGATATATTTATATATACATAGACACTCACACACAAGGACTTACTCTGATTTTTATTCATAGATGAGCATAGAGGTGAGTATTTTTATTAGTTCAAATACTCGTCTAATGATTAGAGGATACAGTATAAAACATTGTAAATATATAGAATAATACAAGTATATTATATAATATTATACAATATTAGATATTCTATTGATGACATAACATGTATAACATATATAACAGAAAAAGTCCTTGATTTTTACTGCACTTCACTCCTACAGCTCTATTGTGCAAGCTTTCTTTGCCAAGTATTGAATACTTTGGTTAATTTCTACCAGTGTCAAAGATTAGCTGGATAGTTTTAGTAGTTTGCCCTTGCTGGTAGATGCTTTAACTACCTTCATTCTCTCAGTCATTCAAAATTAGTAGTGCATTCTGACTAAATATATTTTCTGACAACCAGTTCAAGTTTTTTATTATTATTATTATTATTTGATTTGCTTACAGAGTCACAATTTGAGCCTCAGGATAGTTACTAATGATGTGTTCGGGATTGTGCATGTTCTTTTTAATGCTATCAGCCAATCAGTGAAACCTGCTGGCCAAGAGATGATTTTCCTGCAGTTCTAGAGTCACAAATAATCTCATTTACGCCCATGAGCAAAGATGAAAACGTGCAGGTCATGTGACTGCATTGTATGTGCTAGCCATCTCACAGAAAAGGTAAAGTCTGCATCATTATTTTCCTGTCAAAAAATCTGCCCTTCCAGTGTTTTTCGCTGAAGACTAACTAACTCAGTAAGCAGAGGCTCACCCACAGGAGCTGACTTATGAAGCCAAACATCAGAGCTGAATATCTGTGGTTTATTCGTCTCTTGTCACACACGCTGGGCTGTGTCCTATTTAACGAATGGCTGGATGCATTCTCAGAGACGCTGCAGTTAATAAAGGTCACTGCGAGGAGGTGTGACGGCCCAGTATGTATGTATGTGTGTGTGTGTGTGTGTGTGTGTGTGGGGTGTGTGTGTGTGTGTGACCAGGCTTGGGCAGTAACGGAATACATGTAACGGCGTTACGTAATCAGGATACAAAAATCTAGTAACTGTAATCCGTTACAGTTACATAAAAAAACAAAGTATTCAGATTACAGTTACATTTTGTAAAAAGTGGGAATACTATGAGGATTACATTTGTTTCATTTAAAATTAAATGAGTATTTTGACATAACGCTATATATTTAGCGCTGCTTCATCATACAGTAGTTCCTGGTTCCTGACTCGTGTGAGCTACCTGCTGGTGCATGCGCAAATAACACCCGTTTACAATATTATCCCAAAATTTGTGTTTACTGTTGTCATTTTGCATTATTGACACTTTTTTCCTAATTAATGCTGTACAGTTGCGTTGACACAATCTGTATGTTAAAAGCGCTATATAAATAAAGATGACTTGACTTGACTTACGACTGATTTCCTGCTGTGGAAAAACGTTTTCATGTCTGGAAATTTCACAGTTATTTTGTCTTCAAAAAGGATAAAGGAAATAACATAGCTGTACAGCGTAGGCTATGCATGAAGGCTCTTGCTTTAACAAAGGCTACTCAACCAACTTGAACATTTGCAGGTACGACTAGCATGGAAATCACCATGTTAGCTAAAATTTAGAGTTTGTTAGTGATTTAGAATTCCATGGTGTGCATGACTGCAGTTGTGTGTATGTTTTCTAGCAGAAAATGAGCTGGAAAATGTAGAAATCAACACGAGAATCCCCACACCCCAGATCAGTCACTGAAATAAAGAAAGATCATAGCATTTCAACATGTAGGCTTATTTTAAAATAGACATATGTATATGGTGTACATTTTTTAATGTTGTGCATACACTTATTATAGTATTGCTTTTTTGACTTTTTGAATTTACATATGTAGCTTGAAGTAATCCAAAAGTAATCAGATTACATTTATATTGTGGTATTTGGATTATGTTACTGAATACTTAATGCAGTAATTTGCAACTGTAACGGAATAAAAAAAGTAACCCTCCCACCCCTGTGTGTGACAGAGGAGCAGCAATGGGGAGGCCAGCACAACCGAGACGGCAATTTAAGATACAGCATTCTGGCATGTTGAGGATTCTTGGGGGGAACTAGGGGCCCCCCCCAGAGAGAGAAACAAACAGTACTATTGCAAAAGAATAGAAATCAATATATAAATAAAACAAATATAACATAACACAGCTGAAAAGATTTAAGGCAACTAATAGATACAAACATTCCAAAAAGGGGGGGGGGGGGGGTGTTCACAGCCAGTGCAGTAGAAGAACCATTGGGTTCCCAAAGAAACGGTTCTAAAATCGACTCCAAAATATCAAAATGTTTGATATCCTCCAACTGGATGGAATCAAAGTCTGAAGGTAAAAATCTGAGTCTGTGACCATCATACACTACACTATTTTCTGTGAAATCTGTGAACTCAAATCTGCAGACTGGCTCTGACATTCAACAACAAGCATCGACTTATCCAGACTGTAAATCGGGGCAAAAATATATATATGTCTAATGTATTCCAGCCTTTAAAAATGGAGCATAATTATGTTAATTGTAATAGAAAAGTATAGAATAGTACAGTTAGAATAGAATAGAATACATGTTTGAATAAAACTATTTATTCCCTACTTACAATTGAACTCTGTGACTGTGCTGTACAATCCAGCAATCTGATTTGGTGTTCCTGGTCAAAAATGACTAGCCTTTTAAAAATTGTGTGTAAATCTCTCATTATGCTATATTTCACCACACGTCCATTCCTTTATCCTATCCAATACTATTCCATACTTTCCTTAATGCCATTCCTGGTTTTTTTTTAGCAAGTAGATCAATGAGGCCTCGATCATCAGTTGCAAAAAGAAATACCAAACCATGTGCTAAACTGAAAGAAATATCAAGTGCTAAAAAAGATTGATACAATATTGGGACGAATAAAATCATAAAAGAAAATTATAAATTATTTTTTGTAGGCCACAATTTTGGCTGCGACACCACAAGTGTAACAAGGGGAATATATATTTATATATAATATATTATATATATATATATATAGCCTCTGCACCAATCAGACACCAATTTTTAGTTATAGTTTAATAAAATACTCTGTAAAAACCCTCAGTCAACAAACAACTATGAGAGTCTATGGACCCCTTCACCCAAAAATGCATCTAAACAACTCAGAAAGGCAGACCAGACCTCGGTTTCCATTGGCAACCAATGTGATAACACTGGTTTTCATTGGCTCAACGGAATGCGGGCAGAAAAAATCCAATTACATTTACCCTTAGGAAACAAACACAATGCCCAGAAAAATGGCTCTTCTTAATCAATTTTTCATAGGAAAACCTTTCTGTGATGAGCCACAATCCTCAGGGACATTGTGTTTACCATGACGTCTTGTATATTGTCTTTTGAATGTCTACTCTTTTGTGTGTGTGTTAGGATAGATCACTAGGTATATAACCCCAACGATACCAGTTTGTCTCTGAATTTCGTCTTAGGATTATATAAATGAGCGTTTATGTGGGTACATAGGCAATATATTAGGGTTCTAAGAATCTTTAGTAATTTTGCACCAACATGAGTTCCATATGCAAATTACCATGCCCTCACACAAAAGGTTGTAAAACCCTCCAGTAATTGCAACCTCCCGCTTGGAATTTCAGCCTTTCTCATTGGACAAGCCTATCCTGAGAGGCGTGAATCTTCTCAGACCTTAAAAGCCTCACAGCACAGTTAGCATCCCATGCTGTGTCTTATGCGAAGTCTTCTGCTAAAACCTTTGAGTTGGCCCGTGTGGAGAGCCTGAGACGGTGCCGGGAGTACCCGGTGGGCGGCCACAAATAGCGGTTCTGTCGAGGTTCGGTTATAGACGGCGAAGAGGAGGATGTGAGGCTAGAAAGTTTCTGGACCTTAAGTCGCGCCAGGCCTCGGCATGGGACTTCCATCCCAAAGATCCTAGTTCTCAGCGATGTCTCTATTAGCTCTTTTTCACTTCCATGGGAAGAAGAGAACTCTCCCAAACACCACAGAGTCAGAGAAACATCTTTGGAGTTCATCACTCTTCAAACACGGAAGAAGGTGATCGCGACTCCTACTCCACCGAACCTCCAAACCATCAAGACTGTCATCCGAGACTGCATCCGTACGCTCATTCCAGGCCAAGGCAATTCAAGTATCGTACATTTAACTAAACGAAAAAGAGGTTTAGTATAAGCTGCAGACCCTGTTATAAACGGCGCTGATGGTTTCACTCAGGTGGTTAACTGACTCTTTTCATAGCTTCATTCTATGGTTTTCCTGATGGTTTCATCCATTAAGTCTCATTTGCCCTTTCCCATGTATGAGAGATTGTTTGTTTGTTTGTTTGTTAGAATAGTTTGTGTTAGTGTTTAGTTAATAAAAATCTTGTGCACAAATTACATGAGTTTCTGACTCTGCCTTGCAAATTAATGTCCCTTTACGATTTCGATCCTTACTACATGCTCTAATGCATTAATACTATATGAAAGTAATGTCTGTGGCCACGGAAATATCCTTTCCTAGAGTTGATATGAACTTACACTGAATGTTCGCTGGTCGAACAGATTGGTTGATGGCAATTTAATTCTGCAACAGTTACTACTGGCAGCTGATATAAATAATTGTAATTAATCATATACATTTAATATTTATAACATTTCCTTTTGAAGATATTTGCACCTTATAGATATGAATATATATAATATATATATATATATATATATAAAAATATATATGATTATAATATATATCTATATATATATATATATATATAGATATACTCTAATATATATATATATGTATGTGTATTATATATATATATATATATATATATATAGATATAATATATATATATATATATATTCAGGACTGACCAGAAACACAACATGACGGTGGTTGTTAATAAAACATTTTTTTATGTGTGTCAGTGACTGCTGTGCATTACATTATGATACACTGAACTGCATTATTCTGACAGGATGGCAGTGTAGGCGTATCATGGGCGATCTTAATGCATCAGAAATGAGCTTCGCTGCTGTGGTTATGAAAGATATTAGTATTAGAAAGAGAATAAAATGAAAGGAATATAATATTTAGAGAACTAAGGAGGGAATGTGTGCAGCAGAAGGTATGGAATGATTTATGATTCACAATTTTATTTCCAGGCTACACTTTAACAACAGGACAGTATCCAACGACAGGCTCTTGTGCATCATGAGAGTGAGACTGTGAGCCATCCAGCGTTGAACAGTGCACTCAGATTAGTACTCTCTCAGATGTTTCAATTGACCATTTGCAAAGACCCGCCCTCCTTAGTTACTATTGCCATCCCCGACAAACAATGCCGCTCTCACACTACAAATCTGTTCTCACGCAGTGAAAAATACATCGCAGAGCAAAGAGGAAACTGACAAGAGAAGACAGAGCAGATGAAACAAGGTCATGACTCTCAGCTTTCAAATTTGGTCATTTTTAAAGAAATTCAAACAATAAATACCATTTTGTGGCGTGACAGATCACTGTATTGCCTCAGTTCAAACACGTGAACTGATAGTCTTTTCATATTTACGTAAAGCACAGAAAATGAAAGGGAATAAAATCAAAGTAATATTTCATCCACGGAAAACACCATTGGCAAGTTTAAGTCCACCGAAGTTAATCTACTCTCTGTCTGTCTGATTTGTGGTTAAGGCTAGAAGGGATACAGCTGTGGTTACTGGGCATGCGCATTTACATATTTTCAGAGCCAACAATATAACGTGAAACCTATGAAAATGGTTTTAAAAAGCACATGGAGCCATAGTTTCATCACTTTAGAGTGTCGCAGTGACCGCCTTTTTGCAGTAAAGGACCTGTCGTTGGCTATGTCCGAAAACTCTAAAATGCTGCCTTCAGAGGCAGCATTCCAAGGCAGGAAGGCATCAAGGCACGTGTGAAACAAAATTCTGCTTTACTTCCTGTCTCCGGAGGTAGCTTCTTCTGATCGAATTTTGAAGGCAGCATAGATGCATCCTTCGCTGCCTTTGATATCCCACAATCCTGTGCGTTCCATTCCGTGACGGTTGAGCTAAAAAATAAAGATGGCATCTAAAAGTTGCGTTTGGTGGTCAGTTTGTATGTAAATATATATTTCTGACTAACGTTTTGCACTTTTGATGTTATTTAATATTGTAATTAAATATTCATTTAGTTATCACCAAAACTCGTTCTATTTTGTTGTAGATCATTAAACCGTTAAGCTTCCTCAGAAGCCTGTCCGAAATCAGTTTCATGAGGTGCCTTCATGCAAAAACACTGCCTGTAAAGTCATTGCCTCATAGGGCAGCGAGGCAGCAAGTCAGCTGCCTACGTTTTCGGATGCAGCCGTAATGAGTGGGAAGATGACATGAATGCAAGGTTAGCTGCATTGAAAACAGATATGCACATATGCATACAGCTCCCTATCGGGGCGAAGTTCACTGGATTTTGTCCACAGAATAACAAGAGCACACGTTTTAACATATCATTTTATTATTTCACACTCAGTATTTTAAGTTAAGCGCTGCAAGCCGTGCAATTCAGGTGTTGGGCCCATTTTCGACTTCCTGCCCAATTATTACCCCCCTCGTTAAAATCACTACCTGATTGCCTTATCCTTACCCCACCCCTAATCATAACCCCTCCCCCACACCTAATCCTTAACCTACCAACACTAGGGGGTAATAATCTGGCAGGGAGTAAGAATTGGGCACAACACTGGGCATAGATGTCGGGCAAGATGGTGGATAGCAGCGGGCGCAATTTAATATCGTGTTTGATGGTCAGATAGCCTGTGTCAATCAAGATCTTGCGATCCCACCGGTCAATTAGACACTGACACTGATCTCAGGATCCCAGCACAAAAGCAGAGTCAAAATGGAAGATTTATCTTATATGCTTGGAATGAAGTTAATATTAACATTTAATGTCACCTCCATCCATCCTCAGATGCTATCTATCTATCTATCTATCTATCTATCTATCTATCTATCTAATCTATCTACTCTAGTCTATCCATCCAAAGCAAGGTCAAGTTAGAACCAGAATAAATCATGTGTAATGTGAACAAGGTGCATGTGACTCAAATACATTTGGAAAACATAAATGTACAGTGGTGCACGAAAAGTATTTAAACACTTAAAATGTCATTGCATTAGATAACAAAATATCAAACCAAGTGACATTTGTTTTAAAGAAATAGTTCACAAAAATGTTAAAGGAACAACAGAGCAATGAAACACACACCACACACACACACCCCAAATCATTGAGGGGTGGTAGCCTTTGTTAATATATCGGGTGATAGGGCTGGGTAAAAAATATTGATATCTTGATTTTAATCGATTCTCATGTCTAGCCTGTTTTCAGTTAATGGACGGAACATTGACACTTGGGCACTTCCCATCCAATATATCGCAAGAAGCATTGTGCTTTGGTACTTTTAATATGAAACAAAAGTCTCAGATTTCAA
This sequence comes from Sinocyclocheilus anophthalmus, assembly GCA_018155175.1. NCBI lineage: Eukaryota > Metazoa > Chordata > Actinopteri > Cypriniformes > Cyprinidae > Sinocyclocheilus > Sinocyclocheilus anophthalmus. The sequence goes on along the minus strand of JADLZN010002674.1, from coordinate 70,765 downwards.
ATTCTGTCCATTGTATTGCAGTATTTCAAACAATAAACACTGACGTTGTAACTTCAATATTATGTTTTGTAGTACCAACCGACTCATGTATATTTTACAACATTAGTTAAGATAATTTTTTTCTTGAGAAAATTTGGCATGTACTGTACCTCATTTATATCCAAAATAATCTATATTGAATTGAATTGAATCAAATTGGGAAATTTGTGTCAAAACCCAGCCCTAATAAATATTTTATCGGTTTAATTTTCATAGATCAAAAGTGACCGTAAAGACATTTAAAATGATACAAAAGACGAAATGAAAAAACAGTTTCCACAAAATATTAATCAGCAAACTGTTTTCCATAATGATAATAATAAGAAATGTTTATTGAACACCAAATCAGCATATTAAAATGATTTGAAGGATCAAGTGACACTGAAGGCTGGAGTAATGATGATGAAAATTCAGTTTTGCATCACATGAATAAATTACATTCAATAATACTGTATATTCAAATAGAAAACAGCTATTCGAAATTGTAATAATATTACACAATTTTACTGTTTTTACTGTATTATTAAACAAATATGCAGCCTTGGTGAGCAGAAGAGACTTCTTTAAAAAAATTTTTTTTAAATCTTACTGACCTAAAACCTAAAAAGATTTTGAACGCTGAATCTATTGAGCAGAACTGGAAAAGCTCAGGTAAGGCCATGAGCAAAAAAAGTTTAAATTGTTCACCTTCCATGTGCAGTGACTTCACAGCATGGCCAATTCCTGGAAACAAAACCAAGCATGCGGTGTATTTCGTCTCTGACAGATTCATGCAGTTATCCGAGAGGAAAGTTGTAGCTAAGAGGGAAGTGTTAGCTAAGGGTGTGAGCGAGTCTGATTTTTTTTTTTTTTATACCTATATTACCTCTAGAACTGGAAGTATTGAACGGCTCTGCTCGACCACAAAAACAACAACAGCCAACAAACAAACCCAGATGCATTCACAAGCCTGACTCATGTGCGCTGGCGGCATGCGGCGCATTGTGATTTTACCCCCCAGGCTGCACACTATACAATCCGTATTACATTAGCATTTGAATGTGTGCCATTTTCACCTACGGTCCAAACAAAAAATGCTCTGTACATCAGACTTGTCTCATTCAGTCAGAGTTCCGATTTAACAAGCATGACATATGCCTTACAGTTGCACAAAATAAGGCAAAAGCCCCAAATACAAACAAGACAGCATCTGCCTAGACCGCAACACATCAACATTCTGCAACGTAAGCTCTATGATGCTATCAGTCACTGCTGATGTGCTTACGGTGACCTGAGGAGTTTGTCATGTACTATGTGGCACTGCCAAAAAGCTTTATCGCTCTGCAGCAACCATACGTCTTCTTGTGTTGTTTATGCATGTGGCTACAGTGAGCTGACCTCGAACAATTATCTCTGACGATCTCCTCTGAGATTTAGATTCAGGTCAAGAGTTCTTCAATGCTCCTGCTGGTAGATGTAGATGATGTAGACCTCTGCCATCAATTAGAAATCCTGACTCAGCCAATTCAAAAGTAAAGAGAAAACTTTAATATAAATAAGCAATTGTAAAAGTATTCCAGGGTGAGAAGAGAAGACCTTAATTTTTATAGTATTTACTGAATTTAATGAAAAACTGATTAACTACATTTGCAGTTTGCATACTACATGTTGACATTGTTATTTTGGTCAAATTGTAAGGAAACATTGCAACTTGGACTGTAAACAATAGGACTGATGGATGGATGGAACAATAGGACTGATGGAACAATAGGACTGATGGATGGATCGAACAATAGGACTGATGGACGGATGGAACAACAGGACTGATGGATAGACGGATGGAACAATAGGATGGATGGACGGACGGATGGAACAATAGGACGGATGGACGGATGGATGGAACAATAGGACTGATGGAACAATAGGACTGATGGATGGATGGAACAATAGGACTGATGGATGGATGGATGGATGGAACAATAGGACTGATGGATGGATGGAACAATAGGACTGATGGATGGATGGATGGATGGACAAATCATATATGAGGGAAAGAGGCGAGATTAGAGGGTGGAACAGTGAAAAAAGAGGTTTAATGTTCCTGTCACAAATCCGGTCCATGAACTTCCGTTGGCTAACCATCAGAGGTCACCCTTCCCATTTTCATTGACTCTCGCACTCACACTGTTGCATATCTTCCCGGACTACATATCCCATCATTCACAGCACTGATTGTACACAGCTGGTTCACTAATTGCACAACACTGATTGCACCCAGCTGTTTCATATCACTCCCTCACTATTTAACACTCACTCTGATCCCTTCCCTCTGCCGAGTATTGTTTAGCGCATATCTCTAGATAGCTACACTACAGAGCCCTCATTAGTTTCCCTGCCTTAGCCTTAGCCTTAGCCTTAGCCTTAGCCTTAGCCTTAGCCTTAGCCTTAGCCTTAGCCTTAGCCTTAGCCTTGTCTGTTTTCTCGGTTTCTGATCCTTGCCTGGTTTCCTGGATTTATCCCTTTAGTCTCGCCCTTTTTGATTCTGTTCGCCGTTCGTTGACCTTCACTAGCCCTAGGATTATTCTTGTGTCTTGCCCGCCATATACCTGTTTGCCACTGTTTGACCCTGCCTGTGTTTCTGACCTCTCTGCTCAATAAAGCTTTGCATATGGATCCGCACGTCTCACGTCTCGTCAGCCCCGTTACAGTTCCTTATTAAAACTAAAAGGTTTTCTAGGACGATGGTGGACCAGGAGCATTAAAGATGAGATGAGGGAATAAGAATCACCGCATGAAACACAGCTGAAGGGTGAGCTGCTTAAAAGTGAGGCTTATTGGGCACAATTACTAGAGGAACCTGATAGTGTTTCTCTGTGTGTCGGCACATTTTCCAGAGAGAGTTATTGGCTTGTTACTTGATTTTAATATCTCTGCTATCTTTCACCCACAGGGCCCCATTAGATTATAGCTCATGAAAGAATAACGAGGTATAACCACAACCAACACAACATCAAATGAGACACTGAGGTGATGCAATGCATTGGTGCTGCATACAACATCTACAACTCGTTATATTGGATTAAAACACTTCAATTCTATTTACCGTCACACCTCATAAAGATCCTTCAGTCTCAAGCATATTTTAAATGGAGGAAATGCACAACAAACGCTTTTCAAATTCATTTACTTAAGCAGCAAAACAATAAGAGAACAAAGTTCTTTGAGCCACATGCCACATTTGTCAGTGTTTTTATCATTCAGTGAATAGACGGAGCAGCACAACTGAAACATCCACTGACAGGATCATTAAGTTTGCCTCGCGACTAGTGCAAATATTGGCTTTGTTGTCCCAAATTGCACACTATCCATCCTAAACGCAAGTTTAAATTTAGTACATCCCAAATCAAAGTATGTTTCAAACAGTGTTTAAAGGATTTCAAAGGCACATCAAAAGCATAGTTTTGGGTTAATATACCAATAATTATACTACACAAGAGGACAACCTTGATTTCTTTCTCTTTTTTCCAGTAAAAAATGTCAAGGAATACTAATTAAAAAAATGCTACAGCAGTTCTTCCATGTATGAACCTATGAACATGTTTTATGGAAGCTTGTTTCTGCAATGGAATAAAAAATAGGCCTAGTAATTTTAAAAAAAAGGTGATTTTATCTCATGATTCAGACTTTTTTTCTTACAATTCTGATTATCTTACAATTAACACTTTTTTTACTGAATTGCAAGATATATCTTTATATCTTGCAATTCTGGCAATATATATTGCAATTCAGAATAACAGTTGTAAGTCAGGGTTGTGCGATAAATTCAAAACTGCAAGAAAAAAAAGTTAAAATTCTAAAGTTTATATCTTTATATTAGTTTTATCTCGCAATTCTGGGTTTTTTGTTGTAATAAAAAAGTCTGAATTTAGATTTATTTTTTATTATTTCCATAATTTTATGGGTTAGATTGAATGCAGTGAGTGCCATAAAACTGTTTACTCTCAGCATAGATTGATATGCAATATCCCTCCTCTACCTGAGAAAAGATTTCATCCAAAGTTTAGGCACGGACCTGACACTGACAAAGTCGACATTTCCTTTTCATCAATGAACCACAAGAAACTCCACACTCTCTCGACTATTTGATGCTCAAAGTGTGTTAGCAGGAGTCCTGCTAAACCCCCTTCACCCCCCCGAGTTTTCCATATTAAACCACTGAGAAACCTGATGTTACCTGGAGGTGCTAGATTTCAGTGGCTACCACTGCTTTAGACTTTAATGGGAGGATTTGAGTGGAATTTAAAAGAGTGAAGGGTCACCTTTACATGGGTAAATTGAGAAACTTTACCAGCCATGAATACATTTTTACCAGCTACATGGAACTGTATTTAGCATTGTTTTTCTTGCTTTCTGCGTTTCATGTTCTATCTCTTTCCTCTTGCTCCCTTCATTTCTCACTTATTTTAATTACTACATAATGTGGCATTACTCTTACTAATGACCTCTTCATTTGACTGTATGTGTATTAGTAAGAAGGATGATGGTGTTTGAGTCAGATGTTGTAGAAATAACATAAGCCACAATTCTGTGCTTATGCTGAGTTGCAATCATGTGATGCTTTGGTTTAATGCCCTTGTAATGGTTAATAAATCAAACGAACATATAATTAGACATGACAGGCACTCTTAAAAAAAAGAAAGATGCTTTGCATAGATCATAAATTATCACAAATGCATGCTATACAGATCATTTAAGGGTGGTCTGGCTATCCCATACAGCAAAAAGTAAGTTTTCAAATGTGTATATATTTCAAAATTTACAAAACATTCTAAATATTCAAAAATATACAATTTCATGTGTTTCAATCCAAGAAATTACATTCACTTGTCACATTTTAATAAAAACTTTATTTGTTGTCTATAATGTGTGTAAATAAATACACTCTAGTAGGTTAATCCATTCACATATCTAGCCTAAATGTAGGCTACTGTAAGACTGGAAATGTATTTTGCTGTATGGAATGAGAGTTAAAAGTAAATATATATTTCAGTTAAAATATATATTGCATTGTGCTTGACTGTTTACAACATATATTTAAAATATATTTTGGCAAGCATTTTTTTTAAATGTTTTTTGCCATATGGGATATAATGTAGGGAACACCAGGAACCAAATTAAGATATCAAGGTGTCAAAGTTTGGTTATAGTCTTAATAGCCAGAATTTAACTTGCGGCATGAAGTCTGTCCCTCAATTATGGCCTAGAATTACCCACTTAGACAGAAAGAGATGCTCTAAAGGAGATTCTACCAACAATAATAGACCAGCACAGATTTTTTTTTTTACATAATCATGCAGCAATATCTATGAAAACACTGTAAAAATAGTGAAAATGTTTGTAGACTTTGTACTCCAAATGTATGCCTGTGCAAATAGCCAGGACTATTTCCCAGACAAAACAAAGCACTGCTTTTGATGATCTAGTTAAAAAGACTTTTTTTTCTCTCTTCATTTTTGCATTTCACTTCTGTTCCAGCTTGTGTGCTAATCTATCTTATGCTTAAACTCGGCATTGTGTATTTTAAGTCTTATGATAAAAAGCTTACAAAGTTTCTCATTTATACGTCACTTTGGATAAAAGCATTTGCTAAATGAAAACATGCAGATGTAGTTTACTTACTGATAAGTGCTTCAAACAGAACCCTTTCAAAAGACTGTCAAAGACTGGATGACACTAACCTTGCAAACTTTGGCAGATTTGTTTTTCCTCAGTGCTCACTGTATCAGCATCTTAACATGACTTTGTTCCCAGCTGGCGATCAGACTGGACGTGGTGATTTCTGCCATGCTTGCTTTTTTGGTGTTTATGTGCTATGATGCGATTTCAAGTTTTCCTTTCTCTTTGGAGTGTTACAAGCTGATTGTGCATAGATAAGATCCCTGAAGTTGCAAAGACTAAAGTCTCAAAACCAAAGAGATATTCTTTATCAAAGTTAAGACTCTGCGACGCCCTCCTAAAACGGCTCGTTCTAGCACGCCCCGACATATCTACCTCACTATGTGGCAATATTTGCATACTGTGGCCCAAATGTGCACGCAAAGAAAGAAGTGGTTTCAGTAAACCGCAGTTGTGTTGAAGCAGCTGGTCAGGGAGACGCGTTTTTCTATGCAAATAAAAGCACTTGATTTTGGCCTTCCGAAAGTAGAATCATTTAGGCATCTTTACATTACTTACACACAGAAACACCCAATGCATTTAAAGGACGAGCCGTTCGTGAACCTAGGAGATGAGTACTTTCTGGCTTGCTGTGATAATCTGCTGGCTCTTCTGACATCAGCCTCTGTTAACGAATCAGCTCATGGGATATATGAATAATTAACCATAACTAGTTTATGATTAATTATGAATATTTTAGATATTTAGCTGACCTCTCAGGGTCCACTGTCTTGTCAATTCTAAGAACGTTAATTTCCTGGTTAAGGGAAGTAACTTTCTTAATGTACAGTTCTACAAAGAGCTTGTAGCATAAATCGGCATGATTAAGTGACTCCAGTTATGGAGCAAACAATGAACCACGTCAAGTATGATACAAGTAAGATTTTATTAACTACATAAACACATAAACAAGTCTAACATACTACATAAACACACAAACTGGTCTAACATAACACATACATACACATACACACACATACAGTTGGTATAGGATAGGGTTAAAGTTTAACTCAGTACAGAGAAGAGAAATACGGAATGAAATTATGGAACCATTTGCATATTCAACAAATCTAAGCCTGAGGGATACGTCAGATTATGAGTTCACACACACCTTTGTAAAAAGGTGCAAATGATACCTAATGTATCAATTAGTAAGGCAAGGCATGGCAAGTTTATTTATATAGCACATTTACACAGTGGTAATTCAAAGTGCTTTAAAAAAAATAAAATAAAAACAATAATCACAACAATAAAACAGAATTTAAAACTTTGAAAATGATTAAAAAAATTAATTTAAGAGGTTTAAAATGAATTTAAAAAAACGATTATACATAAAACATAGTGCAATCAGTTCGGACATCGCACAGTGCTCATTCAATAAATGCACAGCTAAACAGATGAGTTTTGAGTCTGCATTTAAATGTGACTAATGTTTTAGCACATCTGATTTTTTCTGGAAGCTGGTTCCAACTGCGGGTGGCATAATAATTAAAAGCACATTCCCCTTGTTTTGTGTAACCCTTGGTATTTCTAACTGACTCGCTCCTAATGATCTGAGTGGTCTGTTAGGTTCATATTCAGTGAGCATATCTGCTATATGTTTAGGTCCTAGGCCATTGAGTGATTTAAAAGTACTTTAAAATCAATCCTAAAAATAACTGGAAGCCAGTGTAAGGACCTGAGGACTGGTGTAATATGCTCAGATTTTCTGGTTCTAGTCAGAATTCTGGCAGCAGCGTTCTGGATGAGCTGCAGCTGTCTAATGGTCTTCTTGGGAAGGCCGGTGAGGAGACCATTACAATAGTCCACCCTGCTGGTGAAAAAGGCATGAACAAGTTTCTCCAAGTCTTGACTGTAAACAAAACATCTAATTCTTGCAATGCTTTGAGATGATTTTATGCTGATTTAGTTACTGCTTTGAAACTAAGGTCTGTCTCCAGAATCAAACCAAGATTCCTGACTTGATTTTTAGTTGTTTGACCCCAAGAGTCAAGGTATGCATTCACCTTGAGAACTTCATCTTTGTTTCCAAATGCAATGACTTCGGTTTTTTTCTTTGTTTAACTGAAGAAAGTTCTCGCACATCCAACTGTTAATTTCATCAATGCATTGGCAGAGGGAGTCAATGGGGCTGTAGTCATTTGGAGATAAGGCTAGGTAAATCTGGGTATTATCTGCATAGCTGTGATAGGCAATTTGGTTCTTTCTCATTATTTGACTTAGTGGGAGCATATACAGGCTAAACAAGAGCGTGCAAGAATTGAGCCTTGTGGGACTTCGCATGTCATGGACGTCCACTTAGACTTATGCTCGCCTGTATTCACATAATAACCTCTCCCTTCTAAGTTTGACCTGAACCATTTAATTACCATGCCAGAAAGCCCAACCAAGTTTTCCAGTCTCTCTAAGTAGTATGTTATGATCGACAGTATCAAACGCAGCACTGAGATCTAGTAGTACCAGCACTGATATTTTGCCAGATTCAGAATTTAAGCGAATATCATTTATTATCTTAATGAGTGCTGTCTCTGTGCTGTGATGTGGTCGGAAACCAGATTGAAAATTTTCCAGGTATTCATTTGAGTTTAAGTATTTGTTCAGTTGATTAAAGACTACCTTTTCAATAATTTTTCCTATAAAAGGAAGATTTGATATTGATCTATGGTTGCTCAATGTGGTGTTATCAAGATTGCTATTTTTCAGAAGGGGCTTAACAATGGCAGTTTTCATGGATTTTGGAAAAGTCCCAGAAAGAAGTGAGGCTACTTCTAAGAGATCTGCTTCTAAACATTTAAGCACCCTTTTGAAAAAATATGTTGGAAGTGTGTCAAGATAGCATGTTGAAGATTTAAGGTGCTGTACTATTTCTTTCTTTCCAAAAAATTTTGCCGATCATTTGCTTTCAATTTCTTCAAAAGCAGACATAGTATATTCTTTTTGATATTGTGGTCGAATATTTCTAACCTCTGCATAACTTGGGGATGTGCTAATCGCCTTCCTTATATTATTGATCTTCTCAGAAATGAAGGATGCAAACTAATTGCATTTGCTGTCTGAGAGCATTTCACTGGGAATCTGACTTTTGTCAGTCTTTCAACAGTAGCAAAAAGAGTGTGAGTGTTTTTTTTTAAGTTACTGTTTATAAGGTTTGAGAAGGATGACTGTCTAGCTTTGCCTAGTTCCACATTGAAAGAATGAAGGCTGTCTTTATAGATGCTATAATGAATTTCAAGTTTTGTCTTCAGCCACATCCGCTCAGCTTTACTGCGTTGTCTTTTTCATACTCTGTACTGCTGTTGATTTCCTCCAAGCTGATTTCTGTCTGCCAGTCTTCCTGTTGACTTTCAAAGGAGCAATGTCATTAATAGCATTCTTAACTTTTGAGTTAAAGGAATAAAGGAGAATATCAACAGAGTCTGCAGAAATGCTTGTTGTTAAAGATATAGCCTCCATAAATAAGTCACTGGTGTTTTCGTTAATGCATCTCTTTCTGAGACCGATCTAGATTCAGTGGTAATAGAGATCAATATGTCAAAGAAAATACAGAAGTGATCAGATAGTGCTACATCCTTAATAACAATGGATTACATTTTTAGACCTCTACTGAGGAGTAAATCTAGATTATGTCCCCGATTGTGTGTGGGTCCATGCACATGCTGAATCAGGTCAAAAGTATTTAGAACAGTTATATAATTTCTTTTGTAGTTTTGTTTTATGCATTATCTATGTGAATATTAAAATACCCTGCAATAGCAAAACAGACAAACTCTGAGGAAATCATTGATAACATTTCTATGAACTCTTCAACAAAGGCTGGAAAGTATTTTAGAGGCCTGTAAATAATGATAAACAGAATGCGTGGAGCACCTTTCAAAACAATCCCTAGATATTCAAAAGACAAGTATTGACCAAATGACACTTGCTTGCATTGACGGACGTCTTTAAATAGAGCAGCTACACCTCCGCCTCTCCTTACAGTCCTGCAGACACTCATGAAAGTGAAGTTAGGTGGGGCTGTTTCATTGAGGATTGTTGCACTGCAGCTGTCTTCTAGCCATTTTTCATTTAGAAACATAAAATCCAGGTTGTTTGTGGTTATTAAGTCATTGATTAGAAAGGATTTATTTTTTTAGTGAGTGAATGTTTAAAAATGCTAACTTGATGACTTTGCATTTTGTCTCAACAGCAATATTTGTTTGATGCATAACAGGCTGCAGATTAGATAAGTCAGCCGTACGGCTTGAGAAGGCCTTAGATTTTCTATCACGTGATAAAACAGAAATATAGAAAACTACAGGCACACTGGGTTCCAGCTTGTTCTTTAAACATTTGTGAATGTTGCTGCTATTTAGGGGGACCCGACTCATCCGGGAGCTGTTATCAGTTGTTTGTTGGTTCACCTACAGCAGAATGGAGGGTTTGGGCACCTGGCGTTGTGGCCGCGCCAGCCGGAGAGCTCTCTCACGGAGGAGGAAGACGAGCTTGTGCCCACAGGCTTTGGTGGTGTGGGGCCGCCGTTTTTTAAGTTGATATCCTGGGGCTTGCAGCAAAAGCGTGGAAGGTCCCCTGGTCCCAGCAATAACCAGTTCTCCATTTTCTGTAAGAGCTTAGAAGTGGAGATTTTGGAGAAGGGAGATGTGTCTGGGGAGCAGGCTTTGCTCGTTGTTTCGGTGGCTGAAATATGTTGTCCTTGCTTCCCTGGCTGTGTTTCCCAGAAAAGTCGTCCTTGGGTGCTGAGTCTTGGATCTGTTCTGATACGTCACAGTCTGTCTGTGATGAGCTCTGTGGGCAGGGGTCAGCCGTGATGTTGTCCATGAGCAGTGCTTGTTGCGTGGTGTTATCAGTGTCCTTGTGGTATGTGTCAACCACATGATGACTTGGAAGCTGATATGAAGTCCTGTGGTCACTCATACTCTGTCCAGGTGTGTGTGTGCCATTCAGGTTGAGTAGTTTGGCACACACTACTGAAGGATGACGGATGGAGAAGTAGATGTTGTCTTTTAGCACTCTTGCACCAAGTTTGTTTGTGTGGAGGCCATCCAGTTTAAACAGTTGTCTGTGGCCCCAGAAAAGATTGAAGTTATCTATGAAATTGACTCCTTTTAAGCTGCAGTTTCTTTGTAGCCATGTGTTCAGCCCAAGTAAACGTGAAAACATATTAGTTCCTCTTGCTGGGTGTGGCCCACTGATGAACGACTGAACTTTAAGTCTTCGAAGTGTTTCAAAGAGTTCACTGAAGTCCTTCTTAAGGAGTTCTGACTGCTCTTTCCGAATATCATTCTTCCCCACATGGATGATGATTCGATTTGCAGTCTAAGACTAAGTTTGATACTTGCATGTCTCATCTGTCTGAAAGAGAGGTTTGATGTAATCTGAAGTTTCCAGTTGATCTTTGCTGAAGTCGGTTGATGAAAAGAACCAGTTTTGAGTCAGAGAAACTTGATTGAAATGGAAAGGACGAGGCCGAAGCCTGGCACAAGCTTAGGATGTTCTGGAGCATTGGAGCTCACATCTTATCGAAACCTAACAGAACCACCGACTCTGGGAGGTCCGGTGTGGGCCTTTAAGGTCTGACGAAGATTCACGCCTCTCAAGGTGGGCTTGCCCAATGGGGAAGTCCGGAATCCCAAGTGGGAGTTCAGAGATACTGGGGCGTTTTTATGGCCCTTTGTTTGAAGGCAAAAACAAAAAAAAAATGGTAATTTGCACATGTAATCCGCTTGGGGTGTGGATGCACAAACTAATAAAGATTCTTAGAACACTAATAGGTTGCATAGGTATAAACATACAATATACACTCTCAATTAGATCGTCCGAATACTAATTCATAGATACTAAATATGGTAGGGTTATGTATATTTGTAAGCTGACAGGAGTGAGTGTTTTCGATCATAAGCCTGCATAAAACAATATAAAATCTAAGACAACATACACCATGCATAATATACACATACCTGAAGATTCAACTGTTCATTCAAGAAAGCGTTTAACCTATGAATTAATTAGTATAAGTCCTTTCTACTGTGCCTTTGGGCCTCTTTGCTATGGATGCAGTGGGAGTTCTCTCTGCTCACATTCCACTTGGGATAAACCCAGTGATATTGTTGGGTTGCCATGGACCAGGGGCCGTTCTCTTCCTGGTGTACGCATTTCGGGGTGAAGGTCCATATGTTCTCATATGGCTGGTTAAACTGAGGGGTTAACAGAGTATTGTAAATCTAGCTACAAAATAAAAAATATACTTGTGTGTTTGATTGGCCAGATGCTACAACTGCTTTGTGTTATTAGTGAAGTATTTGCTATGACTGTTCAATGCCGGAGTTATTCCACCAGGTGTGTGTGTGTGTGTGCGTGTGCACGCGCGCGTGCGTGTGTGTATGTGTGTGTGAGAGAGAGAGAGAGAGACAGGGTCACATCACCGTGGAGTCAGCGTTCTTAATCGTGGCTTGTGTGCTGCAAATACATACCAGCTTCATCACGGTGTCTGTTACTCTGTTCCCCTTTCGGGCTCTGTCGTTACATTTATTTTGAAAGATGAAGCTTGCGATTATGTAAGGGGCGTTACATTTCCGACGAGTGCTTGCGGGTGTTCGGCCAATCACAATGCACTGAATAGCTCGCCAATCAGAGCAGACTGCGCTTGTCAAAAAGAGGGACTTTGTAGAAAACGAAGCGTTTGAAGAGGCGGAGCATATATGACCTCAATAATGTCCAAGTATTTGATTGAACAAATAATGTGTTTTTTGAACTTTAAAGCATGTCAACATTTTCTGTTACGCCAAATACACAAAATACTGATCTTTAAAAAAGCATCATATGACCCTTTAAACGTTCAGTAAACAAACTGAAGCTGCATTCTCTCTTTTTGCGCATGGGCCTTCAGTTTGGAACAAGGATCTTTTCGCCACCTCTGAGACTGACCTGAGTCATAATGCCTGTACTAATCCCTTTTAGTCACAGGAATGCAATCTGACGAAGCTGTTGGCTTATGGCAACCACGGACCTCACTAGTGATCTGAGCTGTTATGTCAAAGTATCACAGATGAGAAAAAATTCAACGATTTCATGCTTTAGAGCCTACACAAAAAACGTGAATGTCACAGAATGTTATCACTTAAATAAAACTCTTAAAAATCATCATATTATTTGACTGAATAAAGCTAAAATCTACAATTTTTTTATTTTACAAAGTACAATGTTTGATAAAGAAATGTCACTTGTAACCGTTGTTTAACTATACTCTATACTAAATATTATATGTAAAATTAAACATGATCATCATACTGCTGTATGCAATACAACTGTTGTTATCTAAAAAATAAAACTAAAATAAAATAAAATAATAAAATTAAATTAATTAAATTAAATTAAATTAATTTAAATTAAAATTTTGCCTTGGCTACCTAACTGAATAAGTTGAAGTAGTCAAAAAATTAAAATAAAATTAATAGAAATATTTTAAAATAATAAAAAGGACAAGCGCACATACAAAATTACTAAAACTAATTTAGGTTAGGTTATTATATTAACATTCACAAAATTAATCCTGTTAATTTGAGTACTAAAACAAAAAAGGAAAATTTTAACCAAATTGAACAAATAATTAAGACTGTAAGACATAAAAAACTAAGAAAAAGCAAAACACACAGTCAAAATTAAACCTTAATTAAAGACCAACAAGACAATGTAAACAAAACAAAAAAAACTAATTCCAAAATATTAATTAAAAACGATAATAATAACAGTAAAATAAATAAAAATTTATTATCGTACTCAGTGAAACAAAATATCACTGATCAAAATTTCAATAATAGCACACAAATAATACTAAAATAGCACTGCATTCATGCAATGTTTCAATAGAAAGAGGCAAAAATAAATAAAACAGCTGCAGGAGGACAGAATATCATAGACAAACCATCACCCTTGATGACTCCCTTGGGCACAAAGGTTTACACATCTTCATTTTTGTATATGCACTCATTTTCTGAATGGAAGAGCATTGTACAGTAACATTTATTCAGCCGTTGCGCCATTTCACTGCTGTAATTTGAGGCATTTTTCAGATGACTGAAGTGTCAAAGGCAACCATTACAGATGAACCCTTTTTGTAAATGATGTTTGCGTACCTTGATGCAGTACTTCTAGTTACTCATTTCCTGTGTTGTTTGCTTTTTCAGCCAATTTCTCAGTCGCCGCACTGATTCATCTAACAGCATGACAGCATCCAGAAATCTGGAACATCTTATCTTGCGCAACAGAAAAAGCTTCGAAAATGCTTTTCGATTTACAGAAGTCCTCCCAAGCGCATCTACTTAATCGACCTCGTGACATCAAATACATCACCGGTAATTATTTGTTAGCCTAAACAGGATAGATGTACGGCTCAGTTGATTGTATTTCATTGAGGCTTTCATCCCTAGGACAATTAAACTTAACATGACAACCAACTAGCGAGCACATTTGAATTTTAATTCCTTTTTAATGGTATCTTAGGCTATACTGAACAATATTTCTGAAATTCATACATCATTGACCACTTCCGTTCATATTAGTCATCCAGATGAAACAGTACTGAACAGAACATCTAGTTCCATCCAGCAGGCTTTTGAATCATGCATAATGAATTTACTAAACACATAAATAAAAACCGCTTCCTATGCAATTCTGTATTAGACCACTTCAATTTCTTTGCTTAGATATTCAGAGGTCAGAGGTCAAAGATCGAGATGCAGCCAACAGATTAGTTCCTTAGGTATCGTCAGTCTTTTTCATTATTTATTTGTACAGAGAAATGTATACAATAACAATCACAGGAATTTAGGACAATGCGTCCACTGCTTATTCATGTAAAACACTCACATATATTTCTGCATTCTTCTGCTAAACTGGCTACATTTGCTATTATGAACAAAGTTTCATATTTTTCTACACTGTATAGATTTTACAGTGGACAAAGTAATAATAAAAAAAAACTTTTCACATTCGTGCATTTTTTTATCCAAAGTGCTTCTGTATATAGATGTGCGGCATAAAACAGTTGCATTCCCGAGGATGCGACATCCATGATTTAAAATTATTGTATTTAGAGGGTTGTAGTCAAATCTGTTATCTCTCTGTCACCATGCCAGGATCATTGTCATCCCCTGTTTCCTCTCACATCACATACCAGTATTTGTTTAGATCTGTTTTGCCTCTGTTCCTCTGGCCAATTGCTTATCTGGCGTAGTTTCTCTCCTATTCAAATAAAACAACTTTTTTTACCTGGAAGCATTATTATGAATAGAGGACTCTTATTTTAGCTGAAAGCAATGGTTTGAAATTAAAATATCTTTATGATGGATTTGTTTCTTACAAAAATGCAACTTTTCACTTCACAAGACATTAACTGATGGACATAAATTGTGTGGATTACTTGTGGATTATTATTGTGATAGCGGTGATTCATTATCAGCTTTTTGGACTCTCATTCTGATGGCATCCATTCACTGCAGAAGATGCTTTGCTGAGCAAGTGATGTAATGCTACTCTTCTCCAAATCTGTTCGGGAGAAAAACTTATTTAACCTATGGATAAACTGAGCATGATACATTTTCAGCACATTTTTATTTGTGATGACCTTATCTTTAATTTCATTGCCATACATACTGGCTCATGAAACAATAGCCTAGTCATGATTGGACATTTCTAGAAAGGAAATATAGAGTCGACCTATTGGTGCTTTAATTGATAACCCTGATCTACTGTAGGCTGTATGAGCTTCTCATGAGTAGATCTTATTGTTAAACTCATTTTAGCTTCTCATTACACCTGTATGGTCAAAGGTCAGAAATATAATCAGTGTAATAGCAGCTCTTTTAATTTAGCTGCCATCCCCACTTTATGTCTAAATGAGAATTTGGCCAAGCTAATTAAGGTGACTTATCGGAGTTATTATGCATATATTCATATCATAACCAATAAGATTAGCCTGTGCTACCAGTGGGACAAATTCATAATCCAATACAGTGGCACAGATATCAGTCAATTATTTGTAAAGAATCAGTCAAAAAAGACTCATGAATCGATCATAAGTTATCCACTTACAGTATATCGAACGACTCGCGTACTGAATAATCAGAGCAGTTCTTGACTCATTGATCTGAAAGTCATTATGTATGTCCAACTTGAATTTTACTGAAAACCAATACTAGTTTACTGTAATGTGCATTAAGTCATCATGAAATCAAGACTGAACCCATTTATTTTCTTAAAAGAATAGTTCACCCAAAAATTTTAATTCTGATAAAAACATCACAATACACCATTAATGTCTTTGACGTGACCATCCTTCTGGTTGTAAGAACACACAAGCCTCCTACAGTTTTGCTCTTCAAATAGAGCTAAAATACAAGTTCTTTATCCATAGTATTGCTTTCTTCAGTGAAAAAGTCATTATTTTTTTATAAACATGCAGCTTTTCACTTCACAAGACATTAACTGATGGACTGGAGTGGTGTGGATTACTTGTGGATTATTGTGATGTTTTTATCAGCTGTTTGGACTCTCATTCTGACGGCACCCATTCACTGCAGAGCATCCATTGGTGAGCAACTGATGCAATGCTACATTTCTCCAAATCTGTTCTGAAGAAGAAATAAACTCATTTCCACCAGGATGAGAAAATTGAGCAAATGTTCATTTTTTGGGGAGAACTATTCCTTTAAATAATCTGCCATTTTGTTCCCTTACCAAACTGCCAAAACTTTTGTAAAAATATATTTATAATTGGGCTGCTAAAGACAACTGCTTCTGTTGGAAATGTTTTTTGCTCATAATTGAATGGCATGTCAGAGTTGTACAGTTTTGTACTTTGGTCAAGAGCAGCAAGAATCCAGCAGCAGCAATGTAATGAAGCTGAGAGTCGGGCTGCGTTTGACACGGTCACTGCTTTAGCATGTGATGAATCTGTCCAGCAGTGATAAGGTTTTATATACTGTAATATGCCAGTCCCTGAGATACGCTCCAGTGGGACTGTAAATGGATATATAGATATGGATAAAGTCGGGCTTAGTGGAAAACAAAGAACAGAGAACGGTGTCATAACCTTACAAACTATTGAACCTTCTTTTCCAAAGTCAAAAGGGGTTGAACCTCACAAAACTATAACGCATATAATTATAACGTGACCACACATTTTATAAATGTAAAATCTCACATTTTACCCCAAAATAAACCAATTATAATAAAAACAAAACAAGAAATGATATTCTGCATAAAGAAAAAGTTTTTTTAAAGACCATTAACCATTATTTTCATGGTCCTTACTTTGTTACAGTAAAATAATCATTAGGGCCATACAATTTGTAAAAGAAAACAGCATAAATTTAAGACTTAAAGATTACACCAAGATACATATTTTCACATAATATAATTACAGTAATGAGAATTTGGGGAAGAGTTAAATGTGTTTAAATAAGAGGAAAACAGAAAAGAAAAAAATGAATAAAATAAAATAAAAATGGTTTCTGTTTTCTTATTAGATTTTGAGGTGATTGTTAAATTTAGTTTATCATATTCTATTTTTATTTTGTCTGTGAGCTGTTGGCCCATGAGAATCATGTAACTGATGCCCTCATTCTAGTGCTGTGATCTTAAATTTGTCGTCTTTTGTCTTTTTATATCCAGGAACTACTGAAATATTTATAGAAAGCAGTTGTTTACAACAGATTTAATTTAAAAGCAGGAATGTATCACTGCATTAAAGCTGAATCAGACTGAACAAGGGACCAAAGTAAAAGCGCTTGTTTTCAGCTGTTTGTCTTGTGGCATTAGTTTCTGCGAAACGCAGATCCAGGCTGCTAGATTGCTTGTGTCTCCGTTTCGCAGCTGCTGTTTCTGACAAGATGCTTTTGTTATGCTTGAGAAAACCGTCTCTGCTTAGCTGTGCAGTTCTCGTCTGCTATCAGACAGAAAAAAACACATCGCAGGCATCCAATCTGCCGGATCGTCCAGTGCTGAAACATCAATTTACATTTGTGATACTTTGATCTGCATTTTCTTTTAAAGATTTGTATTTCCTTGCCTCTCAGACACCAGATTTCTTTGAAATCATGATTAAAGAACAGTGAAGCCAAAAATGAAAATGCATTCATTTACTCACCCTCATGTTGCTCCAAACCTGGATTTTCTTGCTTCTGTGGAACATGAAAGATGAATGTTTGAAGAATTCACACTGTTCTTAAAAAAGAAATAATGAATCCAAAGCGGGCTGGCTCTGTCAAGCAAATAAAACCAACATAAAAGCAACAGTAACAGCAACTTAAGTGTTCTGAATTATAAGCTTCCTGTGAGGAAGAGACTGAAACGTAATGTGTTATTTCATGAAATTGCATCTCTCTGCTGTAGCTCTCAAAACAGAGATCTATAGACACATCAAACCTGATGTGATGCACTTAATGGCACATTCAAATTTTCTTTAGAGACAAACATAGGTACTGTACACTTGATAGAATCAAATTTACTATTTAAAATGGCAGCTTAGGTTGCCAGAACCTTACCGTATAAAATATGGTAGCAAATTTACAGTAAAAAATGTATATTTCATTAGCTGTGACAATGTTAATGTACCAAATTACCTATATCTGCTTTTACCTTTACATTATACTGAAAACCACCTTAAAAACACATAAAAAAACATGTGGATATTGAGAAAACTGAGGTCAACAGGTTACTTATATATGGAAGGTGCAGACATGTCATTCACACAAACACAAACGCCAATGTCGTAACATACATGACACTAGAATAATATAAATATTATATTTATAACAAAAGATGTAACAACCCTAATGCGCATAAGTGATATGAAAAAACTCAGAAACAGTTATTTCAAATCAAATGTGAAATGTCACACAGGGAATTCTGGGAATGTAAATTTACATTTTTATTTACTGTAAATTATAAGATGACGTGTTAATTTTACTTCCAAAAACTTTACATTTACATAAAATTTCCCATACAGTTTTCATATATAAAGGAATGTACTGTTGACTAATTAAAACTTTTTTTTTGTTAACAACTCTTTATTGAATTTTCTTCTGGGAATAGTAATATAAAACAAACAGCAACTGTGCAAATTTAGAACCCACTCCAAATCCCACCCCTGGTAGACTTCAAAAAATAAAATAATCATTAATCATAACAATATGTATTATAAAATTTTTTTTTAAATAAATAAATAATAATAATAAATGAATTAATAATAATAGATAAATAAATAGCAATACAATAATTTTTTACAAAGATTTTAGAAAAGCTGACAACATTAAAAGCTGAATGCCATAAATTTACAGTTTTCACATTATATCCATGTATACGAGAAGTTGAGAGTTCCATCGAGATAATGTCCAAAAAATACACAGTCCAGGTTCGTCTGTCCATTGTGTGAGGAGGATTCCAATGATTGACTAGCATTTTTTTTGCTGCTGTGAGAGCAGCTAACAGTAAATATCTTTGTTGGACGGACAAGGTGAGGTCCCAAAAGTCATTCATGAAAAAATGGCGTGGAGTCAAACATCTAATTAAAACATTTTTACAATAACATTTTTACAGCATTTTACCTTTAAAATTATAATCACATTTTACAGTGTCGTATTTTAAAAATTACAGGTTTTTCTAATCTCCCGTCAGAACCAATCTTACAGATATAATGGAAATGTTTCAATAATCAGCAGTTCCATAGCAAAAACTTGGATCTTACAACACCTACGTGCATCCAAAATTAGAATGTCGTTGAACAGTTCATTTATTTCAGTAATTCACTCAACATTTGAAACTCGTGTATTAAATAAATTCAATGCACACAGACTAAAGTAGTTTAAGTTTTTGGTTCTTTTAATTGTGATGTTTTGTCTCACATTTAACAAAAACCCAACAATTAACTATCTCAACAAATTAGAATGCTTCGTATGACCAATAAAAAAACATTTTTAGTGATTGTTGGCCTTCTGGAAAGTATGTTCATTACTGTACATGTACTCAATACTTGGAAAGGGCTCCTTTTGCTTTAATTACTGCCTCAATCCGGCGTGGCATGGAGGTGATCATTTTGTGGCACTGTTGAGGTGGTATGGAAGCCCTGGTTTCTTGACAGTGGCCTTCAGCTCATCTGCATGTTTTGGTCTCTTGGTTCTCTCATTTTTCCTCTTGACAATACCCCATAAATTCACTGTGGGGTTCAGGTCAGGCGAGTTTGCAGGCCAATCAAGCACACCAACACCATGGTCATTTACCCAACTTTTGGTGCTTTTGGCAGTGTGCTGGAAAATGAAATCAGCATCTTCAAATTGCTGGTCAGCAGAAGGAAGCATGAATGCTCCAAAATTTCTTGGTAAACGGTGCAGTGACGTTGGTTTTCAAAAACCCAGTGGACCAACACCAGCAGATGACATTGCACCCAAATCATCACAGACTGTGAAAACCTAACACTGGACTTCAAGCAACTTGGGCTATGAGCTCTTCTCCACCCTTCCTCCAGACTCTGGGCCTTGATTTCCAAATGAAATACAAAATTTACTTTTATCTGAAAAAGAGGACTTTGGACCACTGGGCAACAATCCAGTTCTTCTTCTCCTTAGCCCAGGTAAGAAGCCTCTGACGTTTTCTGTGGTTCAGGAGTGGCTTAAACAGAGGAATACGACAACTGTAGCCAAATTCCTTGACACGTCTGTGTGTGGTGGCTCTTGATGCCTTGACCCCAACCTCAGTCCATTCCTTGTGAAGTTCACTCAAATTCTTGAATCGATTTGCTTGACAATCCTCATAAGGCTGCGGTTCTCTGTTGGTTGTGCATCTTTTTCTTCTACTCAACTTTCTGTTAACATGTTTGGTTACAGCACTCTGTGAACAGCCAGTTTTTTGGCAATGAATGTTTGTGGCTTACCCTTTTTGTGAAGGGTGTCAATGATTGTCTTTCTGTCAGATCAGCAGTCTTCCCCATGGTTTTGTAGCCTAGTGAACCAAACTGAGATACAATTTTGAAGGCTCATGAAACCTTTGCAGGTGTTTTGAGTTTGATTAGCTGATTGGCATATTTCCAGCCATATTCTAATTTTTTGATATAGTGAATTGGTGGGTTTTTGTTAAATGTGAGCCAAAATCATCACAATTAAAAGAACCAAAGACTTCAACTACTTCAGTCTGTGTGCATTGAATTTATTTAATACACGGGTTTCACAATTTGAGTTGAATTACTGAAATAAATAAACTTTTCCACGACATTCTAATTTATTGAGATGCACCTGTATTTCCCATAGGAACTATAATATATCATCAGATAAAATACATCGGTATAGTGCAACCATCCATTTATTCCAGTACAATAGGACTATACCATCTCCAATACGACTCTTCAGACTCAAATAAAAATAAAAACGGTTAGGTCCTCATGTGACACACAGCAGCCACAATAGCACTCCTGTTTTATTTTTATTTTTACTTTTTATTTGAAACATTCCCAAGCGCATTAACCATATAATGAAATATCTCGATTCTCACTTTTATAGATTATGTTAATTGATCTATAGTGGGCGATGGTCAAAGTAGCCTAATAATGTAGTCTATTAACTATACATAAAAGCCTGTCTGTTTACTTAATTAACAGATAAGGATGTCATGCCATAACATATTTTAATACGACTGACTTTATATTTAATGTGAATTTAACATAGAAAGTTAATGTGAATAAACCCTTGAAGTTATGCTACTGCATAACACTTTCATTGTACAGAAAATGAGCAAAGAACATTTACATTATCAAATAACATTTTCACTGACAGTCTAGAGTTCAAGCACTCTCAAAAACTCCTATTAAAATCACTGAAGCTGTTTACACTGTGAAATGAATATCTTACTAACAGATTCATACACACATCTGCAGTTTGTTGTTTCTAATGAGATAATTCGCCAGAAAGAGGTATTCAGACAGCTAGTGAGTGAAGAAAACACCGGCATTTTTTAGCGATGACTCATCTGAACGCCTTCATTTAATCATGCTGGTGTGATTGTATCAAATATTGAAAATATTATTCGGCTATTTCTTGTCTTTTGGAAGCTGCATTCAAAATCCACTTGGCTCAAAAATCTGAGGGGTCACGTGCCCCCTCACTTTGAATGGGCATGATGCCTCTGATAGGATACCTATTTTAAACAAAAATCATTTAAAAAATCTTAAAAGCACCTGTAGACCTTGGAGTTTTTTTACCTTACAATGCCTATCCAGTTTGAATTAGGGTGACCATACGTCCTCTTTTTGGACCTAAAAAATGCGTCCGGCTGGGATTTCTAAATCGCCCAAAATGTCTGGGATTCCGCTTTTGCGTTCTACAGTCGTCATTCATTGTGTGCGTTTTTGTATTAAAGCTCTGCGTTGTTTTCTTAATCCCGCTCCCGCTGAATTTCTGACCATTACTGCCTGCTCCTGCAAAGATTCTATAATTGAAAATAATTTTCGCACATCAGGGAACAGCTATCATTATGCTGAGTTTTTAAAGGGGTCCTATTACGCTTTTTAACTTTTTTAATTTTAGTCAGTGCGTAGTGTGTATGTTTTGGCATAAAAAAAGATCTACAAAGTTACAAAGCTCAAAGTCCACTCTTCAAGGCATATTTCTTTATTTCACAGAAATCCCTTTTCAAGAACTACAACAAATGACTCGTTTGGACTACAATGCATATTTTCCGGGATTTGTGATATCACAAATACCGACGAATGGGACGAGACCTGGTTGAGCTGCACTAGAGAAGGCAAGGAGTGTTATCACTACGTCAGAGACATGCTAGCTAACTATTCGAGCCGTTCATGCCAGACTGGGGAGAGAGGTGTTGTAATATGTGAAAAATAATGTTTTTTTTCGAACAACCTAGTATGAGAGCCTGTGCTAGTACACCCCCAAAACAAAATCAAAAATTTGTAAAAGAGCATAACCAATCACTTTGAATGCAGCCCGCTTATGTGGATGCAGGGTTGCCAAATCTGCCTTTTGCAACGGAATTGAGTTGATTTTAAAAAACTGTGGGGTGGGTTTTGATTTTCTCCCGTGTTGGGTTAAAGGTTTGAAATATTGTATAAATTACATTTGACTGAAATGCTTGAAAAATTTAGCATTCTATGATAAAACTGTGGTAGATGTTAAATTTTGTGAAGGACGGCCACACTGGTAGGAAGCCGTAACTGGTGGGTTCATGATCACTCGCATAGAGTTGACTGGTAAAATATGTTAGTTTAGTACACCCCGCAACAGGGATCGACTGTAATTATGATAGTGATATATTTACGACAGTGAATTCCACTAACTTAACTGTAAGGGGCTCCAGAGTAAAAAAAAAAAAACACAATACTACATACAGTAGCTTTAATAGCCTACAAGTATTACATTGGTTTCGGTTATACTGACCTTAAAATTGAAGTTGAAATCACAGAGTAAATAAATAGTATCATCGCCCATCACTAATAAACAGAACTCACAGAACTTCCTGTACTTTGTGGCAATCAATGTCCTTAAAATTCACTCTAAAATATCTTCTCATACGTGTCCCTCATTACAGAGTCCCTCTGAAAAGTGTTTTCTGGTCTCAGCGGGTTCTGGTAGTCTAGTTTAGATCTGCTCTTGATAATGTCCCCAGTGCCAGGCCAGTGCCAGCTCTATACACCAACCTGTGCCAGATTTCATATAAGCTCCACTCACCGGGCCAGAATCCAGCACGAGGTACATCTCACACCGACAGAAACGGAGAGCAGCTGCATGGTCATATCATACTGTACATAAAGTCAACGTGACATCAAAAATGTCCCAATTTACTTTCCTATTACATGCCCCCCATCTTATTGTAGATGATTCATCAATGCACACACTGAAAAAAAATGTTTAAAAATGTTTTAAGGTAAGTGGTTGCAAACCATTTTATTTTAGCAACATTTAAAAAAAAATGTTGAAAGTTAGTCAACTAAATTTATTTAAATTTAGCTAAAATAAATTGATTTCAACCACTTACCATAAAAATTTTTGTAAATTCAATGAATCATTTTTTTTCAGTGCATTATATGAACTAAAATGTGTGACATTGATTAAATATATTAACTTACATGGTTGTCGATAATGAAGCTTTTCTAAAATCCTACCAGTATTTAAAACAGTAATTTAATGTAAGTCAATCAATAATTTTTGGCTTTGGAATAAATCTGGGGCTGTTTTCTTTTTTTTATCCCATGGCTTAGAAGGGGGGAAAAAACCCTATGCTGACGAAGACTGTTTTTGCTTGCTAAAAAATTACAGTAAAAGCAGTAATATTGTAAAAAATCATTACAGTTTCAAATGACCGTTTTCTATGTGAATATATTGTCAAATGTAATTTATTCCTGTGATCAAAGCTGAATTTTCAGCATCATTACTCCAGTCTTCAGTGTCACATGATTATTTGAAATATAATTTTTTTATAACAATGTAAAAGTGTTTACTGTTACTTTTCTTGCTGAATAAAATTATTAATTTCTTTCAGGAGAAAAAAAAATCAAATGATAGTATATTTAAAAAGAAACCATTTTTGCAGCAGCTTTTATGAAACAATGCAGTATGGTATTGCCTTCTCCACAACATATGCATCCAGTGCTGTATACCTTTCTGTATACCTATGTCTTCATGTCAGAAACGCATTTATGATGCCTTGAAATGCTGCAGCTCACCAGGTTTCAGAACAGAGCCTACAAATGCAAGTTTAATCGCAAAAATAGTAACATGACGAGTGTTTGATGGAACACCTGGAATACTTCGAGATATTTATAGATATCACTGTCGCCTCAACATTCCCCGGAAAACACCATCATTAGACTTTCCATATTTAGACACCTGTCATAGTCTGAGAAACACATCCAGAGGAATAGGATAGAAAACTATGAAAATCGAATCATGATACTAAGAAACACATGCAAAGAAATAGGCCGTTGCACATTTAACAGTCTGAACAGTAAGAGATTTATTAGAATATGACTCCAGTTACACTTGATTCACACAATGCGCTTTGAACCTGAAGTTATTTACAGGGTTCTACAGCGTGCTACTACACACAGTTCCTGTGTCGAAGGCGAGGTCACCAGACATTCGGCCAATCAAAGAAAAAGTCACATTCAAATGCCCTAATTACTGATCAGGTCAATTAACGGAATAGTTCAACAAAAAGCATGAGTTCAAGTCCTTATTTACTCAAACCTCATGCCATTACAAACCCATATGCTGTTATTCTCACACAATAATATCACATAATTTCATAATTTTCCTGTTGTATTGAGAAAATATCAGCATATGATTTGGATTGACATAAGGTGAGCAAATAAATACCAGAAGCTTTATTATTTGGTGAATTACTCCTGTATGTTTCTGAATATTACACTGCAAAACTACAGCGGTAATAGGGATATAAATGTATATACTTCAAAATCTATTCATTGTCGGAAAATAATGCTGTTGCAGATCTCTCAGGAACAAATGTAAGATCAAAAGTAGTAGTTGTGGAAAGTCACATGTGGAAAGGATCATTCTATTAATGGCATTCTTGTGTGCAAATTAAATTTCTCTTAAAGGTGAAGTGTGTTATTTCTATGGCACTAGTGGTACCAAACAGGTTTCCTAAACACTCATACTGCCCCTTGTGTACATTTCAGGGCAATAAATCTACAAATTGTTTACTTCTAGTTCTAGTTCAAGGAAAAGTTTACATAAAAATGCATTCATCCTCAGGCCAAAAACACAGCTTTTCACTTCACAAGATGTTAATTGATGAACTGGAGTGGTGTGGATTATTGTGATGTTTTGTTTTTTTTGGACTCTCATTCTGACGGCACCCATTCAACTGCAGAGGATTCATTGCTGAGCAAGTGATGTAATGCGAAATTTCTCCAAAAATGTTCTGATGAAGAAATAAACTCATCTACATCTTGGATGGCCTGAGAGTGAGTAAATGTTCATTTTTGGGTGAACTTTTTCATTAATATAAGATAAAGTCTATTAACATAAACAATTACACACTTTACCTTTAAGTTTCACGGAACCAGGCTATAAAGTCAGCCCATTGGTTTTGGTTAAGGGGAAAGAAATGCACTGTTATGTGATAAGCTGTGGTCAAAAGTGCTGCAGGGATGATTTTTGCAGGTTCCCTGGTTCCCTCAACAAAAACCCATTGGGATTTTTTCCCCATTGTCTTTTGGAATATTGCAGAAAACAAACTCTGTGACCTACAAAAGTTCTTACACATTTTGTTCATTATGATCTTAACAAATGACCTTTTTTCATTTTAAAGTCTAAATACAATCACCAAAAGTAAAAAGCTAATTGTAGGCTATAAACAAACAACATGTTTGTATGAAGTCAGCGTCCCCGCCACTTAGCTTGACTACTCTTTTAATCTTAAATATGTAACTGGTGGAAAATTTGAGTGAATAGTTTGCAAGAAGATGATTATAAATGCAATGAGGCTGTGAAAGCAGTGTGTATTAGTTTACCTGGTTTGCAGTGATGACGTTCAATTCCCATTTAGACACTTGTTAGCAATCGCCTTTTAAGACAAGTAAAAGCTTGTCAATAGACCGTTTCACTGATGCATTTTAAATCATAAAATAAAACGTAAATATTTTGAGCTCATGTTCATCACAGACCTTATTTCAGGCATTTAACCAAAAATCCATAAAAAAAACCCTCAGGACGATGGAACCGGAAATGCTAAAATGCTCTCGTTTGAAGTAATTCCTGCAGCACTCTAGCCTTTATAACATTCACAGATTGATGATAAAAGAAAAACCTGCAAATATCAGTTTGTTAGCACAATGTTGTTTCCTGTTTTTGCTCAGGCATTGCTCCAAAACCTTGTGAGCTGATTACATAGACAGCATTTAAGGCATCACACAGGCTGTTCCAAAGAGCAACGTGCTTGTGTCAAACTCTAAAAATCAATTGTCAATCGAGTTTCCTATGTGCTTCACATGAGGAATGCTATGACACACAGTTGCTGCCTATTTAGAGCGCACCAAATCAGTCACTAAGGGCTTAGATGCTGCCTTAGAAGTTAGCTGACTATGTAGGTGTTAGACAAGCAATGCAGCTCATTAGTTTTAGAACAGCGTCTGAGTGCAATATTGTTTCTGACTAACAGGCGGTTTTCACTCAATGGTCCTACAGCTTGACTTCTCAGAAGAATCACTCCTACAACGGGTGTAAAGAGCATCAAAAGTGAACCTCATTAAGGTAAGTTCACAGTTTCCGTTGTCAGGTCCAATTTTAGGTCTGGTGAATAAGTTTAAGAAAAACATTCGACTTTCAGAGAAAAACTGAGCTAGTTGAAAGTGATTTGGCAATTCAAGTATACAGTATTATGATTAGTTATGATATAACAAGGCAAAGTATATATAATCACAATCAAAGAGAAAGCTATAGCCTATGTACTATGATATAATTGTTTTTTAAGTGTTGTATTGACATTAACACAGAACCAATCAGAAGGAAATAAAGTCACGTTTCACTATTCAAACAAAATCAGTAAACATCATTAATGAGTCATTTTACTGTGCTCACATTGTACAATCAAAACCCTTCAACATTAAGGAATAATTTGCCTGAAAAATAAAATTCTGTCAAACCAGTATGATGTTATTTTTTTCTGTGGAACACAAAAGGACCATTTTTGAAGAATTCTAAATGACTTTGAAATTTTCCCCCACTAAATTGCATATAAATGTGGGCAGATCCAGGTTTTTTTGTTATCAGTTGCGCATTTGAGCTGCTTAGTGTATTAGTATTCACTGAAAAATTTTCACTTAGAATTTAACGCAAAAATCATACAGTCTACTTACATGGTGTTTTTTTGTTGTTGTTTTTTTTTTTTTTAAGAAAATGGTCATTAAAACCACAAAAAATCCATGGAAAAGCACACAAGTTTCGATACGGCATGAGGGTGAATATACAATGACAGACTTTCATTTTTGACTGAACTTTTCCTTTAAGTTCTTATTGAACGCACACATGAACTATATTTGCGCTATCTGAATATATAATCCTTATAAAAAGGCATTGCACGAGCCCAAACATTCCAGTGATTTCCAAAGATAAATTCAACTCGTCTTTAAAACATTCTGTCGGCGTATTCATCGAAAAATAACTCGTTAAAATTCTCATAATCATAGTAAAGTAAAAAATAGAATGCGCTTAAACATAAAGCTTTCCCTTTAGTTTCTACTGCAATACCAGAAAAAGAAACAGACATAAAACATATCGGTACATTATATTCTGCACTATAAAACAAGGGTGCACCTCCAAGCCTTTAAGTAAGGCCATCTACTACATAACAAATAATTTAGTCAAGTTATAAATATTGACTAGGGTAAATAAAAAAAGACACGTCAATTTGCAATCCTTAACTCTTTGTTGTGATATATTTCGATTGACATTCCAGGAAAGTCTAAGGCCGGTGGCTGAAATCAGACCTAATTACAATCCCCGCAAATGAAGTCCCATGTTTGTCCAAGTGAAACGAACACCATCCGACAGAAAAAAAGAGAAACCTCAAGACTTCATGGTGCAAATGGGCACTACGATGACCAGTATCACAGTGCAGGCGGCCGCAGCGATCAATGCGCCGATTTTACACGCCTTGGCTCTGCGAAACTCCGCCTCCTTGCGCTTGAGCAGCGAATCATAGCCCGGCGTGTAGATGTCCTCCATCCAGTACTCCAGATTGTTGGGGTTGAGCGACTCCTGGACCTGCAGGGGAACAGAAAAAGGTGAGAGGTCCTGCGAAGAAAGGCATCTGTGCGGAGCGGACCGTGATTGTGCTGTGAAATGAAAGCCGTGGAAGATGAATGGAGACCTCGTCCAGTCGCCTCGCTGACTGCAGACAGATTACTGAAGCAACACATTCCGTCGAGATGGAATTTTTCATCAAATTGCCATTTTAATTGAATGCATGGTGAGCCAGTGAGGGGGAAATGAGAAAGAGGAAAGTGTGATACGGCACTCGGTTCAGGTTGAGAGAGAGAGATGTTCAGGTATGACAGCAGGGAGGATGGAAACAGACAGGCAAAAATAGCCAGAGCAGCTGAAGGGGACAAAACAACATTTTCTGAAGAAAACACGAGTGGGGATTGTCTGTGCCGAAGTCACCATCAGGATGCTAGGGTGTTTTGGGCGGCTGCCAGCATGTTGCTATACGGTTGCTGAGTGGTTCTGATTAGTTTTTAGTGTGCCATGTAGTTGCTCTTGTAAGTTGCTACCAGAGTTGTATGGCATTTAGAGTTGAGTTGAGGTAGTAAACAGGATGCAGAATTCCAATTCAAATGTGAATCTAAGGAAGTATAACTAGTCATATTACTGTAACATAAAATTTGAAGTTTACAGAGCAGACAGATGGAATGACAGAATGCTAGAATGACAGAACGATAGATTAAATAATATGACAGAAAGAATGACAGAACAAACAAAAGAACAATAAATATAACTAATGATAGACAGTCAGAGCAAACAAATGGATGTTCCAAAGACAGATATACCGATAGACAGAACAAAAGATAGAAAGAACAATAAAATAAGAACAACAGATAGATCTAATGATATAACGAACATACGTAGAAAAGATAGAACAATAGACCATTAGATAGAACGAATGTCAGAACAGATGATTGATAGAATGGACAAATGAATGATAGATAGAGTATTGCTCTTTAGATTGACAGAATGATGGAACAAATGACTGATAAAATAAACAGATGATAGATCAGAAGAAACAATGGATGGTACGACTGATCAAACAATAGATAGAATGAATGATCAATAGATAGAATGACAGAATCATAGAAAGAACTATAGAACGAGAGACAGAATGTTTAAATGATAGATAGAATGACATAATCATAAATACAATGGCTGAAGGATAGATAGAAGGACAGAATCATAGAATGACAAAACGAGAGATAGAATCACAGAATCATAAACAGAACGAGAGATAGAATCACAGAATCATAAATAGAATGACTGAAGGAACGCTCTTAAAAATAAAGGTTCCAAAAGGGTGTTTTTGCAGTGATGCCGTAGAAGAACCATTTTTGTTTCCCCAAACCTTCCTTCCTAAAAAAAAAACTATTTTGAAGAACATTTAAAAATCTAAAGAACCTTTTTTGACTATAAAGAACCTTTTCTTCATTTGAAAGGTTCCATGGATGTTCAAGGTTCTTCATGGAACCATTGATGCCAATTAAGCACCTTTGTTTTTAAGAGAGAATGAACAAACTAACAATCAAACAACAGACAGAACAAATGGATGATAGATAGATAGATAGATAGATAGATAGATAGATAGATAGATAGATAGATAGATAGATAGATAGATAGAAAGATAGATAGAATGTTGCAAAGAACAACCACTGCATGACACAAAGAATGATAGAATGATAAATAGAGCAATAGAATGAAAGATAGAATGAACAATAGATAGACAGACAGGATGGACAGACAGAAATGACAAGGTCGTAAGTGAAAGACTGTAAACATCAATGTAACTGTTCAACAGATATCGGCAACACTTTCAAGTGAACAGCTCGCTTTATCAGGAATTTCAGGAAAAATGTATGTCTCCACAGGAGAAGGTCAGCTCACTGATTCACAGAAATGTTTACGCTTTAATTGTGTCCCTAGCTTATAATTAGAACAACTTTAATGTCAAGCGAGCAGAGTCAAAGCTAACGAGCCAGAAGTCACTCAAAAATATCCAATGTAAATGACAGAGTACTCGGAAAGCTTGCTGCAGGCCTACAGTTAAAGTACAGGTAAATATACATTCATTTTAGCGATCAACAGACACATTACCAGTGATGTTTTCATCTGTTTTTCAGCAACAGCATGTTTTCAGCAGTAGCACTACCTCACCACAGACTCAAACAATAACAAATTAGCTGTCCAAAATTGCCCATCCAAAATTAAAAAATAAACAAACAAATAAATAAATACCTGTAATATTAATGCTGTTTATTGATTTGTTATTAAACAAACAAATAAATAAATGAAAGACAAACTTAAACTGGGACTGAATGATTTGTCTAAGCAATATGTCAATATAAGATGTCCACCTAATGGTCCATTTATTGTCAAGAGCACATTCTGCCTCTGTGCCACCGCTGTGACAATGCCGCCATTTTTCATGCCTCTAGTAACCATCCTCCAGGCAAAGTGTGTTAAATTTCGCCATTTGTCACATGTGGATTGGTTCTGAATATCAGATGGCATTAATTTCAGCGCTAACTGGCAGCAGGATGCCGTCACCAATGACACTTTCCTCCGCTAAACCGAGCACGTATAACTTCATGCAAAAGGTATTAACCATCACTGTCTCCAATAAGCTCAAAGTAATCTTACATCAATACCAGCAGTGAGCAAGAAAGATAATCTGATTTTCTTGTGGAAAAAACTCCATAATTTCATGAAAAAGGACAACAGCAATCACTATTTGTTGAAGTGACCAAGCTTGTTGGCTTGTTGTCAACTACATAATTTCACACAAAAATTAAAATGTGCTGACATTTTACTCACCCTCAGGCCATCCGAGATGTAGATGAGTTTGTTTCTTCATCTGAACAGATTTGGAGAAATTTCTTTTGAAGTGAAAATCTGCTTGTTTGTAAGAGACAAATCCATCACAAAGACGTTTTTAACTTCAAACCACTGCTTCCAGCTAAAATACGAGTCGTCAATCCATAATGCTGATTTCTCAAGTAAAAAAACAAGCAAGCAAAAACAGTCCATAAACAAATATGAAGGAAGCGTGATTATGGATTTTGGACTCATATTTTGGCCAAAAGCAACAGATTGATGTTAAAAACATCTTAAATTTGGATGGGGAAAAAATTGGTTGTGATAAACATGCAGTTTCTTTACTTCACAAGACATTAACTGATGGACTGGAGTGGTGTGGATTACTTGAGGATTATTGTGATGTTTTTATCAGCTGTTTGGACTCTCATTCTGACGGCACCCATTCACTGTAGAGGATCCACTGGTGAGCAAGTGATGTAATGCTACGTGTCTCCAAATCTTTTTTGATGAAGGAACAAACTCATCTACATCTTGGATGGCCAAAATTTACATTTTGGGTGAACTGCTCCTTTAATTCACCATAGCCAGAAAAAAAAATGAAGCGCAATTAGCAAGCCTTATTCAAACAAAATGACATTATAAAGATCACCATTAAAGCTATAATTTAATATTAATAATTTATTACATTATCATTGTCTACTTTCTTACAACACAATCAGTGATGGAGACTATTACACAATAACAGAGCTGGCTTATAAAGTTCCAGGGAATAAACACTAATGTTATTTTGCCAATAATACATATTTAGAGATGAATCCTCAACAGCACCGAACTCTCCTGTGAGAAACCTGAGATTAATTATAAATCTCCCTCTCTGTAATTGCTATGGCAACAGAACTTTTACTAAGTCATCTAATGGGCCGTTCACACAGATGTGTTCTGGTGTTCGTCGCATCGTTTGTAATTGATTTGTACTTGTGAACACACACTTGTCAGTCTTTTTTGTAGTGTCAGGCTTCCACACAGCTCAAGTCAATCAAACAGAACACAAAGAAGAACTGTGGCATTGGATACTTTGACACACAAATGTGAAAGCTTCAAAATAAATAAATACCTGTAATATTACTTTATTTAATTTTAATATTGATATATTAACTTTATGAATAAACAAATAAATACATAAATAATATTATATTAAATGCATTACTTCATTCGTTACATTTACTTGCATGTCTACAATAACTTAATTAAATAATGAACTGTAATATTAATGAATTTATTAATTTACATTTATTTAATAGTAACATTATTAACTATATTAATCACATTAAATAAATATGTTATATTAAGGTATTTATTTAATTATTTAGACCTTTCCCATTTGCAATAAATACAAAATTAAAAAATAGTAAAAATAATTCAAGTTATGTATATTAATTATTTTATTTTCATACTAAATATTATACATTTATTAAATAAACCTAAATAAATTATAGTAATACTAAAGATATTGATTTAATTATTTTTTTTGTGTTTTTAATGCTTGCAACAATATCCAATGTGAGGCAGGCATCTGTAAAATAAATACATAAATAAATAAATAATTGTGAATAGAATTTTATGCAAATACAAATATTATAGTTTTTGTACAATTGCATCCTTGCTGCACAAATCCAAAAAACTCTTTGCCTTGTCAGCCTCATCTTTTTGTTCAAGGTTCGAAAGCGCTGTGCTGGGTCACTAAGAATCACTGGTACGTGGCATTGCTCAAGCTGCGTTCCGTCTTTTTGACATTTTCTGTCTTTTTTCTGCTCCTCTCATGCTATGGTTGGGTAAGCAGGCCTTCAGAAAACCTACAGCCCTTGCAAATGGGCAAAATGAGAGATGCTCCCCTGTTTCGAGCCACATTTCCATGCATTGGGGTGAACATGTAACACAGATTTGATGCAAAGATGTAGGGCACATTTTAAAATTGCACCAGCCACCGAAGAGGTCAGTGATTTCTTTTTCTGTTCCATCTTACTTTTTTACTTTGTTCAGTACAAGAACAGCTAGTTTTAAAGCCATCACTTGGTTTTGTCCATTCAAAACCATAGGGAGAGAGTCAGTAAAATACGGCATAGATTATGCTATTGAATGAAAGAAGCCTTTTTATTGCAAGCCGTCCTCTATCAATAGCACACGATTATGTCTGGAGATAGCGAAGACAGATAAACATCGTCTGATACGGACAACTGTAAGCCTTCATCTAAAACAAGCGCACAACAGACGATTTTATAGCCAACGTAAGACCCTTTTTACTTTAATACATGCTCCAGGTCTTTGTAATCTTTTATCGAAACACAAAGGATGAAAATCCCTCATGCATTTTCAACTTTCAACAACTTGTTCTTGTTGATACCAATTAAAGCACCAACTTTTCATCTTTATATAAGGACTGATTCATTTCTGTGAATCCTTTGTTCATGTCAAGAGATTGGTTCAGAAAACAATTCAATGATTCTTTTACGTTTCATCATGGCGTACATGCCTCTCATACTCACTAAAACACTCCTATAAAGTTATATTGCTTGCTTTAAGTTTTATTAATGAGAATGCTTATTGCAACTGCTTATGCCACAGTTCATTTTGTTGTAGCAGTAGGCTACTAATGAATCATAGCAACTTAAACTTATTTGCATTTACATTAAACAATACTAAAATCCATTTAAATAATATGCCTAAAAGGTGAATAAAATACATTTGTAAAAAGCTGTAAATGATAGTTAAATGAGTCACTGAGTTGTCTCTATAAACAAATTGATCAGTCATGTGTCTGAATGAATCTTTCAGAAAACAATTCAGTGATTATTTTAGTGATTCATATTACAAAATCCCACTAAAATGTTCCAGTAAAGTCATATGTACACTGAAATTCCTATATGTTATGTTTTTGATACATGTTGCTGCCTACATGTTTAGGTCATTAATCAGCTCAGAAAAACATAATTTGCATTTATATCTTATACATAATTTAATTTCAGTTATTCAACCGAAACATTTTTTGCTTGTTTTAATCAAATAAATGTTTGTAAATAGCTGTAATAAATTCCCATTTTTAACCATTCTGTCATGGTCCTGGACGAGAGATGAGGCGAGGACTCAAGCTGCAGGAAGAATGGGTCTTTTTAATAATAAAATAAAACCAACGAAATGAACAAAAACCCAGAGGAGGAAAAACAGGCAGGTAGGCCAGGAACAAGGCACAGCAAAGCATAGTAGAATAGCACAGCAGGTACATACCACACATACAACAATTACTTCTGACAGATAACAACGGATCAGCACAGGACTGCAGACACAAAGAGAATAAATAGGGAGACAAAAAAGGAGGGTAATGAGGGAGACACAGGTGGAGCAACTGAAACAATAATGAGATAACAAGAAGGGCGGGGTCAGACAATGAGACAGGAGAGCACATGGCACCAACAAACATACAACAAGCCATGTGCTCTCACAAAACACAGTGTCCTCTGGTGGCCAACTAGGGCACACCAGCAGAATAATGTGACACATTCTTAATTAATAAACTCTCAGACTGATTAAATCCAGTTTTGAACAAGTTGTTTAATCTTAGGGTTAATGGATAAATCTTTCAGTTAACAATTCAGTGATTCTTTCCAACCTGATCTCACGGCAATTCGTACATATTTTACAAGGTGGCTAATTCGTACGAATTCTTACGACCTCACTTGTACAAATTAATTAGATTTTTGCTAAATCGTACGTATTTTACGAGTTGCACAATTCGTATGAATTTGTACGAATGACCTACCCGTCACTGGGGTCTAGGCAAATCATACAAAATCGTACGAGTGAGGTTGTACGAATTCGTACGAATTAGCCACCTCGTAAAATACGTACGGATTGGTCGTGAGATAGCGTTGTTCTTTCACATCAGTGATTTATATTACATGTCTGTCCCTATAAAATATTGCACTAAAGCCATATGTATATCCAAATTACTGTATATAATTTTTAATAAGGATTTTTACTGCAATTTCTTGTAATTTGTGTTGCATCAGCTCTTTTGAACACATTTAATTTAATGTCATATATAATGTAATCTCTATTATTCACCTATATGATAAATATAATAAAAACATTTTTGTCACAAACAAATGTCCATATTAAGTGGCTCTATGTTAAATGAGTCAGTCATTTATTGACTCAAGAACCTCTGACTGATTCAGTCCAATTAATGAACAACTGAATCATTCTACTGATTAAATTAAATACTTATTTTATTTTATTTTATTTTTTGGACAATGCAATCAAATCCTGGCCTAAATTATTATTTTTTTTTCTTTTTTTTCCCATTGAACATCCAGTTTAACTCAGAAATACGTCAGATTTCAGAAACAAATTTGGTTGCAAACCGTATTTTAGGATGTTTTAAGACTGAACACAAGAAGGAGCGTTTTAACCTTCTCGCTCCTCATGAGAAATCAAGGTCAGTGAAACGTCTTCCTTTCCATGCAACAAAATGGCGAAACTAATTAAAACTTAAAAATTACATGCTTTTCAAAGTATCTCAAAATTATCCACATAAACAAATGACCTCATTTCCATATTAAATGTTCCTCAGTTAAATGAGTCACCGAGTCATTGACTCAAGAACCTCTCCGATTGAGTCAATCCAAAATTGTAAACAAATCATTCAAACTGGATCAACTGACTCACTGAAATAATTAATAAAAATCAAAACGCAATCATATTGCATACTACATTTATTCTCATCAAACATGCAGTTTCACTCAGAATTACTTCAGATTCCAGAAGCAAATTGGGTTGCGAACAGCATTTCATGTTGGCATTGAAACAAAGCCAAGGACCTGCAGTAATTGCACTGAGCCAATGACTGTCAACAATGAGTGATTTTAATAAGGATCATGAATATTTCACAGCACACAAGGTCACCTACTGCACTGACGACCTTCAGCCACACCGCCGGCATGTGGCAGAGAAGCACTGATTGAAAGAAAATCGAAGCCGTCATTCCCATGAGCCTCAGCTTTTGAAGCTAATCCCACACACAGCAAAGCCTCAAAGAACAGAGAAAATCAACAAGATTGGCAAGGTTGCAATCACAGCGAGGTGGCCTCTCACCTGCAGGTCCAGAGCGCTGAGCTTGTTCTTGTCTCCTGAGTTACGTTTGTACTCTTCAATGGTCCAAGAGGGCTGGGAGCGCTTGCCGTCGGCGAGGCCGGTCAGCCGCAGGTCCGTGTAGAGAGGGCTGCCCTTCACGTGAGACTTGACGGCGGGAGGGAGGTGGTGTGGGCTGAACACCTGCTCCACCAGGTAGGAGTCCTTGGGCGGCTTTGAGGAGCGGTGGGCCTGGTGGGCGTCATACTGACGATCTGTCTGTAGGGGAGAAACGGGAGGAAAGGTCACAGAGGAGGAAGCTTCGTATCTCTTCTGCTGATCTGAGGAGAACATTAGATGCATTTTAAGACTGATGATACTGAAGACAAAACAAAAAGGATGGGTTTAACCCTTTGTCACACCTCGTGACGAAATTAAACATTTCCAAACGATCCTCTGTAATGCAAACGTAACAAAAAAGCAAGAGAATCTGTACTAATCAAAACTACTTTCATCCACATTTACGTCCAGCAACACAATTATTTATTAACAAACCCCAAACCTTGAAGGGATAATTCCAAAAATGAGAATTTGTTGTTGTTGTTTGTCAATTTGTTCTAAACCTGTATGAATGTTTTTCTTCTTCTAAACATAAATAAGTTGATGGTCCCCGTTGACTTCCATAGTATGTTTTTTTCATACTATGGAAGTCAATAGGGACCATCAACTGTTTGGTTCCCTCTCAGTCGGTCACTCTCGACGTCACGTCGGAGGACCGACGAATTGGAATTGGGATCTCGCTTAGAGGGACCAATCCACTTCGAGTGTAAACTAAACGAGCCAATGCACATTGGCATGCGATTATTGCATCCAGCTGCTGCTGATCACAGCGTGAGTATAAGTAGGCAGCAGGTGCAGCGCATATTCAGCTTTTCGCTTCGGAGCCGAGTGGTTTTATCGTTCTGCTCCTGACCTTCTGCTAGAGTAAAGCTAGAGTCAAGCATGCTCTTCGTGGGCTCTTGTGCTGGTGGTACGGCGCTTCAGCGGTGGTGGTTTCCCGTGTCGAGTGGGCTGCACACGGCAGGCTGCACTACCCCTGTGTGTGTTGCAGACGGCCATCTCCCCTGTGTGCTTCAGCACACTAAAAGAGCAATTTCCATCTAAATGAGCTTCACGGGTGGAATGTCTTTTTAAAGACACGTCTTTTTAAAGATGTTTTACCATCCGTGTGTTTCTGGGTGCGGTTGTTACCTGGCGCCGGTTGATGGTCACGATCGTTGACTCTCGTGTCTGGGCATGAAGCACGCTGGGGTGGCTTTCGTGGATGCCTCATGCTCCCATTGCGGGGGCATGACCATCTCGGAGTTGCGGACCAGACTCCGTTACCTGCAAGGGGGCGGAGTGCCCGTGCCACTGCCTAGATCTGGGGTTCCCTCTGGAGGCAGCCGGGGGCGCCCTTCTTCTGGCAGTGGGCAGACTGGTCTTACGGTCACGGTGAGGAATTCCCCTCCGGGGATGCCCGAACCCGCCTCACTTCGAAACCAGCGGAGCTCTCAAAAGAGGAGGCTGGACCCTCCCGGGGGGTACCATTTGTTTCTTCTGAGGCTCCCCCGACGAACAGATGTCGACTGCAGCATCGGAGGGTGAGCCGGACTTTTCCGCTTTCCGGGGATGAAGATCCGTCAGCGCTGCCGCCCTCTAGGCGGTCAGCGGTGCCGGAGACGGACCCAGAAATGATGGCTATGCTTTCCCGGGCCGCCGGAGTTCGTGCTCGTTTAACGATCCACAATCGTCCCCGACCTCAAGGTTGGACGATTGGTTTCTCGGGGTGGCGCGCGCTGGTTCTCAGGGCCCCGCTCCAGTGCCTTTCTTCCCGGAGGTGCATAATGAGATCACTGGGTCATGGACGGCACATTTCACTGCCAGAAACCGGTCCAGTGGCTCATCCTCCCTCACCACCCCCGATGGGGGTCCAGCGCGGGGGTATACGGGAGTCCCCCAGGTGGAAGCGGATCGGTGGCGATGCAATTGTGTCCAAATGCCGCTACCACTTGGCGGGGCAAACCGTTGCTCCCCTCCCGGGCATGTAGGCACTCATCGGCCTTGATCGATACTGCCTATACGGCCTGTGGAGAAGCTGCCTCCGCTTTACACGCTACGGCGTGATTGCAAGTTCACCAGGCCAAGTCACTGAGGGACTTGCACGAGGGTGGTGACGACCTGGAAGTTCAGAGAGAACTCTGCACCGCGGCGGACCTCGTGCTATGAGCGACGAAGGTTACGGCGCTGTCTCTGGGTCGTGTGATGTCCACTATGGTGTTCCAGGAGCGCCATCTCTGGCTGTGTCGGGCCGACATGCGCGAGGCGGACAAGACAAGATTCCTGAACGCCCCCGTGTCCCAGACCAGCCTTTTCGGCGACACAGTGGAGAACTTGCCCAGCAGTTCTCCGCCGCCCAAAAGCAGACTGAGGCAATCAAGTAACCATCCTGCCCGTCGGGCGCGGCTGCCACCGCTCCGCCGCAGGCCGCACCTCAGCCTGCTTGTCGCCGAGGGCGGCCCCCTGCCGCCGCCCCCGCTCCCACGCAGCGTCCGCAGCAGCCTCCAGCAAGACCGCGCCGAGGAGCCGGCCCAGGGCAGCCGCCCCTCCCGTCCAGGTCCCCGCCAAACCTGGTGGTAAGCGAGGTGCAAGAGGCCCTGAGACGGGCGACCCAGAGATGGAGGAAGCTGCTCTTCGGGAGATGGTGGCCGCACCACTCCCTCCCATGGAGGAGGGCCGGGTGGAGAATCTTTGTTTCCTTTTTTTCTGCCACTGACCTCACGGCCAGTGGTACCCAAATCCTCGACAAAAGAGCAATTTCTCCCTTCTCTGGGTCCCCTGAGGGGACGGGGGATTGTGACGGTCCAGAGGCGTATCACACTCACCCTCCTCTCTCGTCAGTGAGCAGCAGTGGGCTGATCGGGAGGACGAACCAACGGATTACCCACGCACCCTCTGCTCAAACGCATGTCAGTGTTGCACACACTCAGACCCCGCCTCGGACCGGCTATGAGACGCCCGGGCTGGGTCCCTGCGTTTTTCCGCGCTCCCCCCCTGCCGGTACCCCTATAGTTCTGTTGATGCCACTAGCTCGGTGTCTGGGAGCCTGGCTTGAGCTTCCCAGCCCGTCTCGATGGCTCCGTCGGACCGTCAGGCTCGGCTATACGATTCAGTTCGCCCGGCGCCCTCCCAAGTTCAGGGGCATCCGGTTCACTTCAGTCAAGGCTGTCGATGCCCCTGTCTTGCGTGTGGAAATCGCAGTCCTGCTGGCTAAGGACGCGATAGAGCCGGTCCCTCCAGACGATACGAGGTCGGGGTTTTACAGCCCTTACTCCATTGTACCCAAGAAAGACAGGTGGGTTGAGACCGATCTTGGATCTGCGCGTCTTGAACCTGGCCCTTCACAGGCTCCCGTTCAAGATGCTCACGCAGAAGTGCATCTTCAGGTGCATCCGTCCCTGATATTGGTTTGCAGCGATCGATCTGAAGGACGCGTACTTTCATGTTTCGGTCCTTCCGCGCCACAGGCCATTCCTGCGGTTTTGCGTTCGAGGGGCGGGCATACCAGTACAAGGTCCTGCCTTTCGGGCTTTCCCTGTCTCCCCGTGTCTTCACGAAAATCGCGGAGGGTGATCTTGTTCCCTTCAGAGAGCAGGGTGTTCGCATCCTCAACTATCTCGAGTAAAAAAAAAAAAAGGGGAATGATTGCTCATACTTGCCATTCTTAGGGGGCAAGTTGTGCGAGCACAGGGACTTTGTGCTTTCACACCTCAGCCTGTTGGGTCTTCGGGTCAACTGGGAAAAGAACAAACTTTCCTCGACGCAGAGGATCACTTTTCGCGGTATGGAGTTGATTTCGGTTGAACAGACAGCACGCCTCACTCAGGAACGTGCTCAGTCGGTGTTGAACTGCTTGAATACTTTCAAGAGCAGGATGGCGGTCCCACTGAAATTGTTTCATAGGCTCCTGGGGCATATGGCAGCTGCTGTGGCAGTCACGCCGCTGGGGCTGCTCCTTATGAGACCGCTGCAGCACTGGCTCCACGGCCGAGTCCCGAGATGGGCGTGGCAACACGGCACTCACCGGCTCCAAGTTACACCGGCCTGCCGCCAAACCTTCACCCCTTGGTCAGACCTTGCGTTCCTCCGGGCAGGATGGCCCCGGATCAGGTCTCCCCAGGCATGTGGTTTGCACGGAAGCCTCAACCACCGGCTGGGGGGCCACGTACAGCGGGCTTGCAGTGTCAGGGGTTTGGACGTGGCCCCGACTGCACTGGCACATCAACGGCCTCGAGTTGCTGACAGTGCACCTTGCCCTTAGCCGTCTCAAAGGGCGCTTACGAGGAAAGCATGTACTAGTCCGCACGGACAACACAGCGGCCGTTGCGTACATCAACGGAGAAGGTGGTCTGCGCTCCCTTCGCATGTTGCAACTCGCCCGCCATCTCCTCCTCTTGAGTCAGAAGCATCTGAGGTCGCTTTCGTGCTGTTCACATTCCTGGGCTGCTCAACCGGGCAGCCGACGAGCTGTCACGAGCTGCGCTCCCGGGAGAATGGAGAGTCCATCCCCAGATGGTCCAGCTGATTTTAAGTTGTTTCAGGTAGAACTGTTTGCCTCTCCAGAAATCTCTCATTGCCAGTTGTTCTTCTCCCTGACCGACGGAACACTCGGCACGTACGCTCTGGCACACAGCTGGCCGCGGAGCCTTCGCATGTATGCATTTCCCCCAGTGAGCCTTCTGTCACAGTTCCTGTGCAAAGTCAGGGAGGACTAGGAGCAGGTCCTGCTGGTGGCACCCTATTGGCCTTCCCGGACCTGGTTTCCAGAACTAATGCTCCTCGCGACAGCGTCTCCTTGGCCGATTCCTCTGTGGAAGGATTTACTGATTCAGAGACGGGGCACTCTTTGGCACCCGTGTCCAGACCTCTGAAAATTTCATGTCCGGTCCCTGGATGGGACGTGGAGTTTCTGAGTGGCCTACCCCAAGAGGTATTTGACACCATCACTTCAGCGAGAGCGCCGTCTACGAGACGCGCCTACGCTTTGAAGTGGAACCTGTTCGTTGAGTGGTGTTCTTCTCACCGAGAAGACTCCCAGGAATACCCGATCTGGGTCGTGCTTTCCTTTTTGCAGCAAAGGCTGGAGCGAAGGCTGTCTCCCTCCACCCTTAAAGTTTATGTCTCGGCGATCGCTGCGAACCACGACCCCTTAGAAGGGAGATCGTTGGGGAAGCATGACTTGATCGTCAGGCTCCTTAGGGGGGCGAGAAGATTAAATCCTACCCGGCCCCCCTCTACACCCTCTTGGGACCTGTCTCTGGTGCTCACGGCACTACAGCAGACCCCGTTTGAGCCTTTACAGGCAGTGGAGCTGAAGTTCCTCTCGCTGAAGACATTGCTCCTGCTGGCATTGGCCTCTATCAATAGGGTAGGGGACCTGCACGCATTTTCCGTCAACGATTCGTGCCTAGAGTTCGGGGCGGCTGATTCCCAGGTAACCCTGAGGCCCCGGCCCGGCTTTGTGCCCAAGGTTCCCACTACTCCCTCTAGGGATCATGTGGTGAGCCTGCAAGCGCTGCCCCCTGAGGAGGCAGACCCATCCCTAGCTTTGCTCTGTCCCGTCCGAGCCTTAAGGTTCTACGTAGACCGGACGCAAAGCTTCAGGACCTCAGACCATCTCTTTGTCTGTCACGGAGGCCGGCAGAAGGGGAATGCCGTCTCAAGCAGAGGATGGCCCACTGGATAGTGGATGCATCACCCTGGCTTATCAGGCACAGGGTGTCTCCTGCCTGCTCAGGTTGCGAGCTCACTTAATTAGAGGTGTTGCATCCTCCTGGGCGTTGGCTCGTGGTGCCTCGTTGACAGATATTTGTAGGGCTGCGGGCTGTGCGACCCCTATCACATTCGCTAGATTCTATAGCCTTCGTGTGGAGCCTGTATCCTCCTGTGTTTTCACCTCAAACGGGTAGAAGCACTGAGGGGCTCCGGCTTCGGGTCGGCTTGCAAAACCCCTCCAGAGAGTCCATACAGTAGACCCTTTTGAGTTCCTCCGTCCCCTCGGCAGCTAGACGTGGTGGAGCGTCCGGCGCCAGGCCTTCCCTCGTTGAATATTCGAGAACCGGTAGAAGGCTGGGTTTCATATGTAAGACCTAAGTGGATCTCCTATGTGTAAAGTCCACGGTATAGCCTTGAGCCTGTTTTTCCCCGGCAGACTTCTGCCATTCCCAAGAGGGTTCAATCACCTCCATTCTTCCATATGCACCTAATGGATGTCCATATGTGTATTGCTCCGAACCTCCTTCGGGAAGG
This sequence comes from Sinocyclocheilus anophthalmus, assembly GCA_018155175.1. Taxonomy (NCBI): domain Eukaryota; kingdom Metazoa; phylum Chordata; class Actinopteri; order Cypriniformes; family Cyprinidae; genus Sinocyclocheilus; species Sinocyclocheilus anophthalmus. Next base: position 27,956 of record JADLZN010002674.1, on the reverse strand, counting down.
TTCGAGCTTACGTAATGTCCCTGTTCCAAGTAGAACGGGTATGTTTCCCTGTGTTATCCAGACTTACTCAGTGGGTAGTGCCATAGCGGCAGTAGCTGGTCCTCTTGTGCAAGCGCTGGCCTAAGTAGGGGCGCAGGTGGCTTCCACATGACACTGGAAGGGGCAGTAGCTGTGGCCTTTTGGTAGGATCCCAATTTCGTCTGTCATCTGACGTGACGTTGAGAGTGACCGACTGGAAGGGAACGTCTCGGTTACGTATGTAACCCTCGTTCCTTGAAAGAGGGAACGGAGACGTCACGTCACCACGGCTGCTGTACCACCGCTGAGCAGCCGGTTCACCGGCTCGGCTCCTCAGCGAAAACCTAGTATGCATTGCACCTGCTGCCTTATTATACTCACGTTGTGATCAGCGGCAGCTGGATGCAATATTTGCATGCCAATGTGCATTGGCTCGTTTGGTTTACACTCGAAGTGGATTGGTCCCTCTAAGCGAGATCCCAATTCATCAGTTTCTCGGATCCTCCACAACCCAACGTTGACGTCTCCGTTCCTCCTTCAGGAACGAGGTTTAATACGTACCGGACGTTACCCTATTGTTTTAAAATATCTTCTTTTGTGTTCAGCAGAAGAAACTCATACAGATTTGGAACAATGAGGCTGAGCAAATGATGACAGAATTTTCATTTTTGGTAAACTATCCCTTTAAGTATTAAACTCGGATACATACAATACTGGTTGGATCTTTGTGAAAGAATTCACAAAGTTTATTTTTTTTAATACTGTAAAACTGTGAAATATTATCACTTAAAATTACTTTTTTCTATCTGAATACATTTAACAGTTATTTAATTCCTGTGATGGAAAAGCCTGAATTTTCAGCATCATTACTCCAGTCTTCAGTGTCACATGATCCTTCAGAAATCATTCTAATATGCTGATTTGCTGCTCAATAAATATTTATTATCATCGATGTTGAAAACAGTTGTGATACTTCATATTTTACTTCACATAACATGAACTGCAAAAGTTTGTGCTACCAACATGAATTAAACCTTAAGTCATAAACAATACCATAACCTTAAACAATAGCATATAGCACTTCTCAACTGGACAGTTTTCACCAGAGTAAAAAAAAAAAAACACTTTGAAGAAGACTAAAATCATAGAGACTTTAGAAAAGTAGAGTGGCATCTACAGCATTGCAACATGTTAACAACTTATTAACAACTTATTGAACAGAGAATGTTTGTTCAAAATGTTCTGGTCTGCTCTCAAGACATTAGCACAAAAACAAAGGAACGAAAAAGAATGTTTTTTTTCTGCAGTACTTAAGTTGTATTCATCTAACATTTTTTAAATGTTATTACTTGTTTCAAAACATTCATGGAACATTCAAAAGTAACATTACCATGATGTTTGCAAAATAATCAAATTAAATGTTCACTTAACATTCACATGAGTGAAAACTATTTCTAAAAACTGAATCTTTTGAACATTCAGAAGTAATGTTTTAAAAACCTTAATGGTAATATTAAGCAAAACATTCTTAGACCATATTTTTGTTGGTTGGGCTGGCAGTGCCAAAACACCCTAACGTCATTATGGCAACTTTTGCACAGGCAAACACCTCCTTTCCTTCAGCAATTCAGAGTTATTTGACTCGTAGGACAGAAACGAGCAGCCGAACACCAGGGGAACACCAGGGGCCGATACAAACACACCGCATCAGCTATAAGTCTCAGCAAAAAGCATGCTGGCGCTGCATGAGTCTAACTAGTAACGATATATAGATATACGGCACAAGCAAGAATGACTGCGGTCTTGTTTATGGAGCAGGAAATGTGTGTTTGTCTCAGTCCTTAGACTGTTATAAAGAATAATATCTGAGTCAGGAGCTTATTTCTGTCCGGAGGGACACCGGAGTGCTGCAGCTTATACAACCTGAAAGATTTGATTATTGTGAACTGGGTCATTCTACAAAACGAGCGCCGTTAGTGTGTAAAAAATAACTTTAATAATGAGCAGCTGATGCAGCTTGTGCTATGTTTATACATTTTTCTAAACAAAATTGAGCAACTTTGTGTTTTTTTCATTTTTTTTCTATTCTATTTCTATTTTTCATAAGGATGTTATTTTTAGCTTGTTTCCATTTGTCATTTTAGTAAATAGGCACAGTATAAAACAGAAATACCGTTATGATCAGATTTCCCTTTCTAAAATACTTAATTACCCCATAAATTGGTCAAAAAACACTATAATGACAACGTCATCCTTTCAAGAAGTCATTGTCAACCTGCACCATGATCTTCATGATGATTAAAAAGTGGATATTTGTTGAACTATCAGCATTACATTAAGGAGCTAAAATGAATATATTTACAAAATATGTTTTACAAATGCAATGCTAATTTGTATTCTTAAAGTTTATATTTTTGCAAACACAGATCTTATTAACCAAATTTAGCAATTCACAAACTCCCAATATACTGTACAATTTGAAAATGCACAAGCAAATGTACTTTTACAAAATAGGACTCAAAATAAGACAAATGCAAAGCACCATTCATAAACACAAAAGTATGGTTGCACATTTCTGAATGTTTCAGGTACAAAAGTTTTTTGAATCTACAATGGCATTTGTTGTGTGGATTTGTGACTATTTTGAGACTTTCTTTTCAAGAACCAGTTTACAAATTAGCACTTATTTTCTCTTCAGTCAATCAGATGTGAGTTTAAAGTCTAGACAATTATTATAAACCTTGCTTAACGTTTTGAGGCATTTTGTAGTTTCACCATCTTCAGCAAAAATTTTTTAAAAAAGTCATTGGACATTTTGTGTTCACCATACAGCATATGCATCAATATAGTTTATATCAGGTCCCAGACTTCACATTGGACACGCCCAAAAATGCCCTTAGACCAAACACTGAAATATACAATTAACTGCAAAAATCCTGCCAAAATCCCACAGGGATTGCATGGAAAAGATAAGGAAAATGTTTTCTCTTCCATCAGCAGGCTGCTACCCACCAGTTAGGAACTATATTATCTAAATCATTTCAATATAATTGCAGTATTCATGTTCTGCGATTTCATTTTTGTCTCGCTGCCTCCATACAGTTTGTATCTCTTCTTCAAAAACCCACCCACGTTCTTCTTGTTCTCTCTCTCTCTCAGCTAAAATTTAAGGTAAGGTGTTGTTCTGTCTGGCCTGAGCTAAGGTGAAAATTAAAAAAAGCCACAGGAGTGAGAGCCGAAGAGTGTAATGTTGATCCACCTCCTGTTTTCCAGCAGGGAAAGACTAATCAAACAACCACAGATGCAAATGAGGGAAGGCCAACTGAGAGAAGGAAAAATATTGTCTTTCTGATATTTATATGAGGTATAGGTTATTCCTCACCAGAAAGCAGCAGTAGTGATATGATATATGTGCTGCAGGTCAGACTCAATGTAAAACAGACGACTGTGACTCACTCAAGACTCAAATTTCATCATCTAACCACAAGCATTCTGTATTTATTTCTTCATACTGTAGCATAGCCAACACATTACAAGTTATACATCCATGTATTGTGGCATTGCAGAAAATTAAAACTCTTTATTGCTGTCGTAAATTCATTAAGTGTAATCTCACTGAGCCACAATATCATTAGTGCTGTTTGCTAAGTAAAAATCATTATTACAAGTGCTCATAATTAGTAGTGGTTTGAAACAACTTGAACTTTGAAGCACTGGCACATAGCTGTTTATGCAAAGGCAATATGTGCTGCTGATTTTAATTGAAGTTTAATCTGAAGTACTAAAATGACTAAAACTGAATCAAAAAATAAAGCTAAATGGTAATATAACACAAATCAAAAGCTAATAAACAAAAGCACATATCAAAATTACTATACTAAATACTATAATGGTATATAAACACTACTAAAAATATTCTTTTAAAAAGACTATATTAAAATAAATATAAAGCTATACAATTTAAAATAAATTACCAAACAGAAATAAACATAAAAGCGCATAAAATACTACAACTAAAATGAAAATGAAAATAAAATAAATCAAAAGATAATTCACCAGTATACTGAATAATAAATTAAAATATTTGATGTTCGATACTAAAACTGTAAAAATAAATTAAAACTAAATTTTTTTTAAAACAAGTACTAAACATAAAATAGCACCACATAACAAAATTACACCATAACTCGCTAAACCATATACTTTAGGCACAAAATGTTTTTTAAATCTAATTAAACAAATTACTAAATACTATAATAGTAAAAAACTAATTTTAAAATATACTGAAAAATAAATTAAAGCTAAATAGGAATATTAAGAAACAAAGTACTAAACATAACAAAATCACATAAAGCTACTAAAACTTGAAAACTTTACTAAAAATGAAAACTAAAATGCATAAACATGAAATCTGATTCAAAATTATTAACAAATAATACTATAATAGTATACAGATATAAAAACCTAAAACAACAAAAAAATACAACACACTGTGCTTAACCAATCAGAACACCTTAGGCAACCAATTATCAAAATATTGACAATCAACCACAACAACCTGTTGTGCCTGTGAGATTAGCACAGGAAACACCTTCACATTTGCAAATATATAGTCCTTAATTTTGTCATCTAAATCCATCAGCCTATTCAGGGCACCTCTCTTCAGTACATACTTTGTCCAACAAAGTTTGAAGTTGAATGGGCACACACAGTCTTAATTAAAACCTTACTGAAGATAGCCTTCAAATGAAGCGACTAAAAGCACTGCATGTTTATACTCCGCCAGCCAAATATTTAACGTGTGCTTTTAGCGTGACCACTACTGACATGAGCTTATCGCTTGGCTAGCTGGCACTTTTGTTTGGGCTTAAAGAAAACAAAGGTTTGCATTGCCCTTTATCAAGGGCCCTTTGCGAGAAGGAATGGATGTTGTGCTAAGTGCCTGTCTGGAAATGACAGTTCTCTCGTATCTTCTGGCTTCACTCTTGCATAAAGAAGTCGTGCTAAAAGGCTGGCGTAACAACTTCATGTGAATTAGAGGCAGGGTGATACAGACAGAAAGAAAATCAAAGAGAGTGACAGGATGCATATAGTAAGACTCACATTAACCCAGAAAAACATTTCAGAATTAGAATCAGAAGAGCTTTATTACCAAGTATGTTTACACACACAAGGAATTTGACTTGACGACAGGAGCTTCCAGAGCAGAAGAAAGTACAGACATAGTGCAGACATACATAGGAATAACACAGTAGGAATGGAATATATCACTAATATAAGAAAAAAAAACTGAATTAAATAATGTACTATATACAGAATAGAAATATAGGAAAAAATTGTAGTTGTTTAAATAAATGTACATATATGTTCTAAGTGTGCAGATATGTTATTTACAAAGTGTGCAGCACACAAGTTTTCGTTTTTTTATGTATAAATATGTCCGTTGTGATGGACGATGTATAATTATGAAAGTTTAATTGTTCAGGCTGAATATAGCCTGCGGGGAAAAAACTGTTCTTCTGCCTGGCTGTTCTGGTGGTCAGTGCTCTGTAGCGCCGACCAGAAGGCAACAGTTCGAAGAGGTGTGGCTGGGTGTGAGGTGATTTTCTTAGCCCTTTTCCTCACTCTGGAGATGTAAAGATCTTGGAGGCTGGGTAGAGGGGCACCGATAATCCTCTCAGCAGTCCCGACTGCCAGTTTGTATGAGAGAAGGTCATGCCTGAATGTTACTGACGGCCTGAACTGATTCCCAAAAAATAGGATCCTTGCGTAATTCCCAGGTTTGTCTAGGTGTTGCAGGATGTAATGCAGTCCCGTGTTGACTGCATCGTCCACAGACCTGTTTGCTCTGTTGGCAAACTGAAGAGGATCCAGCAAGGTTCTAGTGATGTCCTTCAGGTAGGCCAGGACCAATCTCTCAAATGACTTCATGGCCACAGACATGAGAACGAGAGTTCTGTAATCGTTAAGTCCAGTGATTTTGGGCTTTTTGGGGGCCGGAATGATGATGGACCATTTGAAGTAGCAAGGAACTTCACACAGCTTCAGAGATTTGTTGAAGATCTGTGTGAAGATGGGGGCCAGTTGGTCAGAACAGACTTTAAGACAGGCAGGTGAAACACCATCTGGGCCTGAAACTTTCTTAGTCTTCTGCTTCCTGAAGACCTGGTTCAAATTCTCTACACAGACCTTAAGGTGGGGGATGGGTGGCGGGAGGGAGGGGGGTTTCAGGGGTGGTAGGTGAATGTGTAAAGTGCAGATCAGAGCGGATGGGGGGTGGTAGACTGGCCTTTTCAAATCGACAGTAAAACACATTCAGATAATCAGCCAGTTGTTGATTCTCCACATACTGTGGGGGTAGTGGCTTGTACAAGGTGATGTTCTTGAGACCAGTCCATACAGACGCCAGATCAAAATGTTTACCAATGTTTACCAAAACATTAACAGCTGAATAGATGTGTGGCAGACGAGCTGTTTGCTTCGAACCCCATTGACAGTTCTGATTTAAAAACATGAAAGCAATGCTTTTAAATGAAAGATGAAATAAATGAAAAAAGCTTCTACGTCACAAGTGTCAAGAAACGGAATTGCAGTTCTCTTCTGCTATTGGTCAGACAGACAGATAGCTCCGCCCCAAAACTCACACCATCGGTCATTAAGTCAATGTTGCTGTCAGGCTGTTCGAGAATCTCAAACTATCAGATCAATGTCTGATAGTGGCACAAAACACAACTGCTTCCAGTTTTCAGGAAAATTAACGTATAAATGGCTGCTTTATGGTGAACTAAACTTAAACTACACACCTCAACTTTAAATTAGGGTGACCTCAAAAGGTACAGAGTGGTGAAAAGCACAAGGCTGTTGTGTGCTCTCATTAATGTGAATGAGGTTTGATTAGCCACCAGTTCCCTGTGCAACCATTCACTAAAATTAACTACAGCTTGGATCGTCCCAGAGCGCAGAGACTTTTGGCACTCGCGACTTCCCCAAAAAGATCAGAAGGGACGATACAGGAACTGGCAGGCGTCTAACCAGGGCAATAAGCCAAGAAGACGAGAGCGAGAGGCAGAGGAGTAAAACTGAGAAAACATGAAAATATTCCCCAAGACTAGAGAAGGGGAAAGCGTTGCATGCAGCGCACAGTCTGAAGAGAAGAGAAGAGAAGAGAAGAGAAGAGAAGAGAAGAGAAGAGAAGAGAAGAGAAGAGATGAGAAGAATATAGACATTATAAGAATAAAAAACAACACAGACAAACAAAACATCAGAAGAGGATGATGAAAATGAGAAGAATAGAATAGAAAGCAAAAGAAGAAACAGAATGGCATAGAACAGAATACATTCCAAAAGGAATAAAAAAGAACATAGCACACAATTATACTGTAGAACTGAATAGATCAAAATAGAACATATCAGAAAATAATTTGAAGACGTTATAAATAAGAATAAAAAAAACACAATACACCAGAAGAGAATAATGAAAATGAGAATAGAATAGAATAAAGAAATTATAAATAAGAATAAAAAACAACACAGAAAACATCAGAAGAGAATAATGAAAATGAGAATAGAATAGAATAGAAACCAAAATAAGAAACCGAATGTAACAGAACAGAATAAATTCCAAAATCGAATAAATAAAATAACAGAAAAATTATACTGTAGAATAGAATAGAATATATAAAAATATAAAAAAATCAGACAATAATATAAAGACATTATAAATAAGAATAAGACAACACAGAATATAACAAGAATGAGAAAAATGAGAATAGAATAGAATAGAACAAACAACGAAATTAGGAGAGGAGAATGTCATTGAACAGAACAAAATAGACTGTACAAAATAGAACAAATAAACAACCAACAAAACCGAACCATAACATAAAATAATAACACAAAACAGAACAAACAAATAAAAAAGAACAAGATAGAACCATAACAGAACAGAATAAACAGCACAAATCGGAACAGGATATAACCTTAACATGACATAACATATTAAATAGCAGAGGAAATAAATAAAACAGAACAAAATAGAACCATAACATAACATGATGTAAAACATAACATAAATAGCACAAAACAGAACTAAATAGAACCATTTAACCAACATTTAACATAACTCATCACTGATAACCCTGTAAAAGCATGGTCTTGTTTCTGTTTTCCTCCTGCATGTAATCAGGAATGGAAACCCACACTCCATTACCCATAGATAGTCGACTGTATCCAGCTTGCCTACTAAAGACTTAGGTGATGATGTTCTTTCACTTCACTTTTTTTGTGGCATCCTATGCAAATTTCATCAGAAATAAATCACCAGAAACTGATTTCCTGCTTTTTTGACACCATGAGTCCTCCTACTTTCTTAAAGCAGTGTACAAAGAAACACATTAATCTGCCTTGCAGTATTCATGGAGTCATTGAGCTTGTTTACATAGCCTTTTCAATGCTGCAGAGCACTGAAGCTTCAGCCCATAGATGTGTCAACATATTAACTCGAGAGTTGGTAAATACTTTACAGGACTAATCTGCCATGAAATCTCTGTTCCTCTGGGGGGATTGAATTAAAATTATTTGTCTGATTCTCTGTTGTGCCCTGCACTCAGTCTGTGCCCCCGTCTGGGCTAAAGTACAGCTAGATGTAGGGTAGAACAGGTAAACTGAGATCATGGCTCTATTATTGGAGATATGATATTAAAGCTAGATTGCTTCCAAAACAACATGCCTGCTTGTATTTTGGGAATTGATGGAGGATAATTGTGCATAACCACCTAGGGGTGTCAACCATTGCAAAACCACGCAAGGGTGTAGGAGAAATCTGACAACCTTCTCAGCCTGGCGCATGAACATCAAGTAGGTTACGTAACATTCTTCTAGTAGTCGTGACTGATTTGCTTAAAACCAGGTAAGTGGGCGCTAGCATAAATATGTTTACCCCTTACCGATAGTGTGTTTGTTTATTCCATTGATTGTCAGTGCTGGATTTTTGTCTTTGCACAGCAACCAAGCTCTTGAAACATAATGACTATTGCCTAAAAATGTTATGCACCAGTAGTCAACGAATGGAATATAATGGTAGATTTGCTAAAATGTGTCCCACAGCAACTAATGACAGACTAAATCCAAAAGGATGCAATGTTGGCCACCAAATCTTGATTTTACCATTACCACAAGGTATAGACTAGGGCTGCACGATAAATCGCATGCGATATTGAACGCGCATCTTGTCAGAAAGCTGGTTCTGTAATCAGCGGTAAATCTCCATCACCTGCTTTCACATGGAGCAGCATTAACTACACAGAGCCGTTGTTCACTGACGAGCTGCGCAAAAAATTGCGCGAATATGAACGTGGGTTTGCGCAGCTCGTCAGTGAACAACGGCTCTGAGTAGTTAATGCTGCTCCATGTGAAAGCCCGCACATGATGGAGATTTACCGCTGATTACAGAACCGGCTTTACTGATAAGATGCGCATTAAATATCGCATGTGATTTATCGTGCAGCCCTGGTATAGACTGATCTACATCTCACTAACAAGTCAATTCATTTTAAGGCACTGTACACAATCAATGCTTTTTCAAAACACCTTCTTCAGAATATCAATTTGCTTTCAAAAGGTACATGTAATGTAGTATCAGTTCTGAGCTCAACACAGCGTAAGTCATTACAGTCAATTCATTGACAAAGTAAGATTTTTGTCAATTTTGGATTTAGACCGATGACTCTTGTGATCTTATTTGTCGGTTTTGCCAAACGGTCGTTAAAAAGAGATGCACCACTCTACTGATTCAGTCAGTGTGATAGCAATGCAATGCAGAACCTGGGGTACAACTCTCACAAAAACAAATTCAACATGCAGTAAGTACAAAAGTGCAGTATACAAGTTTGTTACCTCTCTGGGTTTCCTATGTCTGTCCTTGCCTTCACTATGCCGGTCATTTTCTTTCCCTTCATCCCCTGTGTGCCCGGAGTAAGAAACAGTCCTCCAGTCTCGAGGTGAGTTGTTGATGCTGGCCACTTTGGATTCAGTCGCACTGTTATCCTCGTTTAGCGACCTGGATGACCTGCGTATGAACATGCTCTTCTTTAAAGCTTTAACCCTATGGATTTCACTTCCATCAGCCTCTGAGCAGCACCATTCTGGACTTTTTTCCACCTTCATGTTGTGTCCAGTGGTGTGACACTGGAAAACGTGAGGCGAGAGGTTCGCATCGGTCTTAACCTGCTCCACGTGGCCATTATCACTTGATTTCCCATTAGCCTCTGGTTCTTGAATCTTCTCATCCAGTCTAGTAAGCTTCGAGAGGACCTGAGAGATCTCCCCTCGCACCCCTGAAAGAGACTCAAGCTTCTTCTCAATCTCGCCAATCCTGAGTACCAGTTTGCAGACGCTCTCTTTGAGCTCATCATCTGAGTTCTCCAGTGACTGGAAGAGGTGGTCGAGCTTGATCCCGGTTTTGCCCAGCTTGACAGTGTTCTGATCAGGTGAGCTGTCCCTGTCTGATTTCGTCACCTGAGACAGTGAGCCGTTGCTGTTGTAGCACGATGACTGTACAACTCCAAGAGAGCCGCAAACACTCATGTCATCCAGAAATCGAAAGATGTCACTGATATCGTCGCTGACCATCTCAGAGTCTTCATCTGAGTGTTTTAAGGGTGGCCTCTCTCCATATTTGTTGTGAACGGAGTAATCTTTCGCTTTCCTACTTTCAGGTTGTTCCGTCTGGGTCCCAACACTCATGCCATTGTCCACATTGCTCGACTGAAAGGATGGAGAGTTGACACTCTTGTCCTTGTACCTTTTCCCAACCTCTCTTTTCTCAACACTGGGTCCGCAAGCCACAGAAGACATCTCTTTTGTTTTGGTTCCATTGGACTTCTTGGGGAATCCTGAGGGAGAGGCAGTGGGCTTGTCCTTTGCACACTGAAAGTGCTGGTCATTTTCCATGGTGCTGATGTTATGACGGTGATTGTCCTTTACCACTTTGCCATTTAAAAAGGACCTCTCAAAGTCAGGACCTTCTTCGGTATTGAGACTCAAGCTCTTGACAGGCCAGGCTGGCTGTTTTCCATGCTTGCTTGAAGTCCTCCTGTTGCTCACGCACTCGGAGACCGTTGTAGGTCCAAAATAAGTGGACGCTTGCAAGTCATCCAGGCTCTCATGCTTCACCCGTGATTTGTTTTGAATGGGTGAGCTGACGGGTTCAAAGTAAGGGTTGCTGTATGGCAGCTCGAAACTGTGATTGAAGAAAGTGGGAGGCTTGCTCAGCTCCCTCCTGTGGTGGTACTCGCCACCAGCTTTGGGATTCGCTCTGCACTCCGTAGTGATCACGTGGGGTGAAAAGGCAACAAGGTTGTGGAAATCCTCTTTGAAGACATTCCGCTTTTGCATGCATGAGTGCACAGTGAAAGGCTCTCTGCTGGACACGAAAACATCCTTGATCCCTGGGTTGGCGTGGAGAGATTCCTGGTCTGTTGTTGACTCGCTGTCGATGTCCATGGGGAAGTAAGTGCTCTGCATCTCGCATGGAGGAGGACTGACGCTGGAGTACTGTGGCAGATGCTGTAGTTTATCCAACGATGCTGCCCTACATTTCAGATCCTTGGTGACTCCCAAGAGGAAGTTGGGTTCTGAGGTTGGTATAAACTGCTGGCAGTTATTGCAGTCAGATTTTGGGCAGGGTGACTTCCGAGAGACGTGATGACCCCTGGTGTCCATGAGGTTGTACCCCCTGTCATTATCGTTGAATTTATACACATCCGTGTCAGATCGACAGGACTCAAAGGACTGGTTCTTGTGAAACTTGGGTCTCCGACCCATTGGCAACTTGTCTTTGGCCATACCTCCATTCATCTGGATGAGATTAAACATAGTGACAATGTCCGCCGCCACCATGAGCTTCTTGGACTGTTGGTCCTCCACCGAGCACCTCATCTTGTCTTTGAATAAGGTTGCGGGGAATGCTGGATCCAAGCATGCTGTGTAGAACAGCAGACTCCTCAGCTTAGCCAAATGGACCAAATCAAACCTGGCACACAGGGACTTGCAAAGGTCTTGATATGAAACGGTGCTATACTTAGTATCCAATTCCTCCAAAATTCTCACAAGGAAGAGGGAATACTCTGGCATGGCATCCATTGCTGTTTTGATTTTTGATTTTGTGAGGAAAGGACAGCCTGCAGGGGACAGATGAATGATTAGTGACTGAAGAAATGTGAGCCATCTGCCAAACTACCGTAAAAATCATATCAAGATGCAAGATCGTAACCATCATAGACATACTCAGAATATTGATTGATCAGTATGTGTTTGTGGATATGCTCGGCCCTGGCAGCGTTTAGAGCCTGTCTATAGCTGGACATACTGTTCCCTTTCAGTCGGTCACTTCTCGACGTCACGTCGGAGACCGACGAAATTGGGATCTCGCTAGAGGGACCAATCTACTTCGGAGTGTAAACTAAAACGAGCCAACGCACATTGGGCATGCGGATATTGCAATCCAGCTGTGTGATTCAAAGCGGGTGAGTATAAGTAGGCAGCAGGTGCAGCGTATATTCAGCTTTTCGCTTCGGAGCTGAGTGATCACATTGTTCTGCTCCTGACTACTCTAATGAGAGAAGAAGACTGAACGAGTTCAGCGCGCTCTTTGAGATCTCTTCGTGTTGGTGGTACGGCGCTTCAGCAGTGGTGGTTTTCCCGTGTCGAGTTGGTTGCACTACCCCCTGTTTGTGTTGCAGGTGATTATCTCCCCTGTGCGCCTCAGCACGCTTAAAGAGCTTTTTCCCCTAAAAGAGCAAATTTGGGTGCGTCTTTTTAAAGACGACGTTGCTTGCAAACTTGACGTTACGTCTTTATAAAGACGATGTGGGTCTTGCTATAGGCAACGTATCACCCAGGCATTTCTGGATGCGTCGTTACCTGGTGCTGGGTGATGGTAACGATCGCTGCCTCTCGTGCCTGGGCATGAAGCACGCTGAGGTGGCTTTCGTGGATGGCTCATGCTCCCATTGCGGGGGTATGACCATCTCGGAGTTGCGGACCGGACTCCGTTACCTGCAAGGGGGCAGAGTGCCCGTGCCACCGCCTAGATCTGGGGTTCCCTCTGGTGGCAGCGGGGGGCGTCCTTTTTCTGGCGGTGGGAAGACTGGTCTTACGGTCACGGTGAGGAAATCCCCTCCGGGGATGCCCAAGCCCGCCGGCACTTCGAAACCAGCAGAGCTCTCAAAAAGAGCAGGCTGGACCCTCCCGGGGGGTACCACCTGTTTCTTCCGAGGCTCCCCCCGACGATCGGATGTCGATTGCAGCATCGGAGGGTGAGCCAGAGCTTTCTGGAGAGGAAGATTCGGCTGCGCTGCTCTCCTCCGGGACCGTAGCAATGCCTGGATCGGATCCAGAAATAATGGCTATGCTTTCCCGGGCGGCCGTAGGGGTATGGCTCGAGTGAAGACTTTCAAGGTTGCACGATTGGTTCTCGGGGTGGTCCGCGCTGGTTCTCAGCGCCCCACCTCGGTGCCTTTCTTCCCGGAGGTGCATGAGGAGCTCAACAGGTCGTGGACGGCACATTTTTACTGCCGGAAACCGACCTGCTGTTTCCTCCTCCCTCACCACCCTCGATGGTGGGGCAGCTAGGGGGTTACAAGGGTCCCCCCGGTGGAGCGGTCGGTTGCGATGCAGTTGTGTCCTAATACCGCCTCCAACCGGCAGGGAGAACCGTGCCTCCCCTCCCGGGTCTGTAGGTACTCGACTGGCCAGCGATGCCTATACGACCTGTGGAGAAGCTGCCTCCGCCTTACACGCTACGGCGTCATTGCAAGTGCACCAGGCCAAGGCACTGAGGGACTTGCACGAGGGTGGTCACAACCCGGAAGTTCGCAGAGAACTCAGCACCGCGGCGGACCTCGCGCCACGAGTGCCGAAGGTTACGGCGCGGTCTCTGGGTCGTGCGATGTCCACTATGGTGGTCCGGGAGCGCCATTTCTGGCTGTGACTGGCTGACATGCGCGAGACGGACAAGACACGATTCTTCAACGCCCCCGTGTCCCAGGCCGGCCTGTCGGGCGACACGGTGGAGAACTTGCCCAGCAGTTCTCCGCTGACCAAAGCAGACTGAGGCCATCAGGTACATCCTGCCCCGGCGTGCAGCTGCTGCCGTCGCCGAGGGCGGCACCCCTGCCACCACCAAAACAAGAGCAGAGCTCCTGCGGCCTCCAGCAAAGCTGTGCCGTGGAGCCGGTCGCAGGGCAGCCGCCCCGCCCGTCCAGGCCCCCGCCAAACTTGGTGGCAAGCGAGAGTGCAAGGGGCCCGGAGACGGGCGACCCAGAGGGGGAGAGATGTGCTCTTCAGGAGATGGTAAGCACACCACTCCCTCCCCCGGAGCACGTTTTCATCTTTTTCCACCACTGACCTCTCGGTCGGTGGTACCCAAATTCTCGACAAAGAGCAATTCCTCTATTTCTGGGTCCCCAGAGGGGACGGGGGGTTGTGGACGATCCAGTCCGTATCACACTCACCCTCCTCTCGCGCCAGTGAGCAGCAGTGGGCGGATCGGGAGGACGAACCAACGGACTATCCACGCACCCTCTGCTCGAACGCAGGTCAGTGTTACACACACCAGACCCCACCTCGGACCGGCTACGAGACGCCCGGGCCGGGTCCCTGCATTCTTCCACGCTGCCCCACTGCGAGTACGCCTGTAGTTACGTTGATGCCACTAGCGCGGTGTCTGGGAGCCTGGCTTGAGCTACCCAGCCCGTCTCGATGGCTCCTTCGAACCGTCAGGCTCGGCTATGCGATTCAGTCGCCCGGCATCCCCCCAAGTTCAGTGGCATCCGCTTCACAACAGTGAAGGCGGCCGATGGTCCTGTCTTGCGGGCGGAGGTCGCAGTCCTACTGGTGAAGGATGCGATAGAGCCGGTCCCTCCAGCCGATATGAAGACGGTGTTTTACAGCCCTTACTTCATTGTACCAAGAAAGGCGGTGGGTTGAGACCTAACTTGGACCTGCGCGTCGTGAACCGGGCCCTTCACCGGTTACCGTTCAAAATGTTGACGCAGGAACGCATCTTCGGGTGCATCCGTCCCCGAGATTGGTTTGCAGTGGTCGACCTGAAGGACGCGTACTTCATGTGTCGACCCTTCCGCACCACAGACCATTGACAAGCATATCAGTACGAGGTCACGCCCTCCGGGCTGTCCCTGTTGCCTCGTGTCTTCACGTAAGTTGCGGAGGTACCCCTTGTTCCCTTGAGAGAACAGAGCATTCGCATTCTCAACTACCTCGACGAAGCAGTCTCAGGATCAGTTGTGCGAACACAGGGATTTGGTGCTCTCACACCTCAGCCTGTTGGGCCTTAAGGTCAACTGGGAAAAGAGCAAACTCACCCCAACGCAGATGATCTCTTTTCTCGGTATGGAGTTGGACTCGGTCAAACAGACAGCAGGATGGCGGCCCACTGAAACCGTTTCAGAGGCGGCAGTCACGCCGCTGGGGCTGCTCCATATGAGACCGCTGCAGCACTGGCTCCATGGCTGAGTCCCGAGGTTGGCGTGGCAACGCGGCACCTTCCGGGTCCAAGTTACACCGGCCTGCCGCCAAACCTTCACCCCGTGGTCAGACCTTGCGTACCTCCGGGCAGGAGTGCCCCTGGAGCAGGTCTCCAGGCATTCTGTGGTTTGCACGGATGCCTCAACCACCGGCTGGGGGGCCACGTACAACGGGCTTGCAGTGTCAGGGGTTTGGACGGGGGCCCCAAACTGCGGCTGGCTGCCTCGAGTTGCTGGCAGTGCACCTTGCCCGGGGCCGTCTCAAAGGGCGCTTACGAGGCAAGCATGTACTAGTCCGCACGGACAACACAGCGACCGTTGCGTACATCAACCGACAAGGTGGTCTGCGCTCCCGTCGCATTTCGCAACTCGCCCGCCACCTCCTCCTCTGGAGTCAGAAGCATCTGAGGTCACTTCGTGCTGTTCACATTCCTGGGCTGCTCAACCGGGCAGCCGACGAGCTGTCCCGAGCTGCGCTCCCGGGAGAATGGCGACTCCATCCCCAGATGGTCCAGCTGGTTTGGAGACGTTTTGGAGCCATTCAGGTAGACTTGTTTGCCTCTCCAGAAACCTCTCACCGCCAGTTGTTCTTAGCCCTGACGAGAGAACACTCGGCACGGACGCACTGGCACACAGCTGGCCACGGGGCCTTCGCAAGTATGCATTTTCCCCAGTGAGCCTTCTGGCACAGTTGCTGTGCAAGGTCAGGGAGGACGAGGAGCAGGTCCTGCTGGTGGCACCCTATTGGCCTACCCGGACCTGGTTCCCGGAACTAATGCTCCTCGCGACAGCCCCTCCTTGGCCGATTCCTCTGAGGAAGGATTTACTGACTCAGAGACGGGGCACCCTTTGGCACCCGCGTCCAGACCTCTGGAAACTTCATGTCTGGTCCCTGGACGGGACGCGGAGGTTCTGAGCGGCCCCTACCCCAAGGGGTAGTTGACACCATCACTTCAGCGAGAGCGCCTATGCTTGAAGTGGAACCTGTTCGTTGAGTGGTGTTCTTCTCGCCGAGAAGACCCCCGAAGATGCCCGATCGTAGTTGTGCTGTCCTTTTTGCAGCAAGGGCTGGAGCGAAGGCTGTCTCCCTCCACCCTGAAAGTCTATGTCGCTGCAATTGCTGCTAACCACGACCCCGTACAAGGGAGGTCGCTGGGGAAGCATGACCTGGTCGTCAGGTTCCTTAAGGGGGCGAGAAGGTTAAATCCTCCACGGCCCCCCTCAATACCCTCTTGGGACCTGACTCTAGTGCTCACGGCACTACAGCAGGGCCCATTTGAGCCTTTGCAGACGGTTGAGCTGAAGTTCCTCTCAATGAAGACTCTGCTCCTGCTAGCATTGGCCTCCATCAAGAGGGTAGGGGACCTGCATGCATTTTCGGTCAACGATTCGTGCCTAGAGTTCGGGCCGGCTGATTCCCAGGTGACCCTGAGGCCCCGGCCCGGCTATGTGCCCAAGGTTCCCGCTACTCCCTTCAGGGATCAGGTGGTGAACCTCCAAGCGCTGCCCTCGGAGGAGGCAGACCCAGCCCTGGCTTTGCTCTGTCCCGTCCGAGCATTAAGGTGCTACGTAGACCAGACACAAAGCTTCAGGACCTCAGACCAGCTCTTTGTCTGTCACGGAGGCCGGCAGAAGGGGAATGCAGTCTCAAAGCAGAGGATGGCCCACTGAATAGTGGATGCCATCACCCTGGCTTATCAGGCACAGGTTGTGCCCTGCCCACTCAGGTTGCGAGCTCACTCTACTAGAGGTGTTGCATCCTCCTGGGCGCTGGCTCGTGGGAGCAGCGCTGAAAGATTCTGTAGGGTGTGGGCTGGGGGGAGGAAACACTAAAAACCACCCCACAAATTTCCGGGGGGCTTTTTCCCCTTTTCCACAACCCCTTTCCTCAAACGGGTAAAAGCACTGAGAGGCCCCGGCTTCGGGTCGGATTGCAAAATCACTCCAGAGAGTCCATACTGTAGACCCTGTTGAGTTCCTCCGTCCTCTCGGCAGCCAGACGTGGTGGAGTGTCCGGTGCCAGGCCTTCACTCGTTGTATCCTCGAGAACCGGTAGAAGGCTGGTTTCCATATGTAAGACCTAAGTGGATTTCATATGTGTAAAGTCCACGGTATAGTTTTGAGCCCGTGTTTCTCCGGCAGACTTCTGTCATTCCAAGAGGGTTCAATCTTCCATATGCACCTAAGGGATGTCAATATGTGTATTGCTCCGAAACCTCCTTCGGAAAGGTTCGAGCTTCCGTAACGCCCCTGTTCCAAGTAGAACGGGTACGTTCCCAGTGTTATCCAGTCTTACTCAATGAGTAGTGCCATAGTAGCAGTAGCTGGTCATCTTGTGCAGGCCCTGGCCTACGCCAAAAAAATAGGGGCATAGTTGGCTTCCACAGGACACTGGAAGGGAAAAGTAGCTGTGGCCTTTTGGTAGGATCCAAATTTCGTCGGTCATCCGACGTGACGTCGAGAGGACCGACTGAAAGGGAAAGTCTCAGTTACGTATGGTAACCCTCGTTCCATGAAGGAGGGAACGGAGACGTCACATCACGTCGCCACAGCTCCTGTACCACCACCGCTGAGTGGCCGGGTCACCGGCTCGGCTCCTCACCGAAAACCTGAATATGCGCTGCATCTACTGCCTACTTATACTCACACTGTGATCAACGGCAGCAGGATGCAATAATCGCATGCCAATGTGAATTGCCTCATTTAGTTTACACTCAAAGTAGACTGGCCTTTCTGGCAAGATTCCCAATTTGTCGGTCACTGACGTGATGTCTCCGTTCCCTCCTTCAGGGAACGAGGGTTACCGTCCCCCCCCCCCCCATTACGTAACCGAGACGTTTTTCCACGCAATTCTAAAAACTTCCAAGTTAGTTTTTCTCCATTTGCGCTCAAGACTACGAGTTTTTTTCTTGAGAGAATGGGTATTACTGTTGTACCATGGCGCAGTACGTTTTCTCTAAGCGTTGCAATTTGATGGGGCAACAGCTTCTAGTATTAGAGAAGATAGTGCCCGTGTTGCTAGTCATTTCGTCTAGTTCATGTGTTTTTATGGGTACACAGAGCAGTTGAGATAAATCAGGCAGGTTATTTGTGAATCTGTGTTTGGTGGCTGGAACAATAGTTCGGCCCGGATGATAACGCGGAGCCATCTAGTTAATATCAGTAATACGCAGCATTCATGATACAAGGAAATGGTCAGTAACATCATCGCTTTGAGGTACGATATCTATATCAGTAAGATCAATTCCATGCGATATAATTAAATCTAGCGTATGATTAAAACGAAGAGTGGGACCGGTGACGTTTTGCTTGACTCCAAATGAGTTTATTAGGTCAGTAAACGCAAGGCCTAATGCATCATTTGTATTATCAACGTGAATATTAAAATCTCCGACAATTAGCACTTTATCAACAGTAACCAATAGGGCTGAGAGGAAATCTGCAAATTATTTTAGGAAATCTGTATACGGCCCTGGTGGTCTATACACAGTAGCCAGAGCAAGAGATACGATAGATTTCTTTTGCATATCTGACAGTGTAACATTAAGCATTAGTATTTCAAATGAGTTAAACATGTATCCTGTCTTCTGAGTAACATTGAGAATATCACTATATATTGTGGCAACACCACCACCACGACCAGTCTGACGGGGCTCATCCTTATAACAGTAGCCTGGAGGAGTAGACTCATTTAGACCAAAATAATCATTAGGTTTTAGTCAGGTTTCAGTCAAGCAGAGTACATCAAAAAGATTATCTGTGATCATTTCATTTACAATAACTGCTTTGGGTGAGAGTGATCTAAGGTTTAGGAGCCCAAACTTTAAAAATATTTTTTAATTTATTTTAAATTTTTCTGGTTTAAACACGATCAGATTTTTTCTCTGACGACCTTCTTTCGCCAACAAAGACTTATGTGAAACAGAAAGGTCTTCATGTAAAGGTCTTATGAACCATGTAGCAAAAAGGTTTGGGTTCAGGCATCGGAAAACCTTTATTTTTAAGAGTGTAGAGTATACTGAAATATACATTGTAATGTGTGAGAGGCATTTGCAGATCTTATGCCTTAACCTAGTAGAAGACCAAGCTGTTTTAGTGTTTTCATTTATGTAGAACATGACCAAAAATACCAAAACGCAAAATCTGGAAAATCATGTTGATGTTTAATTTGTACTATATAGCCTAAAGGTTTAATGAAGTGCAATGCAGCACCTGCACTGTTACTCTTCTATCTGTATTTCTTTCTTTCTGCATCTGTATTTCTATTTGGCATTCGTGCAGGTGGCCATTTTTAGATATTGTTTTTAAACACAACATTCAAACTTCACCCCTCCTTGCAGGCGGAACGCCACCATTAGCCCCCTGTCCCTGACTTGATACCATCAGAACACCCTCAACCGACACGGAAAGATGAATTTAGTGGTATTTTGCCATTTTAAATAGTGTGTTTATCATGCATAAATATAATTTTTGTATATGAATGAATAGTTATTCGCTAATAGTTAGATGACTGGCTGTAATTTGCGAGCGAAATTAGCCATATTCAGTAGTAAACAATAATTACGTGTCATCATAAAGACATAATTACACTGTGTAGTAATCTATCAGTTACAGACAGCAGTCAATAAGGCGAAAGCAACATACTGAACTGTTTTTGTGTCGAGACAGGAGAACTTGGCGCACTAGCTTCTTGAACTAAAATAAACGATAACTTCCTAATGAAGTCCCGCCTCACTTGTACCACACGTCGTTATTAGCTGGAGCCAAAAGTTGCAGCCCAGAATCGTCCCGAGCACAGCAAAAATAAGAAGCAAATAATAACTGTACAGGCAAAGGGCAGTATCTCTGTAGAAACAAATCCCACCACACACATCTAGTGGATCATAAGTAATGATTGAGAGGGATTACTTTTGTACGAGTCTTTATTTTATATTTTGGATAATTTCTGCATGAATTCTGCATGAATTTTTACTGTCAAGCAGTCCAGAATGGTGTATATAATCTTAAATGCTGGACGTTTCGCAGTCAAAGAATTTGCTAGCTTTTTACTGCTTTTTAAAATCACAATGAAATTGATTTGCAAAAGCAACCGCTTTTCTGATAACGATGGATATTAGCTCTTATAGCATTTGCACTACTTCTGAATTTCATGTATAAAGTTGTCTGCAACAATCATGTCACAAATTTTATTGTTGGATTTTTTTGGTTTATCATGTTATGTAATTTTTGCTAGTATTTAAGGGCTCATTAGTTTATGTGTTCATTGTCTGATGAAGAGCCATACGGGTCGAAACGTCACCAACCTTTCTTTTTTTCTAACAAATTGTATTGTATCAATCACAAAAATCAGTGTACTTGCTGGGCCTTACTATGCACTTTAGCACTCTTACTGCAGAGCACTCATAGATCTGCAAGGATTTTCAAGTATTACTTCACTTACAATGCTTTTGGGAAGCAGCCTGTGATTCTAAAATAATCAACTTTCGATGCTTTTGGGAAATGTGACCCAGGTCATTTTTATCTGATACTCCTAAAACATAAAACAGTATCACTGACCGGAATAAACATTTTGTAAACATTAGGTATTAGAATGTATTTTAGATGCTTTTAAAGGACTTGATTTTAGGATGTATGTAATGCCTCAGCAAATCAATTTAAAAAATCTTTTTTTGCATAGTGTCTGTCATGCTTTATCAAGCATGTCATTTTAAAACAAGATGCTTCAACACCTTACCTCAGTTAAAGTGGCAGTGGGATGGGCTAGAGACTGAAAAAGCAATGGTTTATTAAGAGTGGGGGTATAATTCACACTTCCTCTTATAGAATCTTTCTTGCATAACCAAACAGTACTTTTGCCTTGGGCTCTCAGGTTCTTGCATTTTGAAGTACATGGTGTAGGCTTTTTTCATCCAAACGATTTGAAACTGGATTAAGGTAAGGTAAGAATAAAAACAAAGATGAGGGTATATTATATCTGATTTATCATGACCAAGATTTTAGGATACTGTAGGATACATTTAATTTAACTGGCAACTTAAGGTTTCAAGTCATACATTTTAGAACCCTGTTTTATTGATTTGATGCTCCAAATCTGATAAGAATAACTGAAAATAGATATTGAGGATGTGTGCCACAGAAAGTCCCTTGGGTGAGATTTCTGTTGTTTATTGGGTGACTTTATTTTGAAATGTTATATTTTGTAATGTAATTAAAAATGTAATTAATTTTGTACACATAAAACAATAGTTGTTTTTGATTTCACTTAAGGGCAAACCCAGGAACATGATGGGGCCTCTGGTAGTTCATTTGCTTTTACAAGGTAATTCATCTCTTTTCTGTTTCTCTTCTTCATACATTAGGTGCATCTGATAAGGGTGTACAGCATTAAAATCTATCACTCTTTTTTTAATTATGTGACCTCTGCAGCTTTTCAGGTCAGGTTATTTAGTGTCTTTATGAATGTTGTTGTCTTTTCTTGTATCGGTTCTTGGTAATTTTACTGGGTCTAATGGTTACACACCATAAAGTCTGTGGCTAAATTTCATGTCATGAAGGAATTCTTAACAACAACTTAATTTCAAATGATTAGTGCAAATTCAACCAATATCGTCAGACTTTTTGAGCAACAGGGAGGGTAGTTTAATGTGTCAAGTGATCTTTCCAATCCAATCATTTTCGACATGTTTTTAGATTTTTTTTAGATTTTTTAACTGTAACTGCAGAGGCGAATGATGGAATCGTACATGTATCACTTGTAGTAGTAAAGCCAATCAGTATCACTGATTTCAAGTGGGCCCAGGGGCGGACTTACCAATTAGGCAAAGGTATAGCCATGACATTAATTATGAATTTATCAGTCTTTTGCATGCCAAAGTCAATTTCTGCATAGAAATATTTTGCCAAATAGAAGCAGAAAATCGTGCTTTACGCACTTTCATGAGATCGGGTTAGCATACAACAATGAATTTGTTGGCTATTTTATAAATGGGAATACAACGAATTCATGACTGTGTTTACATTCCAGCTACCCGTAAAATGTATAGTGAAAAGTAGGCTACTTTAAAAGCCTCTGAAACGCAATAAAGTCATTTTAAAGCTGTTTTAAAGCATTTGCTGCATGGATAAAAAAAAAAATAGGCTAATAAATTATTCACATTTAAGGTATTCAGAACAGAGCATCATAAAAATCAGAAAATATAAGCATCTAGGCTACAGTTATAGGACAAAATTGTACATATATGCCATTATAATTTGTATTTTATTTTTTAACTGTACGGAATTATAAAATAAAAAGCAAATTATAATCGGGCCTGTTTTAGGCTTTTTATTATTTTATAGTTTAGACATCCATTAATTGGGTGATGAAAAAAACAATTTCTCGCCATCGCTCGTTGATGTGCTTTAGAGAGAAATGCAGGGATACATAATGAAAGAGTTTATATTTCTATTTTTTTTTTTTTTTGAATTATTTCGTTTTTAAAAGTATAATTTAAAGAATCTAGATAAGTTGAATCATGTCTGTGAGGCAATTCGCTGAGTTTGGAGACGGCAGAAAGCGTATGTTTTCTTTATTTTATAAAAGCATAACGTTTTGTTGATATTGTGAGTGCACACAAATAAAAGTAGACCCTTTACAGATTCGAATGACGTATTCTCTTACCTTTATGAGCAAAAATGACTGCGTATTTTAAGTTGTTTCCACTGTTAGAAAAAAATGCAAGTGATCGAGCTGCCAGCGCGCTTCAGCTTCCCCTCTCTGAACGAAACGAACAAAAAATGCTCCAAACGTTTTTCTAAATTTACTTTATAAGAAAAAACGAAACGAAATATAATCACTTTTTCATTACATACACAACTGAACAATTTTAATAGCTGAAACAGTAGTATAAGCTTTTTTTGGGGGGGAAAGGGGAAAAAAGGCCTATATTTGAGACCCGTGAAGGGCTCTAATCCACTTCGTCCAATGCTGTTTTGTTCTCATCTGTGAGCATGCTCTTGATATATGTATTTTACCATTTTGTTGAGTTTAAAACGTGTGACACATTCGTTCTGCTCTCACTGATCATCTGGTCCCCCACTACAACATGAAAGAAATCCATTATAACATGTACATGAAAAATGTAGAAACATTGGACACAACTATGGGGCACCATTGTGCAGCAGCAAGCATCACAACAAAAAAGGAACCTCAAGTCTGATCTAGGAAAATGTGTGCAAATGTATAGGGCCCCATTCCTATATTTTGCCTGGGGCCCCCAATTCACTAAATCCGCCCCTGAGTGGGCCACACCCTCTGAATGTACAGTATGAAGCGATATGATATGACTCCACCTGAAAACTGGAAGTCCACCTCCATCCAAGAAAAATGTGTGCAAAACATCACATAATTTACTAACTTTGTATGATCCCAAAATGCAAGCATTCTTGAGCTGCAGAGTGAAAGGCAAAGCAAAAGCATATATACTACTTAGATATAGTCTTCTATTTTGTATCATTAAAATAATGTTTTAATGAGATATCTGTATTTACTGTGGTGACTTTTTTTTCAAATGTATTATAGATTTTCAATTACTTATGTGTTTATAAGTAATTTTACATACTTTTGGGTACAAACAGGTAATTTGTGGGAGGTCTGGCTTGGTGTCTCGCTTGCAGCACCATTCCTCTGGTTAGGATACATGCACTTATCTTCTTCCAGTAAGTTCCTCACCTGGTGAACCCGCATCCAGTATTTGGGTTGCATGCCATTAGTCACCATCTTTTACTGGACTTGGTGCCATACATGAGATTCCCTTAGTAATCCTGTATGTTCTTCCACGGTATGGTTTCCCTTGGTAAACTTGTGTCTTCCCTAGACAGTTGTTTACTGTCAGTCCCTGTTGTGTTCCCTTGAACTGGCAGTCACGACAGTTTGTTTGACTGTGTTGCGACCAGTCTTACTATCCACGTTCATATTTGGATAACGGTTGCTGAAATCCTTTTTTGGCTTCTTTAAGCCCATATACTTTTTATGTGATACCAACTGTTTATCATGGCTGCTGAAAGTGCATTCTTCAAACATCAATCTGCACCTTATTGATGACCCGTTGGCAGGGGCGTAGCATCATCAGAAGTGAGGGGGACAGAATGTATATAATATTAAACATTACAATATAAATTCGGTAAACTACCTTAACAGTTTTGAACAGTTAAGATTGGTAAATGTTTAAAGAATTCTATTGTGTTCACCAAGCCTGCATTGATTTGATCCAAAGTACAGCAAAAGCAGCAATGTTGTGAAATATTATTACAATATAAAATAACTGTTTTCTATTTGAATATATTTTTTAAATGTAATTTCTGGAAAGAAAGTGAAAGTGCCAGATCCTGACTCAGTCTTCAGTGTCACATCCTTCAGAAACCATTCTAATATGCAGATTTGCTGCTCAAAAACATTTATTAATATTATTATTATTATTATATTATTATACAATCTTTAAAAACAGTGAGTTAAATTTTTTCAGGATTCTTTGATGAAATAGAAGGATCCAAAGATCAGTATGTATGTGAAATAAAAAGCTTTGGTAAAAATTATACACTATACCATTCAAAAGCTTGGAGTCAGTATAATTTTTTTTTGAAAAATAAATTATAGAAATCAACACTTTTATTTATCAAGGATGCTTGTTAAATTTATCAAAAGTAATGATAAAGACATTTATAAGGTTACAAAAGATTTATATTTCAGATAAATGCTGTTCTTCTGAACTTTTTATTTATCAAAGAAACCTGAAAAAATTATACTCCTTTGTTTTCAACATAATAATAATTGTTTTTTTGAGCAGCAAATCAGAATAATTTGTGAAGGATCGTGTGACTGCATATATATGCATATAATTTTAGCATATAAAATTATGCTAAATATTCAGCTTTGAAATCACAATAAATGACATTTTTAAAAATTATATTCAAATAGAAAACAGTTATTTAAATAGCCTAGTAAAATATTTCAAAAAATTTTTTTTTTTTTTTTTGTTTTTTTTAATGTTTGCTGTACTTTGGATCAAATAAATGTAGGCTTAGTAAACAGAAGAGACTTCTTTAAAAAACATGAACAATCTTTCTGTTCAAAAACTTTTGACTGGTAGTGTATAGGCAACTTAAATTTTTCTCTCATTTCCAGCTTTTAATTGGCTTAGAAATCAAATAACTGCTGGACAATAACCAATAATAACGATTTGCTTATATACTACAAACACTTTTTTTATCACAAGGCAGAATAGTTTCAATACTGTAATAAATGTTATGTCAATTAGCACAGCATTATTCATATACTTTATTTATTACATGGAAATAACTTGAAAAACACACATAAACCAATATATTGTCGAAATCGTGTGTTTAATGTCTTCACGTTTCCAAAGGTTATGTTTTTCTGTGACACCAACTGTTTTCATACACGATAGCTGGACGCTTTTGTCCATGTTAGGAATTTCCTAGTACGACTTTGCGCGAGAAGTGACTCAGGCTTGCGTATGAATGAAAACCACACACTGCAACAATTTTAGCATCCGCGGAGGTCATATATCGCCTTATCTGGGTCGAATAAAACATAGATCATGCACAAGGACTATCTGTCTTTTGATAATTATATATTATTACACCGGTACTTGAAACCTCTTATGCCAACACTTTGCCCGAAAAAAGTGCTAATCTACGCCCATGATCCGTGGCGTTAATATACTGCATCTGTCCCAGCGCGTGATGTAATAAAACTGCAGCTCGTAAATAACGTTTTTTTTTTTATTTACATTTTTTATTTAATTCATTTTATACAATCCGCCTTCATTTAACAAGTGCACTCGCGCATAAACAATTTAAGTTCAACACTTTTTGTTCCATTCAGCTGTGGATGCTGCTGATTCACCGAGACGCGCGGCTCAGCAAAGAGACATGCGTGTGGGTTATGTGTGTGTGTGTTTTTCTTTGAAAAAGTTTCCCCAGAAATATCTCGCTATTTAATGCATTTTCACTTACTAATTGTATTATCAGCATAACAATTTGAATAAATGTGTAAAGGTATGGCATGATGCCGTCCTTCTAGAACAATGTGCATTTATGTTAAAATTGTAACATAAATTATCAAATTTAGTTATTCTTATTTCTTTATAGCAAAACGCTAAAACTGGCACCGTTTCGGAGAGAAATGGGCTCTCATTTTAACCCATATCATGTGTGTGATGCTGAACTATGAGTTTCCAATGGTGTTTGTATTTGCACTGTTCTAAACATTAATATTTAGTGTGCACACAGCTTGCTGTCTCAGTGGCTGACACATGATTTTACATCTATTTTTTCAAACTTAAATTTAAATGGGGATGATTGTACTGAGAAAAACTTTCATCTTTTCTTCAACTGAATACAGTTTCCGTGCTTTTTTAATGTATTTTAAAGAGTTGGCAATCAAAATTAAAACTACTGGATGATAGATACTCTTCATTCTTTATGACAAACAAGATAATGTGAATTACAGAATGTACAATGTTTTTAAAATGTGTAAATTGCGGTGTACACTAGCGTTTATTATGAGGGGGTAGAATCCACGGCTCAGTACTCACTACTCACTACTCATGAGTACTTTTAAATAGGCTACTTTTTTATTCTTACTCAAGTAGTTTTTTTGGACAAGTCCTTTTACTCTACTCACACTACATTTTATGGAATGTAATTGTACTTTTACTTGAGTATATTTTTTCAGTACTCTTCCCACCACTGGGCATTGGGTAGGTTACTGATTGAGGTACATCTGTCCTGACAAGCATGTTTGTCAGCACCTGCACCTTCAATTTTCATAACACAGTTATGGTTGTGGTGCTTTCCATAGGGACCCCTAACGTCAGTCGACGTAACGTCAAACGTGACTGACTGAAAGGGAACATCTAGGTTACTTGTGTAACCCTCGTTCCATGAAGGAGGGAACAGAGAGTTCGTACTAGCCACAACCGTGAACTGCGTTATATATATTATATACCCGTATGTACGGGGAGTGGCTTGGCATGCAAATTCCACTTGCCAATTTTCATTGGCCTTTTCTTGTAATGCTCAGAGGTGATTGGGGCTCACAAGTGACACCCCTAATGTCAGTGTCGGCATAATGTTAATCGTGACTGACTGAAAACCAGGGAACAAAAAGAGAACTATTTTTGAAAAGCTACAACTCATCCAATAATGTTCTCCAACTTTTATCCCACAGGTGTTCTGCTGAATGATGCTTTGGCATGGTATGTGAGAATGCCAAAGGAAATTCACGGCCTCAAAGGTTCCTGTCTGGTTATACCATGTTCTTTCTACTACACATCATACCCACCCAAAAACCCACGTAGAGTTGTGTGGTATCAGTGGGTCTCTAGAGGT
>JADLZN010002673.1:0-25909 GCA_018155175.1 Sinocyclocheilus anophthalmus | reverse complement strand
CTAGGTTATAATTTTAAAAGAAGTGTGTCATTTAATATCATATATAAAGTAATATTTTAAATATACTAAACTGCAACCATTATAAATGTGTTATTACAAATATATTTAAATACATTACATAAAAGTTTCAATTCTTCCTATTAACTAGTTGGCTTAGTAGCATGTCCCTATTAATAACATATATTGGCTGTTTATTAGTAGCATTATAAATAGCCCATGTTCTGCATGAGCATATTCTACATCCCTAGTCCTACCCAATACCTAAACTTAACAGCCAGCTACTAACTATTAATAAGCAGCAAATTCGTTTTTTTGGGCAAAAGTCATAGTTAATGGTTTGTTAATTGGCAAGAATTGCGACGATTAACATGAAGGTGTGACCCCACTATATTATTTCCCTTTTTCCGTGAAACCAGAGTCTAGTACTTCATGTTCCTACTATCTCATAAGTTGATAATGAGGCTCTGGACATACAATTCGTATTAAATTATATTGAAGGCGTTTATTGCTGTGTAGCAAGGCAAAACCGGTAACTAGAGAGCTAGCCTCCTGAAACTACGAAAAGATTGTGTTTACCCCACCCCAGCATAGACAACATCTTCCACTGCTGTCTTTTTTGTACTTTACCCTTCATATAAACTTTTGGCAACACCTATCAGACCACGATTCTTGTATGGTCCATATATAAAAGGTGTGTGTGTGCTGAATATTAGTCTACTTTCAAGCATCAAGCGAGTCCAATAAAACACTCGGTTAGGGCTGATAAAGACAGTGAGAAGTACATTGCACTGCTTTGTGTCACTCATGGAACATTTACGCGCGGTAGTATATCTGCTTTCTCCTTGGTTCTCCTTCATTTCACTCACACCTTTGTGGCACAATAACGTCTGGTCTCCGGCGCGGATGTCTGGAATTGGATGCTAACAGGGGCTGTCCTCTTTATAGAGGGACTTAAGAACGGCTCGAAGAGTCAAACAGTTTTAAAAGGCTACTGGGTCAAGTTTTAAATGTGACTGTCTCTTCTAATGTGTGTGACTTTATCAAGCTTATTAGGAGTTAATGAAGTGTTCACAAAATGGACCCTGCCCTCGCTCTCCCGCTTTGCCAATCATCCTCTCGTCGTGTTAGGCCTTTTTGGGCGAACAACCGCAAAAAAACTAGCGGAAGAGTGCTTTTAGAGCTACTGAGAATGCCAAATCGAAATGAAGAACAGATGCCGCTGTTGTAGGGTGTTGTATTAGTGGCCGAGCTTAATTAATGAAATTTATTTGGAATGAGGGAGGAGCTTTGTGACTTTTGACCAGTGATTTAGCATGACTGGCTAAGCTGACTAGCATCAAAGAGAGCAGCAGGGTGAAACTCAGGTTGACTGGATGAATGCTGCACCTGGCCGTGATGGGATAATTGACCTGAAGATTTATGATAACCACGATTGTGTATAACAGACTTTCAGGAGGAAGAAGAAAAAAAAAACTGTTTGACGTTTTGCCTGAAGGAACATTCACACATACACTAATTTGCAGAAACAAACAGGCTGGAAGTTATTTGTTGTGAATAAAAATTGGCAATTTCTGGCGACAGCAGTGACCATAATATTACTGATAAGATGTGGAGGTGTCCAGGGACGTGACAAAGTTGAAAACTTTTTTTTCTTGTCAATATAATGAAAAACAATTATGTTGTGAGCCCTATTTTCTTGTGTTGCCAGTTGAAACATTCTTCAAAATATGTTATTTTGGGATCTGTGTGTGCACGCATGCTAGAAGATCAAGCAATTCCCTCCTACGCCTTTGCATGAATAATCCTTTGAATTATCATGTTTGGGTACTGTGCAATTTATTTATCTGATAACACCTCATTTTACAAGTATTTTACATTCTTCGCCTTGCTACATTATAGGCTTACCTGGTAAACTATATTTCATAAATTAGTGTGTAATTGTGTGCGATCAGGGACTGTACGATCGCACGTTGTGCTGCGGATGCCCCCATCTGGCAAAGCTTTAATTCCGATATACAGAATGGTCAAATACAAGGTGCGGGCTGGTAGAACAGCCTGCAACATGGTATACATTGATGGGCTATAGACATCTCAGAGCGATCCGATGAAAGTCAGCCCGTAGGTTCGATCACCAGCAAACAATGAATGCCAAAGGGCTTGACAAGTATGGGTAATCCTTAAATGACCTATAGCCGCTATGTGAGGTGCAAATCACAGTTCTAAACGAGCTAAGGCAAATTGTTATCCAAGCTACACCGAATGAAGTCCAGTAAAACGGGGCGAAGGCAAGACTTTGACTATGGCTAAGGAACTAGAACTAGAAACGTAAACAAGTTAGCACGGGAACCTGGCTCCGTAACTTAGCTACCTAAACGGGGGGCATAAATCTTAAAACAATAACTCGGCGCTAGTTTTTTGAATCAGGATCTGAGTGCGTGTTATATAGTGTGTGTGATTGTTTCAGGTGAAGGCGTGTTTGCTTTAGTGAAATGGACATGTCTGGAATGTAGTCGCGGGGTAGGCATGTAAAGTCATGTGTAGTAGAGTAGGGTCATAAAATGGAAGAGCGACCTCTGGTGGTAATTGGACAGAAGTCCATGAACCGGATTCGTGACAGAGTGCCATTTTGAGTGATTGAAATGATTTATTACAAACGCTAATCATTTAGAATTTACTTTTTAGATAGGCAATAGAAAATGTCCATTTTTAACTGTAAAGTGGGCATTTGCAATGTTTTTAGAACTTTCAACGATATATTAGAATGTTTATAGAAGCAATTTGGTTTGCTTTAAAGATTCACTCAACTAGATTAAATGTGGGCTGACTAAATCAACTAAAGCACATGTAAAGTATTTAGAAATTAAACTGTGACATGCTATTTTATATTACTTTTACATATCCCATATACAAGTTAATATATTTACTAATTGCAAATTCATCAAATGTGTAATTACAAATAGTTAAATACATTCCATACTAGTTTCAATAGAACTGAATTAAAGTATATTTAGTTTATCATCAATGATTGTCAGTACATTCAGCAGTACACTTTAACCATATTTCACAGACAAAATAAGTAATAATGAAATTACATCTAAAGATGTTCTACTTGTTGTCAAAACACACTAAAGTTTAGCTAATTGCATTTATAAATTTAAACTATAATACATTTTCAGTTAATTGTAAATAACATGCATTTAAGTGTCTGAAAACATTACATTCAGTTCACACTTAAGCAATCAAATATTCTAAAGTATATTATTTCCATAATACGTACTCTTTTATGTATGCTAAAGTATGCAGTCCATCAATATCAAGCAATACAGCCACTCAGAGACCTCCAGTGATAAAATCACTGTATGTGTGAGGTCACTTCAGTGGCCTCTGCTGTGTTATCTATTGAGTAGTCATACCATAACCTTATATAAAACATTTCCAGAAATCATTATCATGGTCTGGAATCGTTTAGCATTGATTGAGCTGGCATGCATGTGTCATTTGGGAGCGGAAGAAAAATGGATAGGATCATAAGGGATGAAGTGAATGGTTAGAAAGACAAACTTTGTCCTACAGCCATTTCTGTGCAAGAGATGTTGCTTTGTGGACGGACACAGAAAACGTTTCAACAGAGATCAGAGATTGCGGGCTTTTTCTGGGTGGCTCTCCGCTCTTTCTCTCTCTCTCTCTCCCATGCCTCATCTCGTCTCATTCTCCGGATCGAGATAACTCATCGCCATGCCCGATCGTCGAATCTCATCTCTCGGCGCTCTCACTTCGTCTCTGGCTCACACACAGCATCATCACACAGCGTACACCACACACAATCACATCACACTGCACTGTCTATCGCAAGCCCGCACTTGTCACACACACTTAGACCTACGACATCAGCCGCCATAAATCACACGTACACAGCACATCACAGCAGGTTGTTTTGTAAAAAGTGGTGTGACAATCCTCTATTAGGCGTAATGGTTTTTATATTGCACAGACCGTATATTCTATTGCCCTACACGAACCCTAAACTGGCTACCCTTACAGGAAATGTTGTGGGCTATTTCAGATTTTCAATACACTCCATTCTGTGGGATTTATAAGTGTTTTGAAAAGTGGGGACATGGGGTAATGTTCTGAAAAGTTACCTTCTCCTTGTAATACCTATTTCATACCTTTGTCATTATACAAATATAAGTCCTCATTTGTCACAAAAACGCGCACACACTACACACGGCGCACTACACAGACATACGAAACCACACGTCACACACACACACCACACCAACACACATTCAGCCCACATACCCACTGCCATTCTTCGGATTCTATACTCATATTGTCTGTACTCTGGCAACATGAGCAAAAAAAAGAATGACTACGATAGAAAATATTTTTGTTAAGGCATGTACGATGAAAAGAACTATTTCCCAAACTAAAGTGGGACCGTATGTGACAGCAGGATGCCGACAAACGCACTCATAAACAGTGCAATTTATGTGAAATTGAGATTTATACATCTGAATAGTCTGATAAACTATTTTTTTTTTTTCCGAATGATGTATGGTTTTTATGATTAGGACGACCGATTTTGGGCCGAGATAGCACTATTTGTAAAATCTGGAATCTTTGCATGGTGCAAAACTAGATTGGCGAAATTTGAGAAAATCATCTTTAAAGTTGTGTGATGAAGTTCTTAGCAATGCATATTATTACTAATCAAAAATTTAGTTTTGATATTTTTACAGTAGGAAATTTACACAATATCTACTGGAATCTGATCTTTACTTAATATCTGCTAATGATTATTTGGCATTACTATAAAAATCAGCTAATTTGATAATTTAATTTTAGCTACCTTTTATTGACTGGTTTAGTGGTCCAGGGTCACATATAATCTATTTTGCTTGTTTCTTTGTTTTCTAACAAACTAATATTACCACAAAAGGGTATTAGTTTATCCTAGATGTTTAGGCATCCCAAAATCCTATTTTAACCCCTGAGCATTGCTCTCATGGGGTGAAGTGAAGTAAAATGATGGATGAGTTTTAAAACACATCCAAGGAAGAGACAGATAGAGCAGGCCGCCCAACAGAAACAAGACTGGGGTCAGAGGACAAATGTCAAAGGGCGGCAAAGAAACAAGTAGTCAATGCAGAGGTTTGCTGCATGCGTTGGTAAATATTATTTTATGCAAAACATCTGGAAAGCACATCATGGATTAATAATGATACAGCAAACATCAACCATTGATTTTCCATGCCTTACTTTACACATTAGTCACAATCTATTATCTTACCAGCAAAGCAGTTATTTACTCAAGCCTGTACAGGATAACTGCTCCTCTGTTACTGAGAGTGGTTGCAAACATCGAGTGAGGACAGAATACTGTATGGATTGGTGCCTGAAGCAAAGTCAAGTTCTTTTTAATAGCAGAGCCATACAGCAGCAGAGCCACAGGCCCTAACAGCAGATTTTACAAAGATTGCAGCATTTACTAATCCTTAAACCAAGAGATTAAAGTGTCAATCAATCACAAAACATTTGAGTAAATTAAGCCCTTAAGGTTTAGCTCATTCATTGGCTAATGTAACCAAACGTGTATGGGCAAGTTTGAATGTTATAATAATTTACTAATTGTACAATTAACATGTCAATCAACATAATTATTAGAAAACATGTACATGCAAACAGCTTACACTGATTTCTTTTTGCTAATCATTTCTTTAAAAAATTGCACTATTCCACAGTAGTATATCTTTTAATAGAATAAATACTTTTATGTAGCAAGGATGTATTAAATTAATCAAAAGAGACAGTAAAGACATTTAAATTTTTACAAAATATTTATATTTCAATTCAATGCTAATATTTTGGGGCATTCGACTTAAGCAAACTCCATTTACTAAACTCCTGGTTTATCCGCAAACATGAAAAAAACTTTCACATTTATAATACAAAATGTTACAGCAAATCATCATATTAGATGAATTCTGAAGTATCATATGACACTTAAGACTGGAGTAATGATGCTGAAAATTCAGCTATTTGGGCATCAAGGCTAATATAACTACTTTTTACAGTAATAAATTAGCTTTTTATACAATTTGGCCTTAAAAAAAACAGATCATTTAAATTGTAATATTTTTACAACTACAATATAAAAAATTGCTGTATTTTTAAATCAAACAAATTCAGCCTACATGAGCATAAATATGAATTAATGAACATAAGAGACTTAATTTTTTCATGTTATAACCATGAGACCATGTTTAATCGAAGAAAAGCACAGTGACTCATCTTGGTGCAGTTTGTTGTGATGTGAGATTGCGCTAGAATTCTAATGTGAGTACTTTCTGTGGGCAATTAACATTGGAAAAAAAAAAAAAACTAATGGTAGAGGAGTGCAGACATGGCTGCCATCATGCCTACGCAGTTCTTGTCAGCCTAAATGCATGTGTAATTTATCAACTTTTCACACCTGACGGAGCGGAAAGCAAGGGCGGCCACATCTTGTAACATGAACGTAGTGTTTCTCTCCTTCCTGAGGCCCCCAAATAGGTAAGAATTGCGGTGGCCATGGAAACACCTGCGCCATGTGTAGAGATCGCGCCAGGATCCGCCCATAACTTGTGCCTGACGGCCTGGCAATCCACTCCCTTATTCCGCAAGGGCTTGTGCTCTTACTACTAAACCGCTGTTGTCCATAAGCATACTTTATGGGAAAGAAGGCATCCAACGTGAGGCCTGTGTATTGTTATCCCGGTGTTAATGGTGGGGGCAGTATGCCAAGAATTCAGTGTTGGTGAAGGCTAACTTGAGAACTGTAGCTTTAAATAAATATTTATGAAGCAAAAAATTTATCGTTTATTTACTATCATGAATAAACATATTTGCAAAATAGTTCGCAATGTTATTTGTAAGGGAAACAGCGAGAAGAAAAATTCTGGGCCGACATAATATATATAGGCATGTGTATATATATATTATGATTATATATATTATTATATATTATACATTATTATAAAGGTAATTGCGCTTTTTTATCTCATGTGGCAGTTTTTATCACATTTCAGCGATTTTTCTGTTCTTCAAATGTTTACTTTGTTCGCTTAGCAATTCTGAGAAAAAAAAGTCTCAAAAAAAAAAAAAAAGGAATTATTAGCATGCATAAAACCTCAGAATGGTACCAGTACTCAAATATATAAAAATCTGAATTGTTAGATATAAATTTCAGAATTGTGCAAGAATATAACTCAGGAATTGTAAGACCAGATTACTTGCAAGTGCAAGAAAAGTACGACGTACACTTTGAATGTTTGGACAAAAGTCAGAAGTGCCAGTTACTATTTATTCATGTAGTGCAGATAAAAGAAAAGAAAATGTGTAGATGTAAACTAGCGATTCGATGATAAATAAATCCAGAAATGGCTAGAAAGAAAGTCTGAGGTATGTAAACTGGAATTCGTGCTAAACAAAGTCGGCTTAATTTTAAGGTATGAACGAATTCACAGTTGCAATTTCAGAGAAAAAAAGTCAAATTGTGATATAAACGTCAGAGTTACTTTTTTATTTCATATGGGGAAAAAATAATCTGAGATGTAAACAGCAATTGCATGAAGAGAAAGTCAAGAACTGTGAAAGTCTGACTCGTTTGGGGCAGAAAAAAAAAAAAAAAAAAAAAAGTCTGCCATTACCACTTATATTTCTTTTCTTTCTTCTGTGGCAGAAAGCAGGCTCTCCACAATTGGACCTTCCACAGATGACTTCATTGTATAGATGTCAAAACAGTTAACACACGCAGAAGAAAGTCAAACAAGCTATTGAATAGAAATTAGGGTGGGTAAATGATGGTAGAATGTCTTTTTAGCAATTTAAAAGGCTTAATTCAAAGTAGTTTATGCAATATGCATAACTGACACTAAAGACATACAAACTGCACAAATCAATCAGCACAGTCAGTAATAGCTGGAGCTGATCTGTCCCATTGCCTGGGAATAGTAGGGGGGGCATGGCTGTGCCCAATTGCTAGCGGACGCCGGGTGTATTGTACAGGAATGGACACGTTTGCATGGATATTGCATGCCGCCTCTAAGGGCTCAATTCAAAACCGCAATTTCTCTAACGCATCCACATTCGCTAGCAGAGCTCACCTGTCTCTGTCATTGCAATTCTAAACAACAGCCTTTAATAGGTCAGAGCAATTGGAGAGTGGGGTTAGAGAAACACAGAGAGCTACTGTTTGAGTGTGGCCCTCACGAGTTTCCTCGGCGTCTGACCCACACAGAACTGTTCCGTTAGCCAGGAGAAGAATGCAATGAGGAGAAATACGACCTACATCGTGGGGGTGGGGCAAGAGTCAGGCTATAAATGATAGGCTGCAACCGGTCAGGGGTCCCTAATTCATCATGTCCTAATCTCACCAGATCGTATGGAAATCACTACACGCATGTGTGCCTGTGCACGCACACATAAACGCACACTCACATGTAAGACTGCAGAAAGTCAGTTGGTTTTATTTATTAAACTCAATGAAGTGAGATTACATTACCAGAGCTGGTGGGAACAGGCGGCTTTCATTAAACTTGGGCACATGAAGAGCAAAATAGAAAAATTCAAACCAGAGAGGCAAATAAAAGCAAAGCGTAAGTTTTCAATTTGCTGTATAAGAAATGCAAGAATGCGAAATACATGAAAACAATACAAATAATCAATAAATAACACTTAAACAGGCCGAAAAATGCTGCCGAACGCAGCATGAGGTTGTGATCGGACTGCTGGATTCACTTTGAGATGACAGATTACAGTGGAATAAGAAATCTGCACTCGGCTGGGCCTGTCCGACCTGTGCAACTTCTTATTGCAAAAACAGGTTCTTTGAAAAGCCGTGGGGTGATATCCAACCTGACAAAATTGCTTTTCTTGCTTGTGGTTTTCAACTTTTTTTGTTTCTCTGAAGCTGAAGTTCACTATTTTCAACAAAGCAATCTCTGAACTTTAGGAGACTGGGGGGGGGGAGGGGGGGGGGGGTGAGGGGGGGGTTAGTTAGGAATGATGGATAAGAGAGAAGATAACTAAGAGAGAAATCTAGTTTTTTATTGGTTCTTTGCAGCACGTTATCTTCAACAAAGAACCTAATGTGAGTTATGATTAGTTGATTATTTGACTGGATTTTAAAGAATAATCATGATTAAGACTGCAAGAAAACTCTAAGAGCAAATAGCCCACCTTGTTAACACATCAATGACTGTTTGGCGTAGAAAACAATACAAAAGACGGATGTTGTATAAATAGCTCAGTGGCGTAGGGCGTGAAGCTCATGCGGCTTCTTTTGACGTGATTGACTCGAGTTAGAATTCACCTTTTGTCAAACTTTTTGTTCTCTTTTTCCCCATCAAATATCAGATCGGAAAAAAATTGTTTTTAATAAAATGAAGGAAATATTAAAAAAATTTAAGGAGACATGCAAAACGTGCAGTATTGGGGTGCCTCCAGGACCAGAGTTGGGAGAGCGCTTATATGGAGTGTCTTTATGAACTTTTTGAAGCGGTCAACGTTTGGTAGTGTGAACTTAAATGGGCATCATGTCAGAGTTTTATTAAAATAGTCATTCGTTAGAGTTTGAGAACACAGGAAGAAAAAAAGTAGTGCGTAAATGAAAGCAGATATGTTCATTTTGGGTGAATTTTGCGCTAATCTATGCACAGAGAGCAGTTGTCCAGCTATATATCCCTTAAAATCGGAAGTAAACTGATCGCAGCCGAGTTATAATATAACTGCTTAACTATACCCGAAAATTCGCTTCAATCCATTCCCTTTATTAAAATACTTGTCTGCTGCCATCTTAAGCCCAAAATGGGGCGCTGCATGATTTTTCGGCTGTCGCCAGATGAAAGACTGGGGTCACTGAGCGTTGCAAGATTTACAAGTCTGTTGACAGTATTTGCAGAAATTCAGCATGATCTATCACACAGTGAGTTTGCTGCTATGCTGTGATTGATTCGTCATGCTCTTTTTGTTTACCGCTAATTCATGCTGATGATGTTTTATTCTTCAATAGTAACTTGCATCGTAGAGTACAAGTCAATAGGTCATCATCGTACAGTCTACATGCATGTGGTAGCCAAGTTTATTAGATCCATTTATCAATAGTGTGATACTGTGCTATATGATGCTTAATAGTACAAAAGATTGCTAAAATTGTGCAGTTTGTAGAAGGCTTTACTGTAAATGACTGACATTATACATTGTTAAATTCTTACGCTCCAGGCTGGGCTCAATTTTGTCTCCAGTTTTCGTTGTATAAAATAAAGTTCTGTCATCATTCTCATTGAATATCCTGTTTCACTCAGAAATACATCACATTATGGAAGTAAAATGGGTTTTGAAGGGCATGTGTTTTGTTTACTTTATGGCACCAGTGCATAGATGGATAGATGCTTTCTAAAGAGCTGAAAAAAAGTTATTTGTGGTTCTCTAAAAGCAGGACAACCAGTCCTTTTTGGTCTTTTTTTTTAGAAGATACATGAGATTTTTTAAATGTAATCATAATGTAATACATAAATGGGTGATTGCGTGTAAGGTGCAGGCCAAATGTCTCATATCCGAGAGATGGCCTAGTCTTTTCCACCCGTCCCCCTTCAACTCTTTCTCCATCTCTCTATCATCACCCCTCCACCTCACCCTCCATTTTTCACAGTGTTAACAATCAGCACATGGCCTGCAGTGTAATTGGGGCTGAACCCGGTGCTGATTGTGATGGATGGAGAGGATCATCAAGACCAAGATGGCTTCTTTCATCTCTTCTATTTCTTTCTCTCAGTTCTCTCACTTTCCTCAGTATGTTCCCATGGCATGGTCCTAATGCATGTGCTGGAGATGTGTGCTGTCGCAGCTTTTTTCTTCATAGAGTGCTTGGTTAACTGATACAACTTGAACTGAGCAGCAACGCTAAAAAAAAGTTGTTTTTTTTTTCTACTTTTGTTTGTATCCATTGATGTACACGGTTTCTGGACACCATAACACTGAATTTGCTTGTCGGACAAGCTCATTTTCAACATATTATGCAACCGCATGTTTATCCCACACACGACACTATCGGCAGTCGACTGAAAACGGCGTATAAATATATGTCGTATGGGAGTAAAACTAATTTTCTAAAGGGTCATTATGATAGGGATGGCGATTATTCAATTTTTTGGTTCTTGTCTCTTGGGGAGTGTTACAAGCTCTTGTGGCTAATAGAAGATCATGTAAATTGGCAAGACAAAGTTCTCAATCGGCAATAGAGATATTCTTTAGTAAAAGTTCGGTAAAATAATCAGTGAAGCCATACAATCGAAAAACCTCCTACTCCTAAAACGGCTCGTTCTACACGGCCCCCACCATGTCTTAGCGTCAACTATTGTTTGGAATATTTGTCATAATGCCAGACTACAAATGTTCACGGCAAAGAAGAAGTTGCGTAACTTTTACTCGTGCACTGGAAGGTATGGTTGACGGGCTGGGCAAGGCATGTCGCGGAAGATCTGGCTGTTGGCTTCGTTGTTAAAGCTGAAAGCTATCTTTATTTGGTCTTCCAAAGGATTCGATATCGCCCCGCTTCATCTCCCTAGAGGCTGATCTGTGCTTGTCTGCTGAGTGGATAGCATAAATCTCTTCATACGCAGTGGATCAAAGGCGGGAGCCTCTCAGGCCGCGGGGGTCCGTCACATGTTGGTTGCCGCTCCTTGCGACAAATAGGTCGTAACTGCGATCCGTTCCCAGGTGTGGCCGTTCATCGCGATCCCGCTTACCAGCTCTCAGCTCACTCAATCCGGGCGTCCATCACTGCTAGCGCACGCTAAGCCGGTCTCGCCGCATCATGCTGAGGTGCTGCTGTGTTTATCGTTGTGAAAGCGAAACTACTTTGTTTAGTCTTACAAAAGAGGACACGACTACAAATCAGAGGTTAAGTTGTATTTACAAAACTGTTCAAGAACAGTTCAACCCAAATATCCAGAAGTGTGCAGCACATTTTATGGAGACTGTTTACTGATGCCTGGGAGAGTAAGGTCGTTAGACTACAATGTCCGGCTAAGTTCATGACCTCACATAAGATACGATTTTCATTTAAAGGGATTATGTCCACTGATGATATCAAATGCGAGTTTTGGGGCAGTAGAGTTGGGCACTTGTGTTTGTCATTCCCGATGCAACAAACGCAGACGAGAGTTTATGATTTCGCGTCAACGCGGCGGCGTGCAAATGGCACGTGGGCACGTGTAAAAAGAAGTATAAATTCATTACTATCAGTATTATTGTCCCGTGCCACTGACTGGAATGTACAAACAAATGCTTCGTTTAATAATGGGTTTTAAATGTTTTTTGTCTCAGTCCATAGCTGGCCTCCGGACAGGGACCACACGGCCTTCACGAGAGTACTTCGTGACACGAGGGGGGCGTAACACTTTCCGTCTCAGGCGGCTTGAAGTGTATTCGGCCATACAATGGCATTGGAATAGGCTGGGCCATCACAGCACACCTCCGTGGCTTTTTTGCAGACCGATGAGACTTGTAAAATGCGACAAGTTTCAAAAGGCGGGTGCATAGACGAGAAACAATAATAGTAGGTCAGTATTTGGAAAATAATGTGTTTTTTGACTTTAAATCCGCATAAACACATTGTCTTACAACCAAATGTACAAAAATTATGGTATTTTTATGCAAGGCATCATATGACGGCCCTTGTTAGTACATGTTTTCACGCTATTGCCTTAAATATGCCCAAATAATGACTTTGTTTTTTTTTCACAGTTTGGAAAAAAAATATAGGGGGAAACAGCACAACTGTTTTCAACACTTACAGGAGACTGGGAGTAATGGAGCGCTCTGAAAATTCGACTTTAGCCATACATTAGATAAATTACATTTTCAAATAATTAGCAAATCGATTTAAATTGTATTTTAAAAATTGTAATATTTCACTATATTACTGTTTTTGCTGTATTTTTTATTAAATAAATGCAGTCTTGGTGAGCACAAGATACATCTTTTAAAAACATTTAAAAAATTTGACTGACCCCAAACCATTGAACAGTACGTTTACTCAGAAATGAAAATTCTGTCATAATGTACTCATAAAACTTGTATAATATATGACA
The DNA here is from genome assembly GCA_018155175.1 of Sinocyclocheilus anophthalmus. Classification (NCBI taxonomy): domain Eukaryota; kingdom Metazoa; phylum Chordata; class Actinopteri; order Cypriniformes; family Cyprinidae; genus Sinocyclocheilus; species Sinocyclocheilus anophthalmus. The sequence goes on along the minus strand of JADLZN010002673.1, from coordinate 12,773 downwards.
AAAAGTATGCTAAAGCAGCATAAAAGCATAATGAAAGTGTTCCATATGAATCTTGTACTATATACATTGCAAGTCATATGATAGTTTGTCATTAATCACTGGTAACGTAACCATTGCAACTGGATAATTGAGTAAATGGGTTTCAACTCGAGAACCAGAATAGTATAATTCATTGAAATACTGTATCTGACTCTAAAACAATTATGAATTCACAAACTGAAAGATTTTTATTTTTTTGTGAATAACAGCTTAAATTTCAGTTCTAAACTTAAATGTTTTTATACAAAGCTATTGCATGGCTTCAGAAGACTTGTGCATGACTTGTATGGACAACTTTTTATTACAATTGCATGGTGATTTTTGGTAAAACGTGACAACTCCAGTCCTCATTCAGTTTCATTGTATTGAAAATGTCTAGGATGTTGTTCAGGTTCTGGAGTAACATGAGGGCTTGTAAAGGACGACAGATATTTTCTTCTTTTTGTTAAGTATATATTTTCTTGTACTAATAAAGCTGCATTGTTTCATTACATAATTTCTGATCTAGACCCGCATGCAGGTTCCGTGCACTCTACTGCTGTGACACAATGATCAATCGGGACAATTCAAACCAGGCCATGACCACATGCGTTTAAACACACACACATTTTTCTCTCAGTGAGATAAGTAAATGCTCTTCTGACCACAAAATGACTGAAGTGCTCCACCAGCCTGGGTGATCTGCTGCCTGACCGCCTGCAACTAACCACACTAAACACAAACGGCACCCGCAAATCACAGTGACCCTATTCCTCGAGCATATCCTTTTTGTGAAGACTCTCATTCCTCTTTCCCACTGTTCTGTAGCAGACTTTTGCTGTTTTAAGTGCATCATGGTTTTACACAACAGTATTGGATGATCTGGTTGGACTCAAATATTTGCATCGCATTACTCGCTCTAGATTACTCAGATGTGGTTCACGTCACTCGCATGAATAAAAACATTTAAAAAAACAATAAAAACATTTTCTGATACAACCGGACATGTCAAAAAGCTCTTCGCTGATTGGCTTGCGCGAAAACGCGTCATGCGAATTTTCCGCTCGAGTTGAAAATGTTTAACTTGCGCGGAAGATGCGATTGAGGCGAATATCGTGCGTTCGCAGCAAACGGGTCGCCCGGCGCGAATTCGCCTCTATTCACGTCTTTGCATTGACTTTGTATGCAATCTAATCGTGCAAATAATTAAATTCGCTTTTGGTGCAGGCTTTCCTAATTTCCGATGTCTTGGCGGTGCCTGGCCCTTAGAAACTGGAAATCACCCTTCAAACGCAATTGAAAATGCCTCGTTTGATCAGGGTTATTGACATATGTTTATGCAGTTGACTTTTATTGTGGATGCAATAAACAATACCATTTTCCTCGGTGTCCTGTTTGTCATGTAGTTGTCTTTTTTTATGTCTCATTGGTGTCGGTGCTACTTGGTCCTATCATGCTCATTGAAAGACATATAGAAGAAAAATTTTAATTAATTCATTAATTAATTCATTCACTCATTCTGCTGTGGTTGTATAATGCTACAGAGATGGTGCCAGATATCGGGTATTACCATGGTATTTACATGGTATGTCAAGGTACTTAAAAGAATACTAAGGTATATCATAGTAATTGTCAAAAAAACGTGGTATTTCAATTGTTTACATTTATTCATTTTGCGACTCTTCATAATAAGGGAAATAAACACGAGAAGCAGGAGATAAGCTAAAGTCTCCATTTGCTTTCCAGTTATTCTCATTACTGTCTAAGACAAACAAAGAGATCTCTTTAAAAGTTTTCTTTCCTATGGGGTTGTACAACATCTATATTAACATGACATAATGTTGTTCAAGTAAAGCACATTAGGCTCCTCCTCAGTATAGTCTTTATTTATTCAAAATGATGCTGTGATAAGATCAGACACCAGACCCTTCTCGCATGATCTTTCTACATATGGCAGTGATACAGCAGGGATGTGATACATCACTGGTGGCCTATATTTAGCTGTACCTTTTGTCATTAGCAGCGTTTATGTCGTCTAGAGTAAGTTTAGCAGGCCTTTGTCCTTTCGTTGCACGGCTACGTGCCGAATGTGATGACTCTATCACTGTTACCCGGTCCAGAGTGCTTTGTTAACAGAGGGGGCCGGCATAAATCAGGAGTAGATTTCAAGCAGACAGCGATATGATTCAGCCATAAAATAACAGCAGGCCAGGAGAGAGAGAGAGAGAGAGAGATGAAAGGAGGCAGTAGATAAGCCCTGACCTGCTGTGGGTTAGAATATCTAGAGAGAGCAGGGCTCTAATAGACGACAATAGCATACTAAAGCTTGTGGGTGTGGTTGTGTGTATGGAAAGAAAGAAGTAGGCGACGACTTTATAGAAGAATTATGTTTACAGAAGTTCTGCACGGGCTGATGTACATTGATGGATCGATATTTGTACAGATATGACTCGGCTTGCCACATGCGTTTTACAAAGTCTTTCCTGTCGGTCAGGCTTGGATAAATGCTTAAGAGACATGCTAATATGCAAAGTACTCTATTTAATTTGCAAAAGCGGTGGCTATGTGAGTAGTTGACATGAAAGTCACGCACTTTCAGAGTCTGAACGCTGTTAACATGTGTCCAATTCTTCTCTAACTTATATGCTGAGGTTTTAAGAGCTCCTAATAAACTGAGCTAGGCATATTTATACTTTGAAAAATTATTATCACCAACCCAAGGACTTTTTCAAATGAACTAGATGATAGATAGATAGAGATAGATAGATAGATAGAAAAATAGAAAAATAGATAGATGATAGATAGATAAATAGATAGACAGACAGATAGATAGATGGATGGATGGATGGATGGAGGGATGGATGGATGGAGGATGGATGGGCTAGGTGGGATGGAGGAGGAGGATAGGTCGAAGTTGGCTAGATCGTAATAGAGAGGACAGACAGACAGACAGACAGACGACAGACAGCCATACAGACAGACAGACAGACAGACAGTCACATTTAGTCTCTGGGGCAAGGCTCAATATTAATATATACTACGACTTTTGCCCCCAGTAAATCATAATTGGCTGCTATTAATATTAGTAAAGTAGTTGGTCAGTTTTAGGTATCATGAAGAAGAAGTATATATGTGGCACTATAAGGCCTAATAAACAAAAAATAGATATTAATAGGCATGCTAATAAGCAAACTAGTTAATAGTGAGGATTGGTCCCTAAACTAAAGTGTTACCAACAATTATTTTAAATTTACTTAAAGTAAAAACTTCTAAATTTTCAGTATTACAGTGACTAAGTGTGTTGACATTGTCAAGAAAAGTTAAATTCCACTTTACAGTCCTTAGTCAAAGTGCCTTATTCATTAATATTATATTATCTGCAAGTACAGTTTTTTTAAATATACTTTTTAAGATTTGAAGTACACTACAAGTGCAGTAGTGCACATTCAATATAATTAAGCACACTTCTCAATCCCACAAAGGATTCTCAATTTTGTCTTTAAATCATGCACTTTATATCTTGACTTCAGTTCTTGTAATTGTGACTTTACAGTATTTCAGTATGACTGAATTTCTTCGTTTAAACTTTACCTCACAATTACAGGTTGCAAACAGGCTGCCATACATGTCAATTACCCATGTATGAAAAGAACAAAGTTCAAAGAAAGCTAAATAAAATGACTCATGTGAGCATGTGACTGTGATGTCACCAAACATAAATCTTTTCAGATAATGACCGACATTGACACCTCTTCTGTAAATGTGTTTTGGGAACTAAAATGTGCTCATATTTGTTAAATGTCATGCTGACAAAACCCAAATTAACAACAGAAAAAATAAACTCTAAAAGAGAAGGAAGTAAAGATCATGCCATCACCCTGAAAACTGATATCATATGATAACAAAGCTCGGGTTATTCTGAGAGAGCAGGATTATTTAAGTATGTGAAAACATCCGCTGGTTTCAGTTATGTTGATAAGATCAAGAGAGATCATTTTAGGAGTTCGGATAGGGGAGCCTCTTCCTCGTAACACAATTTTTCCCTTTTGCAAACAATCCAATCTCATAATTGTTAGGACTTGCAGTCTGTTACTGGTTGTACAACAATAAACGCCCTTGAACAACAAATAAGGCTCCAAAGACGTCCATGGTAACTCCACCAAAATGTTTTGAACCACAGTGAGAATCTGTGAGATTCAGATGGTGCTGATTCTATAATTCTTAATTGTTAAAGGTGCAGTTCACTTGAAATTAAAATTCTGTCATCATTTACTCATATTCATGTCTTTCCAAATCCATATTTTGTTCCATTTCATGCAATATATGTTTAGTAGAAAGTCCAATATAGTGAATATCAAGCTTTCAAGCAGTTGTCTGTCAAGCAACGTGAGCATGATTTTCTGACAACAAAATGTTAGACGTGTCTTCTGAAATGCCTTCTGAAGCCATACATTAGATTTGTGTGAAAAACACTGAAGTTTACATTGCATTTCAATGAAAATATTCAGTCTGATTTCAGTACTTGTATGATGATTCAATTGCTTGGGAGCATATGTGGCCAAAAATATATATTTGCTTTAAAAAAAGGCCTTTTTTGTACATTTTTGAACTTTTTTTTATAAATATATTTTTAAATATATAGTTCAGTCATGAAACCCTAGATGGCGCATTCTGAGTGGTGTACGTACCTGAGTATTCCGAGAGTTAAACGGCTTGGCACAAAGTGATTGGTTATGCGGCATATGTCAGCCAAGAGCTACTGCCTGCATTATTGGCTTGGCTAGCTGCACTGCGATTCCTGCAGGTGCTTCGAGTTCTACGAAATCCTCACCTTCACCAGCTTCCACATTGTATAGATGTACGGTCTTTTTTATGTATTGGCAGCAAGCAGTATGTCTTAAGATCATGCAGCGATGCCGTAGCATTGGCACGTAGCAAGTTCCTGTACTTGCTTGCGAGTCAAGCAGCAATAATCTAAACTAAAGCATAACCAACGCAGCAGCAATTCACAGCAGGTACAGACTGTTCCGACACTAACAAATACCTTAACATGTCATATCCATCAACATGTAAAATGTCCGAGAGTGTTCATGATTGAACTGCATTTATAATTATATGTTGGCCCATATATGTAAGCCAAGAAAATGATTACAGATGTCACATTTAAAGAATATTTATATTTGGGTCCTTGACAATGTCAGGTTCTGAAACAGTTCAAAAATATATTGATTCAGCTTAACTTCTTGAAAAATATAGTTCCATTAAAATCTAGTTGACCAGGATAAATGAATTGATGACGAACGAACGAACAAATTAATTAATATACTGGTGTGTGGGAGTGTAAGATAAAAACGGTAAACTTATTTTGATAGTCCACTTTAGACATTCTATTAACTAGTAACTTTGCAACTACTTGTCAACTAGCAGTCATTAGAGTATTAGTAGACTGTTTGCTTAATATCTTCTAACACTTTCTTATTCTACTAACCCTAAACCTACCTTAAGTCTACTCTGAGAGTTAGCAGACATGTAGTTGCAAATTAATTAGAATTAGTTGACATGTAGTTGACATGTAGTTACAAAGTTACTTATAGTTAGTAGACTGTCTAAAATGGACTATCAAAATAAACTGTAACCGATCAAAATTAGCAGTGTGTGATCTTTGTGTGCAGTGCAATTCTATGAAGAGCTGGTGTAAAGAAGTCATGACTCGAGATGTAAGTGAGGTATAAAGTCCCACAATTAGGGGGAATTGGGCATTCACACATTATCGTCTCAAGAAAGAAATAAGGTGTGAAACCATGAGGGTGAGTAAAACGATCTTAAGTGAAGTGCGAGGCATAAACATATGCATAAATGTCAGTTTTTGCGCTTACCACAGGACAGCTGCTGACTATTTTGCATTTAACACCAGCAGCGCCAGCATGGAGTACCGTACACAGGCCTGACACTCGCCCCACTTCGGGAACCATATCCATGAGAGTGTGCTGGATAAATTCCCTCAGAGACTACCACAAAAACACGCTTATACGTTATTAAGACAAACCCTCTCTGTAAGATCTCGGGTTCTCATATCGGCACGTTGGGCATGGACTTGTTTCAGGCGACGGAAAGATGGAGGCAGAGAGTCATGTCTTGTAATTAGAATAATTTAAAAAGGACGGAATACAAGTGAAGAAATCTTTTTTATGTGTCGACCTATTTTAGGCTGGGGTTCTCTTTTTGGTCAGAGGAGGCCCCAGGCCTGCTGGAATACGAGAAAGTGGTTTTCTGCCTAGTCAAAGTTCATTCAGGCTGTTTGAGTCCAGTTGAGAACAGTACCTTGAGCCTGTTCACAGAGGGCTTACAATATGTTCTAGTCTGAGAACAGAACACACACTACACAAAACACCTCTAGTCATGGCTGTTGGGAAAACAGATGCACAATTTAAAGGGGTACTCTCTGCTTGTGTGCTGCCAGGCCGGTAATGGAGGTTTGAGGCTTGGGATGTTTTCCAGTACTTCAGATCGTAGTTTACAGAGAAACGTCTGTCACTAGCAGAGCTATCTGTACAATCACAGGCACCTAATGATTACATGTTGTTAGATACCAGGCAAGTCGCGACAAAACGGGCACCATGCAAGTTAGGCCACGATCTAAAGACAAGACCACAATACGGACCTCAACGCCACACATTACTCTAGTTTGCAAGTTTTTACTTGTGTAAAACATGCATACCTATGAATCTGCATCTATGATTGCAATGCTTGCGCTAATAGCAATGTATAAACATGAACTTTGTGATGAAGCTGTTAAGTTCGTCTAGGTAATGTATAAGACAGTTCAAAGCCAGGGGTACAGTACACTTGATGTTATGTTTCTATCGTAATAGGTTCTAGCTCAGATGTTTGTTCTTTATAGTCACATTTAAACAATGATACAATTATAAAACAGACATGAAGGTTTACATTCTGCAATGATTTGCTAATAGTACTGTGTCAGTACATGTCAGTGTCAAAATGGCAAAGTCTATGAATAATAAACTTTTAATTAACTAAACACATCAACAACAATTATTTGAAAAAATACCCGCCATTCAAACTCTGAGGGAGCCATGGGAAACTAGCTTCCCGCTTGACGACAATAATCATGACCAGGCTCTCTGCTCTCAGATTCGGCGACTGTGCAAGTATTCAACTGTATCAGATGAATGTATATGTCACAGCTTGCCAAAAATCAGGTTTGCACATTTGTCTACGGCTCCATATTATATTGACCGTGAGTGCAGACAGACACCACGGGAATGACCCTGAGTTCCCAAACACTAAAATACAGCGGCGGGAGAAAATGAGAAAACTTTAGCAGAACCAAACGGGAGCTGTGAGTTGTGCGCTGGAAGGATATGGGTAGCAATTTGTAGGCTCGCATTTCACAGTGGAAGCGTCAGAGGTTTGCAAACGGAGGACACATGAACATCCCTCAACACAATTTGAATTGCTGACTGATCCGGTGTTGTGGGCCACATCTACACCGAGACAAAAAAAAGAGAAAGAGAGACTCGGGAAATACATTAAAAAAGAGAAAATGGCCACTTGGGCTTCTCAGATGTTTTCCTGGATAAACACCCCAAGGACATTTAATGCACGTAAACCTTACTTTCAAAAAGAGCATCAGAACAATTTATAACTTATAAACTAATAGTCAGTAAAAAACAGCAAAATATATTCATAGTTGGCCTCCATTAACTAAGAACGCAGGGTATGGGTATTCTCATTGCTTTGCCGATCCTGAAATGCATCTTAGGGGGTGGGCCTGTGGTAGGGAGAGTGTGACAGTGAAATCTGGAACAGCCACGGTACAAAGTTCACACCGGAGTATTACGGAGTCATGAGTCGGTTTGAGCTTGAGGTTATCAATAGCACAGCCTGCACTCATACCTTCAATAGAACTTGGCTAATGGCAAACTGTATACATCACCATGAAACATATTTTTTTTTGGACAGCAAAGGACGAAAACGACAGTAAAGACTTTATAAAGTCACAAAAGCAATTCAGATACATGCGTTTTCTTTAAATTTTATTCAATCACGACCCGTAAAAAAATTATCCAAGGTATACAAGAAATATTAAACAGCACACAATTCAACATGATAATAAGAAATAAGACTAATAAATGTTGCTTGAGCAGAAAATCAGCATATTAGAAAGATTGAAGAAATCACGGGCCTGAAGGATGGAGTAATGTGATGAACATTGTAATTACATGTACTTAAAAGAACAAAGAGCTATTTTACATTTTAATATTTACAAATACGGGTACACGATTAAGGCGTCCGTGGTACAGTTCAATAACCAGGTACTGGTAATTTGATTAACCACATGTACTTAATGTAGGGTTAGGGTTCGGATTGCCACTCACGCTGTGGTCGAGTGAGAGCCAACCAGCAAGCGAACACCTCCGAAGAGCATCTCGATATCCCCTGATCTCTGTCTCTTCCTTTAATTCCACATTTGTGAAACATAGTGTTAAAGCTATTACAGCGTACAAGTGTATGTGAGTGTATTCTTGTAAAATTAGGTTTCGTCACGCTGCTCAGACGTTTGTATTGGCACTGTCGAAACGGGACTGAAGTGTCGTTTGTTTTTCACAGGAGAGCTAAATGCTGGATTACGCTGGATGAGATAATAGACAAACTGAGGTATTCAGTGCACTTTGGTGTAATTTTGTAAAAATAGCCGTTATTCAGTTAAATGTTTCTTCCAATGTTACTGTTTATTATACAGACAAATTCATCACTCTTCTTTTCTTTTTTGTTTTGAGCCATAAATGTAATTTCATCATAGCTATTCTTTAATATAATGAAATACTAGCTATTTTGTTCTAAAATAAACTTAAATATTAATTAATTATAGCTATTCTATATTATAATTAAATATTAGATATTCATTTTTATTATCTATTCTAAATATTAGCTATTCGTATTTGTGTTTATTATAAATTATAATTTAGTTTCAGTGATTCTGTTATATTAATTATTCTATACTATAAAATGTAGCAAGATTGTATTTGTATTCTAAATACAGTATACATAATTATATTGGATTGTGTATATGATAGTCTATTCGTTATAGCATATAATGTGGCACGTTTAAGGTGGCGTTGTTTTGTTTTCTTGTGTTCGGCTCTGTTCTTAGCACGTATTTGGTCCTTCTTGTTCCTGTCCCCATTTAGTTCTATTTATTCCAGATGTTCCTTGTTATTAGTTATCCTCCTCACCTGTCTGCACCTCGTTATCTGCCCTATTTGAGTTCAAGCCCGTTCTGTTCTCCCTTGTCTGGAAATGTTGATGTCAACTCTTGCTACGTGTGTTTTCCTGTTCCAGGCTGTATTACAAGTCTATACGTTTGAATTCTACTCTGCGTTCCTCTTCCTCGCTCGTGGCTCCGCACAGTGCGGCGTGACAATATAATTCTAGTTACTAACATATAGGCGATCATATTCTAAATAGTATATAGCTATTTTTTAATTGTATGCTGGTTTAGCGTCACTTTAATATTAATGATTCTACTTGATTGTATTTATTATAACTATAATTGCGTTTGTAGGAAAAAGATTTTCTTCTAATAATAATGAATGCAGTTGTGATCTTTACTATATTCTATTTATAATTAATATTAGATAGGTATATTGTATCTCTTCAATATGATAATTAATATTGAAGGACATCTCTTTATTATTGTATTATTAGAAATTAAATATTAATAATTTATTGGTCTAACAATAGACGTACAATTACATTATATATATTATTTTATAGTCATCTATATTATAATAATATTTTGTATATTATTATAATTTCATATTAATGTTTAATTACTTTTATGCTATAATATAAAGGTCGAATATATATTAAGATCTAGCTACTTAAAACATCCATCAGTGAGCAAAGATGCTTCATTGCATCAGAATACATAGTTACGACATCTACCTGCAGGGGCTTATGGGTCTGAACTCTTTGTGAAAATCTCTGGGAGTGTGTTTCTAAGTAATAAATAATGAGCACCGAGTGAGAAAGAAAAGAAAGTGTGAAGGAGACTGCTGAGAAACAAAGTATAAGTGGTGGTCATTAGATAAGCTATTAAACACAAGCTAAGCTGTTCTGCACTTGTTTTTCTGTGTTTGTTTCCATGGCACAGTTAAGGCCTTTTGCCCATCTCTTTGGGTTTCTAGAGCTGTTTGTTTCTTTCTTTTTCACAAAGCAAACCATCCAGAGATTCTTGTAAAAATAAATGGAGAAAACCCCAGCGTCCCTCTCCTGATCTATCCCAGCCCAAGAGACAGAGTGCATAGCCGCCCCAGGGCTTTAGGTAAAGCAAAATTGTTCTGTGCTCGCTTTAGGGTGTACTGCATTCCGGATGCATGCTCAGTACCGTGGTACTTTACCTTCAAAGACTTCAGAACCACACAAAAGAACTCAACATCGCCTCCGGTGCCCACAGAGTGGGAGGATTTTGACATCGAGTTTGCCGTGTCGAAAATAGACACTGTTCTTCTGCTGGAAAGTTCTTCAGAGCATGGAGGTGTGATTCCAGCACAGGGAGAACAGCGAGATCTATTGCATTCTCAGCTCTGGCTAATATCATATCAGTTCCTACAGATTTGACATTCTCTGTCGAAAAGACTATTTTCATCAGAATCTGAATTTCCTTCCTGTCGTATATCTCAGATACTGTAACCCTGGATGCTCACATATAGTTCTTATTTAGCAAAATGACTTTGTGTCAAATTGGTATTCTGTCAAATGACAGAATTAGAAAAAAAAAACATTTTCTGTAATGCACCATGTCTCTGTAATTATAATTTACAGCTTTTGGCTACTTTTGAGAGTGAACGATGACTTGAAACACGTTGCTTCATTTTTGATGAAATAGTTCATCTTAAATGAAAATAGTTATCATTTATTTACCCTCACTTCATTCCAACCCCATATGACTTACTTTCTTGCGTGGAAACCAAAAGATGTTTTTCAGTATGTTCATGCTGCTCTTTTTCATTCTAATAAAAGTGAATAGGGACCAGGCACTCTAAGCCATAAAAAAAAACACACACACAAGTGAATGATGACTGGAAATTAACAAGAGAGGACCATGACACATCATTTAACTTTTGATGAAATAGAAAATTCAAACAGGCATCATTTATTCGCTCTCAATTCATTCCAAACCTATATGACTTTCTTTCCTCTGTTGAAGCCACTAGAAGACAGTTTGCAGAAGTTCATACTGAAAAATAAAAGAGGAAATGCACAAGAGATGACATGCCATTTCGACTTTTAATGAAAATAGTTGTTGAAATAGTCTGCATTCTCACCCCTCACTCATTTCAGACCAATGAAGACAATTTTTCTGTGGAACACAAAAGAGTGACGTTGTAGAATGTTCCTGCTGTGCTTTTAGGTACTAAAAAGGACGGGGACAGCGAGCCATAGAACGGGTCAATCAATCATCAATCAATACAATTCAATCAAGTCACATCAAAAACCATAGAATAAAATAAAATTAAATAAAATTAAAAATGGTAAAAGCTCAAAAAGTAGTCCATATGCCCACTGCTATATCCAAGTCTTCTACAGCCTTGTGTGAATAAACTGACGAAATTTAAACTCAGATCATTGAAAAGAAAGAGAAAGAAAAGAAATAAGGGTTTAAAAAAAACAGAAGGTGAGTAAATGATGACAGAATTTTCATTTTGTAGGTGAAATGATCACCTTTCTAAATGAACCCATAAGGTACGTTCCTCATTTCGCTTTTCCTCACACAGACACCCACCTTTACCATCCTTATAAATCTCTCCGCTATATCCAGAGCTTCTCCCCACTCATTTCTGTTATAATAAATACCTCCTCGTCTTGACTAAGGCATTCTAATGAACAGTCACGGTTAAACAGTTGGGGGGTTTTCCCACCCTGTGCGGGGCTAGAGCAGCAGTCAGTTCAGCGTGGCGTTTGCCGGGCCTTTGTGCTAGGACTGATTAGGACACTGTCTGCCAAGAGGATTTGGTGGAGTTAACTTTAATAGAGTAGCCAATACGGCGTTGAAGGTGCAACGGATATTCCCGATAGATGAGAGGTGTATGCAATTATTGACATTCAGCAGCGTCATATGGCCATCGTGTGCGAGCGGGTGCTGTGTGGATAGTCTCCAGTGCTGCCCAAACGTGCCTGTCCTTAAATTGTTTAAGTGGCGCAGGGGCACACTGACCATGTTCTCGGAAAGCTAAGGTTGGCTTATAGCCACAAGCTATCTGACAGTGGGTGATATAGAGACAGTCATTTAACAGTGATGTATTGTAACGAAGTGATAATACTTTGTTACAGTACTTAAGTTTTTTTTGGGAGTATCTGTACTTTACTTTAGTTTTTATATTTCAGCCAACTTTTATTTTTACTCCACTACATTTCCTAATTAAAAATTTTACTCCGATACATTTCCCCGAAGAATATTCGTTACTTACTACAAAATAGTAAAAAGTCAGAAGAACACGGACTGCAGGAAAACAGGTTTGACGAATCAGTGGTCTGGCACTTGCAAGTTAGACTCCTAAAAATACCTTTGCTCATGTGCGTGCACCACGCGGATGATAATTTTTCACTCAGTGAGCTCCTGCGCGTGAGAATACAGCTACCTTCGTGTGCGATAATATGGTAAGTGTTGTTGTAATAATGTGCGATCTGACATGATCAAGTAGGCTATATCACCAAATCACACAAGCACA
>JADLZN010002672.1:0-209850 GCA_018155175.1 Sinocyclocheilus anophthalmus | reverse complement strand
ATGATTCTTTAGGGTTCTTAATGAAAAGTCTATAACATACTCTGGTTAACATTTATCAATGGTAGTGTAAAAAACAAATTTTTTACCCTGTCACAATGAGCTCTGTTTTCAGCAGGCGGTTCCAGTCCATGTTGCTTTAAATGCTAATGAGCTCTGTTGACCCCGCCCCTCTCTTCCGTGGGGTGACGAGCCGTTCTCTGAGGGACTGTTTACTTTAGCCACGAAACTCGCTAACTAGCACATTATTAGGAAAGAGGCGTTTGCAAAGATTCCTAAAAAACCCTTATAACTCCCTTCTTTGGTAGATGAAGCTGGTATCACGAATGATGCGCGCGAACATACACCATTAGTCAAATCGGCCCTCATTCATTCAAAAACGAAATAAGCAAAATAAGTATAATCCTCTGCTGCCTTCAGCGCTTAGATGTCGGTAGTAAATGCCGCCAATGCTATAAAAAAAAAAATTCATTATATAACATCCACAACAAACACCTCATCGCGTAATCGGAGCCATTCTTTTCTTCCCCCGCATCCAGAGTCGACACAATGGCGGCGATGACACTCAGTCGGCGGTCTAAGGTCGACGGCCTTGCAATCAACTATGCTTGCGAGGGGCCTGGTGCAGAACTACTCTTTCGACAGGAATCTCGAACAGCCGGATGTTAGAAAGGGGATTTGAAAAGGGAGTTTTAAAAAACACCGGGTGGATTTTTAGGGTGGTTGTGTACACACACTTCCAACACACATTTTTGTTCAAACAACAACAAAAGTGAATTTTTCATCCGATGACCCCTTTAAGACATCTTTTGTTTACGTCTCTGTTGAAAACGTAGTGTGTAGGACTGCCCTCTTGTGGCCACTTTTGGAAGTAAAATTTCAAATGTAAATCACTCTCCTTGTTTTTTTTTCTTTTCTTTCTTTAGCTAAGGATGGCGATTACTGGCGCTTGTTGGGTCCTGGTAACTACAAAGTGTCCGCATCTGCTCCTGGGTACCTCACTGTGGTCAAGAAAGTCGCTGTTTCCCATAGCCCTGCCACACGGGTAACCACACACCTTCTCTTCTCTCCCTTTTCTCATTGTATCTCATGTCCTATTCTGATGTCTCCATCTTTCTCACTCTCAGCTGGATTTTGAGCTGGAATCGCTGGAAGAGAGGAAGGAGGAAGAGAAGGAGGAGCTCATGGATTGGTGGAAGATGATGTCAGAGACACTCAACTTCTAACTTACCTGAGGCGGGGGCCATCACAAGCATTATGGGTGTAAAATATTTATTGTTGTTCATCAACTTAAAATAGCATAATTCAGTTTATTGGTTTGTTTTGATTGTTTTGCATTAGAGGTACTGCATTTGACCATTTCTAACAGCCATATGAACATTAAGCCATTCTTACATGTTAACAAAGACAACCAGTGTTAAAGCTGGTCTAAGTATTTGCATATATGGTTGTCCTTGTAAATATGGACTCCACTAAATGAAATGCTATGTAGGTCCGGTGAAGTACCCCTAAAGTCGATCAACCAGGTTAGTGTTACTTCAGAGCAAGTTTCCTGCGGTCATGCAAAGGTTATTACTGTACATGCACACACAGAAAAGAAACACGTAGAACACAGACAGTTGATATCGTGGAGGCCGATTGACCGATCTATCACTCTTTTGTAAACTTGTGTTTTACATTGATATTGTGAGATTCTTTTGTAGCTATGATCACCGATCACACCAACCAATCAGAGAGCACTGTGTTGTGATGAATGTACATGTCAGCAATGAATATTACTATTTATTCTGATTGTGACTGATTATGACTGAAGCCATTGTAGACTCATTTACACCTGATCTCAAGTCTCTTTCTGTTCCTGTGGGTTTCAATCAAATTATGCTTGATGTTTTGAATGGGAGTGCTTTTGATAAACCTGTTTCATTTATAAATGCTTTAATAATTATAACTTTGAATATCATATCCAGACAATTGCTCAGATTAAAAGAAAATGGAAGAGGTTATCAATTGAACTCCTATCTTATGTTTTAAGAACTATATAGGAAAAATTATGAACATATGATAGCTATAAATCTGTATTATCTGTGTTTGTAAAGCAGAGAGTTTCATTTCAGATCATATAACAGCAGATTTTAATGGCACAAACTAATAAAATAGACATTTATTTAGATCTAATGGTTTTGTAATCAATACCAAAATGCACAATTGTGCCCGATGAAGTACTAGCTGCGGTCTTTATTGAACATTCTGTAATATATTGTCTTTTTTTTTTTGTCTCTTTCAGTATCTTTATAGCTAGTGTATTTCTGTAATATGAAATGGCACGTTAATGCTGAATCAATCAACATTATGATCAAGTCTATAATCCTGCATTCAGAATTTCTCATTGATCCAAATGTTAACCCTCTAGTTTGGGAAATTTCTTGATCTAAATTAAACCCAAGCTTAAACTTTCAATATTAATGTCATAAATTGGCATTTCACGTCAGCTTATGTATTTCTCCTTTGAGACTTAAGTGGTATGTCTTGTATATGAATGTAATGATGGTTTAATTGAATGATGCAATTCGCAACCAAAATAAACGTCCCTTTCTGTTGTCAGTCTGCTTCCTGTATTTCATCTTTCTATGCGATAAAACAACTTCCATCACAGTTGTCTGTTTTGTCTGAATAGCTGCAAATGCTAATATTAATAGTAATATAAGTGCCACAGTGTTGCAGTAGCATGTAGTGTCTAGAAACTAATCAGTCAGTTACTTAATTATAAGTTCCAATTCACTCATGCTCAGTCAACATGCCAAAACAAAAACACTATAATGATAATATATTGCAAGCAGAGTAAATATCTCAAGTCCTAACCTTCATGACTGTATCCAATATCCAACAATTAAAACCATTCAACATCATCATTTTGGTATAATCTGTTTAAAAAAGAAGAAGAATCTGTTTTAAAAATAAGAAAAAAGGAGTGACAGAGAGAAAAAATAATAAAACCACCCTTAATTATTAAATGAAAGGGACTATAGCAGGTATTGACAATTCAGAAATCCTTGTTATTAGCGAAGAAGAAAAAGAAATATCTTTGCAGCGACATACTGTTAACGAACAAGCAGACGCCATCCTTGATTCTGAGATTGACATTTAGATGAATAGGCAATACGGGGCTGGGTGCTTTCCTCATATACCAAATACAAACCACACACACACACACACACCACACAACACCACACACACACAAATGACATCTGTGAGAAAGCAGGGAAAGAAAGCATCCAATAATGGATGTGATATGTTTTGCACCAGATCTTCAATTTCACTGAATAACTGATTGACTGGAGTTGTGTGGATTACTTGTGGATTATTGTTGTGTTTTTATCAGCTGTTTGGACGCTCATTCTGATGGCACCCATTCCCTGCAGAGAATCCTTTGGTGAGCAAGTGACGTAATGCTAAACTTTCTCCAAATCTGTTCTGATGAAAAAACAAAC
Source organism: Sinocyclocheilus anophthalmus (assembly GCA_018155175.1). NCBI lineage: Eukaryota > Metazoa > Chordata > Actinopteri > Cypriniformes > Cyprinidae > Sinocyclocheilus > Sinocyclocheilus anophthalmus. The sequence goes on along the minus strand of JADLZN010002672.1, from coordinate 206,365 downwards.
TCATCAACATCTTGGATGGCCTAAGTGCGGACATTTTCAGTAAATTACCTTTTTGGGTGAACTGTTCCTTTAAGTCTCAAGCCGTTGCAATGTAAACGAACTTGCCTCTGAGATTAAGCAAAAGATTGTGAACAAAGTCTTAAATTCGTAAGTTTACATATCTTCGGTAAAGTTCACTCTTCTTTACTGCTATTCGCAAAGTTCTGCAGTTAATGTAAAGTTGTGTAGAAACGACGTTATTCAGCTCTATTCTGTGTAGTTGCTGGCATAGCAGATCCAAGCAATCTCGCCCATTTTTCATTCCTTACCTATTAGCATAAACCTGATCAATACTATTGATCAGAGAGGAGACAGCAACTGTATGGCAGTGCTCCTGTTAGCCCAAAGGGATCTCAGAATGCCTAAAACAGCAATACTATCTCTACTTCTCTCATTACTTCCCTGCGAGAGGCGTGAGAGTAGCATTGATGTGTTTAATTAGAGCTAAAAAATACACATGAGCTCCAGTCTCCCAGGAGAGCTGACACCGATGTCGTATTGAACGCATTAAACAACAGCACAAAGTTTCACAAATGGCCAATTACTTTACTTTTGCACTCGAGTATTTGGAGTCTTGGCTTACTTTGGTATGTTGGACACTTTCTTTTCTGATTGTTTCTCCCTCTGCATTTTTCCTAAAAGTTCTGTTCATTTTTTCTTTCTTTTTTCAAACATGGCCATGTCAAAATATTAGGCCTCTATAAGGAAATTAAACCAGTGCAATATTGCAAGTAAAAAAAAATTATACATACACACACACACAACACACACCACACACACACACACACAAAAAACAACACACACACACACACACAACACACCACACCACATTTATAATATGATTGCAATGACAAAAATCAAATTTACTAGACATTTCTTGTGGACATCAACAGAGGGCGCTGCTGAAGCATTTTGTTAAATGTTGGCAATGAATGATAACTTATATGGTAGGTAGACATTTAGAGGAAGAGTTCTTATAACTTTTTAAATCAGCTCTCATGTACAAAAGTGCATATGTATCATTTAAATTATAGCCATGTTCCACACATTCATATGTCATTGAGACTCTAGTTTTAAATGAAGCAACATGTGAACCGACACAGAATGTTGTTTTACCCCATTTCCCCAATCAGTGCACGGTGGCTAATGCTCATGAGGTGCCCACATTATCAGCCTTAACATCCAAAATGTTAACAAAAGCAGTCCTGTGGATCTTTGCTGTGGTTCAGAATGAGTGTGAAATAGATAACAGACACATAAATGAGACAAAAGAGAAATTCAGGCATCAGGAATGAAAAAAACATGAGATAGATATGGTCACATGCTAGCTGTGTATTCAAGTGTGTGTGTGTGTGTTGTGTGTGTTGCGTAGGGCAGCATTGCTTGATTCGGACCTGTTTCAAATCCTCTCCTTTCAGTCCTTCCCTTTTTCTGTATTTCTCCTTTGTTCTTCTGGGTGGCCTAACCTTCTCTTCTTTCTCCAAATATCCTTCTATCACTGGGCTGTGAACACCACCGACTGTGTGTGTGTGTGTGTGTACAGTATGTGTGTGGATGTCCAAAGAAAGAAAAATGAGAGAGAATCACATTAATGTTTGTGAGTATCTATCGGTTTGAAAGCAATCCGGCTTCTTTGATTCACATGTAACCACGGTTTTAATGTAAGTTAAATTACCTCCGTCGGGCTACAGAAGAATACCATAATTCCTCCGTTCAATTAGGCATATGATATCGAGAGTCACGCAGACCTATAACATCCCAGCCACAACACATAATTGTGAATTACATGCCTTACCTTAACACAGAATCGCCAGTCCAGCGTTTATATTTTTTCTACGAACCTTTGAGTTAACATGTACTAAACATGAATGGAATTTGCACCGCAGCGCCCCCACACACCTTGATGCTCATGACAAGAATCACTTATCTTTATTGAAATGAATTAGGTTTAAATCGCCGTCATGCTTGAATGAATTATATTTTTGCAATTTTTACACATAATAATCCACGATGATCAAATTACACTAAACTGAAATTGCACGTCAAAATAACCCATTGTCAATATTTTTTGAGACCCCCCAAAATTTCACAAATAATTTTTTTCAGGGGAGCCCATGTCTTATTAAGTGGAGCCGAGCTCCCCCTAGCTCCCCCTTAGTTCGCACCCTGGTTTTGCTGGTGTTTCTGTTTCCCCTCATTTTAGACTGTATACACTTTTTTTTGTCAATTATCACGCAATATAATCATTAACTTGGTAATAGGTTAAATTATTATTTCATTTTTTTACCCTATTCGCTCATGCCGTGTCTCCGCCTTAATTTATTTCATTAGTATCAAAAGTATAGTAATTAATGTCATCTTTAATATATGTATTTGATTATATTAATATATAAATATATAATTTTACTTGTAATTTACATTATTATTACATTATTAATATATCATATATAAATACCGTATATTTTAACATATCCATTCTTTTGTTTAATTAAACTGACTCTGGCAAAACTGATGTGATGAACGGCTGACTAAAGTTGATTCTGGCCCTTGCTTTGTCCTTCTTATCAGTATGCACCATGGTAAACTGCCAACAACAGACAAAGGATCTGAAGATTTCTCTTACTGGTTTATTGGTTGTTGTTGGGTTCCTGTCCAGTTTATAGTGTTTCTGGAAACCACACTGGAACAGATGTTTACAGAATTTACAAAGGTACTTGACTTGACCAAACTTTAATGACCAAAACAACAACAACAACAACAACAATAACAGTTTAATACTATTTCTAAATAAATAAATAACTTTTTTCTTTCAAATGCCCCAAATTTTAGGTTTTGTCACAACAGGAGCTGTATAGTTCATAAAGCTGCATGTTTGTAGGCAGATAGAAATGTGCAAGAGATGTCAATGAAAGACTGGAAGATATGATGTTATGTGAGCATGTCTGCCAACTATTGATAACTGTAGCCTAGTATTATTATTATTATTTTGTGAAATTATAAGCACATGAAATTGGCGTATACTCTGCCATGGAGCACAGAGCCAGACAACCTGGGGCTAAACTCAGTGCAGGCCCATTTAGGTTAATGTATGCATGAAGTCTTTCTTTTCTCTAGGCTGGAGACTCTCGTTCCCATGAGCTGAGATGAAGATGAGCTCTTGGCTAAGATCTGATCTGAACAGAGCCTTGGGTGAACACTAAACACAGTTCTTCATGCTAATCTCCTCAGTTGTGAAAAGTCATGTGTCTGCTCTCTCCCTCTGCTGTGCAGATAAAGTACTTCTAGTACTAATTAGGTACTTCCTGTGTGTGTGTCTGACCGTAAAGAGTTAAAGCGCTCAAGCGCTGGAGAGCTCCTCTTAATAAATTTGTGTGTTTGTTCTCTCTGCTTACTTTGATTGATGGTATTGTTTTAAGCCAGGGAGGTTTTGGACTGCTCTACCATTGTTTCAGCTCGTTCTTTCTATTTTTTTCCCTCTCTGTCTCTAAAGGAAAGAGCGAGAGGGAATAATATGGAGGGGGGAAGGGAAGTATAAGAGAAATGAAAAAAGACAAAATGTAGCATTCATCTTGTTTATTCACTCAGTGTTAAAGCTGTTGAAATCTGGTATGTGGATTTGTCCCGCTCTGAGAGTTTTTGTGGGTGCTGGTGTTTCACAGTTTGCCTTTGGCACGAGGCTGGTGTGTGTATGTTCTCTGAAGCATGCCAGTGCGTTTTGTGAGTGTGTGTGAAAGCAAGAACAGATAAAGATAGAAGGAGAGAGAGAGGTGAAAGAATTATGAATTATCCTGCCCAAGCAAATACTGACCACAACCACACAGCCATATACGTTCTGGATTTGCTTTTCCCTGCAGTTTCGCGTATGTGTAAGTGTGTGTCAGACCCCCAGGACGACAGAGAGGGGAATAGCATCTCTGCTCTCTCACCACCGTGGCTCAGAACTGGGTATGGAATTTACAGTTCTAACAAAAACCATTCCAACACTTTTTCATTCCCTTTTTTTAGTTTTACGACTATTATTCTTACAAGATGTTTTAGGTTCTGGTCATCCTTGCTGACACAAACCACAGTACTTCTGATTATTCTTTTCTTTTCTTTCCTCTTCTCTTTTCTTTTTCGATGCTTGGAATGTTTTGGGAAAACAGAATGCAACAGTGCTCTGATGGTGGTCTGCTTCATTTAGGCTTGTCTAGGGTGCTAGCGACCAAGAACATACTGAAAATAACCCTCTGTGGGGCTAGGTATGTTATTTTAGGGAATGTCCATTTTATATGATGGATATATGGAATTATCACTTGTTTTTCTCTTTCTCTCGCTCGCTCTTTCTAATGACCTCATGCGATCACTCTTTTATTGCTTCAGGGATTCAGCTCTGCAATTCTCAGTCCTCTCAAGATGCTGCATTTACATTTATTCATTTAGCTGAAATATATAAAAAATAAGTATACACTACATGGACAAATTTATTGGGACACACCTCTTGATAATTGAATTCAGGTGTTTTAATCAGACCCATTGACACAGGTGTATAAAATCAAGTACCTAGCCAATGCAGAGTGCATTTACAGACATTTTTTGGGAAAAAATGGGTTGTTCTGAAGAGCTCCATGAATTCAAGTGTGGTGCTCTGATAGGATGTGACCTTTGCAGTCAGTCAGTTCCGGAAATTTCACCCCTGCTAGGTATTCCACAGGCAACTGTAAGTGGTATTACTGTCAAGTGGAAGCTTTTAGGAACAGCATCAACTCAGCCACCAAGCGGAAGTCCTTGTAAAGTCACAGAGTGGGGTCACTGACTGCTGAGCTGCATGGTGCATAAAAGTCGCCAGTGCTCTGCTCATTCCATACACTGAAGAGTTCCAAACGTCCACTGGCATTAATATCAGCACAAAAAAATTGAAATGGGTTTCCATGGCCAAGCAGCTGTAGGCAAACCTCGCATCAAATATAATGCCAAGTGTCAGATGAAGTGGTGTAAAACACCACTACTAGACTCTGGAGCAGTGGAAACCTGTTCTGTGTTCTTGCATTCTGAAGGGCGCTGAGTTTTGGTGGATGCCCAGGTCAACGTTCTCTGCCTACTGCATTGTCCAATATAACGTTTGGTGGGAAGGATAAGTTATTTTCTTCAGCTCTAGGCGCTAGACAGTGCAGGAAATCTTAATACTTTCAGTCATACCAATACATTTAGTACTGCTAGCTTTTCCTCAACCAGCATGACTGTTCCCCCTTGCACCAGCAGATCCATAAAGACAACGAACTTACTGGCCCACACAAAGCCCTGACCCTCAACTCCACAAAAACCTTTGTTATGAATGGGAAATGAAGATTGTCAAGCCAGGTCGTCTCATTCACATCATGCCTAGACCTCCCAAATCCTCTCCTGTTAGAATGGTCAAAAATTTCTCACATAAACATTCCAAAATCTGTGGAAATCCTGCTCAAGAAAGTGAAGCTGTGATAGCTGGCAAATGGGACCACTCCATAGTAATCTATGTATTTAGAATGCCGATTCAGACACCTATTATGTACTGGTCAGGTGTCCCAGTACTTTTGTCTATATATATATATATATATACACACACACACACACACCCACACACACACACACACACAACCACACAAAGATAGAGAACGTGTTGGTTGTTTTAATGTCAATGTTTTGTATACTGTTCCAACTGAGTTTTCCATCCTATGACTGTAAATCAAACCCCTCACACAAAGCCTTCCTGCTCTTTAGATTTTCAAAAACTTCATTGTGGATACGGTATGATTTAATAAAGCTGTTGGGCTTTAAAAAAAAGGGCCCCACATGGACAATGATTTTGGATGTTTGCCATCTTTTTGGGGACATTTTTGTCCTCATTTGGGGTCGACATACACACAAACGCACACACACACACACCACACACACACAACACCATCTCTTGCTCTCTCTCGTCTCTCTCTCGCTGCTCTCTCCTCATCCTCTCTCTCTCCACACCCACACAAACCAACACATATTTGAATATTCAAATTTGTAAATGGTTTTTCAAAGAGTCTCTTAGGCTCATGAAGTCTGCTGTAATTTACAAATGTTGTTTAAAAAGGTATTTAGTTCTGTGGTGGCAGCTACATTTTCGCATTACTCCAGTGCTCAGTGTCACATGATCCTTCAGAAATCATTCTACTATGCTGAATTGCTGCTCAATATTACTCGAATTAAAACTGCTAAACAACACTACGTAGCAGTGTAAGTAACTCTTCCCAACTCTGCTTTGGCAAGCTGATAGGTGGTTGTGTGTTTTAATGTGTTGTGTTTTAATCTGTTTTTAGTTGGAACTGTACTGTTACATTTACAGTCAGTGATTACAGTCTTCTCAAAGAGGTCAGGCTTGAAGTGTTGAAGAGTCTCACTGCCTTCACATGTTGTTCAGAGGGGCTTTCACACTGAGTCACAAGTTCTGCAGAGGTCCTGTGTGAGAAACCTCATACATCTCACTCAGAAAGTGGTTTCACACAGGTCACCACAGTCCATACAGACCATCTGTAGCTTGTAGGTGTCATTTCTTTACAGCGATGTCTGACACAATGTTTGTGTTCTCGCGCTCTTCATCCCTACAGAAAAGAGTTGATCAGCATCATTTCCCACCTCTCGAGGCTTGTAAACTCATCCTCTGGTTGAGTGTAGCGCATGTTTACATACCCCACTGTTTTTTATGTTTGTCTAATCAAACAAAAGGAAGTGGAGAGAGAGAAACAGCAACATTCCCCATCCACGCTGTTTACTTGATCTCTGAAGAACTGTTCATAAAATGACAACAAGGAATATTCAAAGCTGACTAGAGGACAAACTAACTCCAGAATGTCTAGATGCTTTGTGTATTTTTTTATCGGTTATTTTTTGGTTTTGTAATGTGTGTGTGTGTGTGTGTTGTGTGCCGTTGGTGGACGGTTCAGCTGTTTTGGGTTTTGTCCTTTTGTCCCTTTTTGAAGGGCATAAATATTCAAGAGAGCAACAAAACTAAAAGAGACCAAACACTGTGCTGACATCCCACAGACATGGACATGGACACACAGGCTTTGGGCTCAGACAGACTCTGGGCTGTGGGGTTGAAAGGTTAGTGTGTTGAACAAGGTCTTTTTTTTCAAAGGAAAAAATTATGTTCAGTAAGGATGCATTAAATTGACCAAAAGTGGCAATAAAGACATTTTATTGTTAAACTATTTCTATTGCAAATGGTTCTTTTGAATTGTATCATCAAAGAATCACTGAAAATGCTCTACAAAAATATTAGCAGCACAACACGTTGTAACATAGATAATAATGTTCTTAAGCAGACAAATCAGCATATTGAAAAGGTTTTCTGAAGGACACGGACACTGAATAATAGAGTCACATCAGCGTTGCCAGACAGGAATAAATTACATTATTAAAAATCAAAATAGAAAACAGTTATTAAATGCAATAAAATTCCACAATCCTACTGTGTTTACTGTATTGTTAATCAAATGCAGCCTGGGGGCATATGAGACTTTCTTCAAAAAAACTATAAAAAATTCTTACATCAAACAAACGTTTTTAAAACATATAAAATATAGGCTGGTTTTGACACAAATTCTCGATTCGATTCGGATCGATTCACTTATATTCACAAGCTTGCGATTCCAATCGTTCAATTGCGATTCGATTTCGATTCAGTATTGATTGTTTTGGATATATATCAGGTACAGGACATGCCAAATTTTCTCAGGAAAAAAAAAATCTCTCAACTAATGCTGAAAAATATACACGAGAGTCAGTTGGTACTACATTACTATAATACTGAAGGTTAAAGTTGACTGATTTGTTAAAATTACACTTAATGAAGTTTTTAAAATAATAAAGTTACAATTACATAATAATATTTCTACTTCAATTAGTTTTATTGAAATATAAACATAATGGTGGCTGTCAAAAAAACTTGACAGATTTATTCAAACAAAAATGAATTACTGAGGAACAGTGAAAATTATAATGATGTTATATGGTGCATATATTTAGCAAAAATGCCCCTCTCTACAGTTTATTTATCTATCTGACTAATGAGTTTATGGTCACCGAATATGTTTTTCTGAGGTAAACAAGCCGTTATATTGGCATCTTTGCACGGCTGAAACACTGATTGAGCGATTACATGATGCACGAGAATACGCGATTGTCAAGTTGTAATCTTTCTTTTAACTTACCTTCGGATGTTTAGTCATGTTTATTTTGTGCTGAAACTGGTATTAATGTGGAGGAGATGATCAGTTCACGTGTGCCTCGCGCTGCTGCGTTTGTTGATCTGAGGTGCTACAGCGATCTGTCACTTCACATTAAATAGCGCCAAAACGGCATTTATTGTTTGGATATTGTAATAAAATGGACAGAATTTTAAATCTAAGACTTTGTTTCATATTAAAAGTACCAAAGCACATGCTTATTGCAATTTATTGGATGGGAATTGCCCTTCAGTGTTCCTTCCATTAACTGAAAACAGGCTAGACTAATCGATTCTTGGAATTTAAGAATCGATATCGCTCCGTAAAAATAAGAATCGATTAATATCGAGATATCGATATTTTTTTACCCAGCCCTATTATATATGATTAAATATGTTCAGTATATAGAATGTAATATAAATGTCATATAAAATATACTTTAATAGTTTGAAACAATTATTTTTTTCAACTTTCATGCAAACCTTTGTCAAACCAACATTCCAGATTTGTCTTGAAAAACTTAGGACTGTTGCGAGACCTCATAATACTCTTCTAAGATTTCTTTATCTCACTCTTATGTCTTGTATTTTGTTTTTGTCTCTGTCTTATCATTAACTTGCCATGATTTCTAATCAAAGAAAACCTTGTTCATTTGTGTTTGTGTAAGTCTGCACCCTCATCCACTTGTTCTGAGGAATCCCTTGATACATTTTACACACACACACACAAAATTAATCCCATCTCTCCTGCATTAAAGCTGCTGCTATGTTTAGCCTGAAACTGGGATTTAGCAAATAAACTCCATGGCTGACTAGCATCTCCAAACAAAATGAGATGACAGGAAGAGGTGTGTGGAGTAACTAAGGATCACATGCTTTGTTTGGATTTATCCAGCAATAATTTGCTCTTCTTAAACACCACCCATTACCAACAGCTTGATCTCATTTTGACTCTCTACATATCTTGTTTGAGAGTATATTTAAAATGTGTATCCATCTTCTTTTTTCCTACACCAGGCTTGCTTGATACCTGTGTCATGCACCTGACATTTTAAGACTATCTACAACTATCTAATGACACTTCACTTATCCTGTACCCAAGACCTTTCCTGTGACCCCACCCCCTTTGCACTATGACTCCTCGTATTTGGCTTTCTGTGCATCTTATTACACGTTTGGTAATGATGGAGAAACAGAAGTCAAACTCATGGACAAGTTGTGGTAATTTTGGTTGGGCTATTATGTGCAATAGTAAGTGATTCAGAGGATCTTGAGGTGTGCAGATGTCTGCTCAAGTTAAATCTGAGTATTTTTCAAGACATTACATAATTACTCACCTAATGAGTGTTAAAGAACTGATTCTAGACTAAATCCTGCCAGAGATTTAATTCCCAGGTAAGCCTTAATACCCAGTTAAGAGTCAAAATATGCAGTAAAATCCATCCTGGCCCAGTTTTGTCATAAAATACTTTAATGCCAGGTCATGCTGACTGTGGGTGTGTGAAAGAGGTAGTATTGAAGTTTTGGAAGACAAAAAAAAAACAAAAAAAAAAAAAAAACAAAAATATGCAAGCATAGAACAGGTCAGCGAACACACACATATTTCAGGTACAGTTGAGTCTAACAGTTCTGTTAATTTCTGAAGAGTTCTCCAATCATTCACTGGTTTCAGGTAAGGAGGTAGTGAGTTTATTTGTGTTTGAATGTGTGTCTATGTTTGTATGTGGTGGGATGAAGGTAGAGAAATAGGGGGACACACCTTAACCTCAAGTGTCGACTCATTCCAGCTGGATATCACACTTTGGGACGCACACAAACATGAGCTTAAGTTTACATTATTATTGAGATGTATGCATAAAATCCCACCCACACACACCCTGTTACGTTAATCTGTATTTGTTGCGTGTGTGTTTTTGTGTCTCACCTCAAACAGCCATAGTGCTAATGGTTTTGTTGATTTTAAACCATTTAGTCTCAATCTGATGTAAGGAGAGCATTCTTTGGAACATAATTTGTCTTTGATTAATCAAACGTACACAAGTGCACTTACTCGCAATTATGCACTGTGAGATCTGGTCACAACACAACACCACACAACACACACACATCACACACTTTCATTAATGAACATTGTGTTGGCTGTGTTTCGCTGTAGTGTCAAGTGAGATGCTATCAGCCATCTCCGAATGCCAGTAAACTCACACACTTGGAGTTCACACTGCTCAAACAACACCCCACAACACACTGCTGATCACGCACACACACACACACACACACACACGGTCCTCTTGCTTTGATAGTTGCCAGATGTTGAGAGTTGAATCAGTCGCTGTGCTTCAGTACACCGCTGTGGATATCTGTCCGAGCCTTGGTTCTCTTCAGATTTAGTGCATACATACACATGCATACACATTCAGTCGGCCATTGTTATGCTTTATGACACTCACACATTTATACATAGGGCATGTGGTAGACATGCCCTTAAAGCTCAGACATTAATGTTGTTTGTTTTAGTGTGTGTAAAATGTTCATGCACACATGCACAAGTATACTATATCATTCATCTAGGAGATAAACCTCTAGACAGACAGAGAGATAGATAGACAGAAAGACAGATGGATACATAGACAGACAGACAAATAAATTGATACAGATAATAGATATAGACAGACGAACAGAAAGACTGATAGAATGTGCACAGAGTAGATAGATACGACAGACAGATATGTTCTCTCTGTTGACAGGTTCTTGCAAGAGCTAGAGGGCGTTTATAGGAGACTCATGTATTGTGAACTGATTTTTGTCATTAACACAAAGATCCAGCTGGGGAAATTTCAGTTCAGAACATGATTATTTTTCCATATAACCACAGAACTCTGGAGACTGAGATTATATCTGTTGATAAATAGTCCCAAATTTAATCTTGGCAATGTCACATACTCATAAAGATACAACTCTTTACACTATCCCTGCTGGTTGTCCATAAGTCTTCAGCTATACAGATCTGTACTAATTTTACAGGTACATCAGATTATTCGCTTTTATAGAGATTTAACCATTATTATTATTATTATTATATTATTTATCCTTTATTTTTTACCATTGACTGTTTAGCACAGTATAGAGAAGACAAGTAATAATATAGAAGTTAATGGGTACAAAAACATTTGAATTGGACTGGAACATCATCTCTCTTTACAGAGTTGAGAGGATATGTCTGATACACCTGTACTCCTGTCCAGTGGCGCCTGCAGGTGTATGGCTGTATGCACTGTGTGTACCATGAGCGCTCAGACTGACCTGAGATTTGCCCCCCAAACATTTCAGCCATTATTATAGGCCTGTGTGTCCCGTATTTCTGTCAACTGAACCAGCCATGCCATTAATTATGAATCTATCAGTCTTTTGCATGCAAAAGTCAATTTTTGCATATAAATATTATGCCAAATAGAAGCAAAAATGTGCTACCACATTTCATGAGACGGGTCTAGCTCCAACAATAATTGTTGATATGTTACAAATGGGAATACAACGAATTCATGACAATGTTTACATTCAAGCTACCCATAAAATTTATAGTGAAAAGTACTTTAAAAGCATCTGGAATGCAATAAAGTAATTTTAAAGCTGTTTTTAAAGCATTTGCTGCATGGATAAAATATAGTCTAATAAATAATTAACATATCATACAAAATTGCGTTGCAGCAAATCCTTTCAATTTTAAGGTATGCAGAACAGAGCAACATAAATATCAGAAAAAACAACTATACAATTATAGGACAAAGTTTTACATATATGCCATTATCGTCGTGAAGCGCTCCTGTTCAAGACCGAGACGGCAGAAAGTGTTTGTTTTCTTTATTTTATAAATGCACAACGTTTTGTTGATATTGTGAGTGCACACAAATAAAACTAGACCCTTTACAGTTTAGAATGATGTATTACTCTTACCTTTATGAGCAAAAATGACTGCATATTTTAAGTTGTTTCCACTGTTTGAAAAAAATGCAAGTGATCGCGCTGGCGCCTCCATGTCCTGCAGAGCGTGCTTCAGCTTCCACTCTCCACACAAACGATTGGATATGCGCCTAACAGCGCACATCTATCTAGTTTAAACCTTTAAACTAACTTTGTGATATACTTGAACTGTTGTATATATAGATTTTATTTTAGGCAAGTCATGAGGATTTGAGAAGGCTAAATTGATCAAACATATAGGCTATGATCAATTCACTGTCTTCCGCTGGCCGTTACTTAAAAAACAACAGCAACAACTACAACAACAAAAAACTTACATTTAACGAACAAAAAATGCTCCAAACATTTTTCTAAATTTACTTTACAAAAAAAAAACGAAACTAAATATAATCACTTTTCTATTACATACAAAACTGAACTATTTTAATAGCTGAAACAGTAGTATACACTTTTTTTGGGAAAAGGGGAAAAAAGACGGGCTAGGGCCTATATTTGAGGCCCGTGCAGGGCTTTAATCCACTTCATCCAATGCTGTTTTGTTCTCATCTGTGAGCATGCTCTTGATATAGGTATTTTACCATTTTGTTGAGTTTAAAAAGTGTGACACATTCGTTCTACTCTCACTGATCATTTGGTCCCCCCCGCCTGTGCTTGTGCGTCCCCTCACCAGAAATCCTGCAGGCGCCATGCTCCGGTCAATTAGGCCCACCACACCTCACTTCAGCATCTCACACACTCTCTCATCACCAAAGAAAGAGGAGGGAGGAAATTATGTCATAAAGACATAATGGAGTCTGTGTACAGAATTTTTCTCGGTCTCAACATTCCTGTTAGTCACGAGCTGCCAGAGCTGCTGTGTGAGTGATGTGTTACTCCACCCTGAGCTGGTTTTGATCTACTGATAGTCCAGCAGTTATATTGTTACTGTATTTTTATTGGCCCTCCACATTTATTTTTAGAACCCCATTTCTATTTTTAGGTCTCAGCATGTCAAGCAAATAAATAAAGTAAATGTGAAAATGTGAATGACAACTTTTTTTTTCACATGCATTTCTCAACATTCATCATCATATTTTCCAGCCACATTACAATGGAAACATTTTCTAAGAATGACAAAGAAACTGATTTATGTGTTGTTTCATTCAAGTGTCTGTATAATTCAAGTGTGTTGATCTATAAAAACTAATTTATACTGTTTATGAAATTTAATTAAAATATATACAGAACATGTTTTGAAAGCAAATTTTGAAAATATAATTTGGATAATATTTACTTATATATTTTGTATTTTGTCCTAAAGTTTATTTTTTGTATTTAATTTCTTGTTTGTGTGTTTCATGTCAGAAAACCTAAAAAAAAGCATATTTTATATAAATAAAGGACAGCACAAACAAATGTTACATTAGTGGGATTGATATAATGTACTAGTTTATGGTCAGTTTCCTGTGCTATTCATTTGCATAAGTTTAGTCTTATTTTATACCACATTTAGATCCAGTCCTCAGATTTGGCTTGCAAGATAAAACAGTGAACAATTGTCTTGCCACTCTCTTCTTTCTTTGCCATTTCCTTATGGTCTTTATGTCTCCTTTGGTAAATGTTGATGCCATCTCTGTTCAACGGATTATACTGATGTTTAATGGAGGACCTTTTGTCTGGCAATGTGGTAACAGTCCTCAGTCTGTCATTTAGTGACGTGTGCATGCACACAAACACATGCATTCATGTATGGACATGAACATACATACACACACACAGTACACACACATTTAGACAATCTACTGTACCGGAGACAAAAAAACATGAATTCCTGTAATGCTTAAGCCACAACCTGTCATCATCAGTCCACAAACTGCCTCAGTTACAACACTGTTCTCTTTATCTCGCTTTAGCATGTTCTTTCTTTGTATTTTACTTTTGCTTGTTGAAAGGCTCTATAGCACTGGATTTAGCTGCAGATATATCTAGACTCAGGCTTATATATAGTGCAGATATGCATACTCTAATTATTCTTTCATTTCTGACAGAAACTTCGAGTTCTTTTGGAAATGAGTATTTTGCTTGGATGTGACTACCGTGTCAAGGTCTGTCAGTTTGTATAATGATACGCGTGTTTGTATTTTCAGGAAGTTGCAGGCCTGGAGTGCTCTCTGAGAATCAGATTCTCGTTTGATTTCGCTGCATGTGTGCGAGGTGATGCTTGTTACTTGAGGATGTTGACTCAGTGTTACTGATGAAGGACTATAGGCAGTGACAGTGTCAGAGAGACGTGCCAAAACCGGAAAATGCATTAGAGAGAGATAGAGAGGAAAAAAGAGTTTGAGGTTTTTTTGGTTTTAAGGTTTATGAATGTAATCACCCCCGTAGACACAAAGAAGAGCTTTTGAGGTTCTGTGATTTTATGGACCGCTAGAAGAGAAACATTCAGCAGGAAGAAAAACCGCAATGGCTAAATAATAACACAGCACGGGGGACCACTTTCCCCTGAGAGCATCCGCAACACTCACTCTCCCGCTTTCTTACTCTCGCTCTCTCTCTCTTTTGCCCATGTGTAATTTACAGTATAAACATTGTGTGTCTGTGCTCATTCTCTGTGGCCCTCTGGTGCCGGTCTGACTAACACAATCTCCCATTCTCCCTCCCTTCCTCTCCATTCAACCCTATTTACAGTGCTCACAGCCTCCACAACCAGCGCTGACCAATCAGCGGTCACTTTGGTGCCATTTGGATATTATTCTGTCCAATTAGACGTGTGGTAAAGCTAAAGATAGATCCTGCTGAATAGACCTGGTGCTTGTCTTGATGGCCATTTATGCCAAGCCTGCCACGTTAAAAAAACCCAGTGACCTCCCGACAAGACGGAGCCTCTGTGTGCTAGTGATTTAACTCGTGCATCGTTAAAACCTTTCAATCAAATAATTATACCATGTATGCCTCAGAACAGTGTTGTGTTGTAAAGCTCTGACTCGATCACCATTTGAGCTTTGCCTACAGTTTATCTATAGAACAGAGGAGAGAGTCAGCATTAGGACCTTAAATCAGTTGAATGATTCTTCAGCTGCCAAAAAATTCAAGAGGTGCTAAGACGTGCACTAAATAATTGCTAAACACGTTATAGAAGCTACTAATAATTTTAGGACTGTAAGCAGATGCAACAGAATGGTTGTCATTCTCGTGACATATGCCTGCGATAAGAGTAAAGATATAGGGGAGACCAGGCTAGTTGTCACACAGTTTTCTCTGGTTCCTCGGATGGACTGGCTTTCCATCAAGGTTGTTTCCCTGCCTTTGGCCCGAGCGTCCCCACGACCCTACATAAGAAAACTAATTTCATTGATATTGCTCTGAAAAAATAAAGGTATAATAACAATCTAATATTGGGGCATTTTTCACACAGTATGGGGTAAGTTGTCACAAAAGCAACCTGCTGTTTATTCATTCTGTTTTGAAAAGAATACATTTTATTATATGTGGTATTTTCTGCCAAATAAAAACATTTTATAAATAATACATGAAACAAAAAAAAATGGAAAAGGTAACATATAAAAATAAACAATCATTGTTTTGGCCATCAGAAATTGTGATGCATAAATATAAGAGACAATTCTGCATGTCATGAAATCAAAATGTACCAAATTTGAGCACACATTATTATCACGGGGGACAATTAATCTGTGCAATATGTGTTTGTTTTGTAATGTTTAGTTAAAATTTTATAATATGCTTCTCCTCTGGAATGACATATCTTCTCTTATGACGTCATTGTGACAGTTTGTGCAGAACTTCCATAACCATTACCTGCCAACCGTTAGTCTGCTGCGAGCTAGAGATGGCGTGCTAAAATCAACCCCCTCCCTCTATTTTTTTCATATTCAATGTTCTGTTTCACTCTGAAATGTCAGTCACATCTTCTGGTTTATTCAGATTTAATGTATCCCAGTGTGGTTTTATTTGCTCACATTATTCCAGTATCCATTATGATATATGATTTTTTTACTTATTATTTTAAATAAATAAATTATTTTGGAAGATTTGTTTCACAGAATTCTAATTTTAGACTGAAACCAGTTCAGTGCTCTTTGCACTACTGACTAAGAACTTGGGCTTTTGATTTAAAGGGGTCATATGATGTTGCTAAAAAGAACATTATTTTGTATATTTGGTGTAATGAAATGTGTTTATGCGGTTTAAGGTTAAAAAACCCATTATTTTCCACATACTGTACATGATTGTTTCTCCTCTATGCCCCGCCTTTCTGAAACGCGTCGATTTTTACAAAGCTCATCGGTCTGAAAAGCGAGGTGTGCTCTGATTGGCCAGCTATCCAATGCGTTGTGATTGGCCGAATACCTCAAGCGTGTGACAGCAATGTTACCCACTACCAACGTGATGCGTCTGCCAGCACGACCAGACAAAACCAATAAAACCCATTATAAATGAGGCATTTGTTGCATCCAGTGGGGACATAATTACGGATTATAATGACTTATACTGTCTTTTTTTTACGCGTTGCGTTGCATCGCGCCGCATCAACATAAAACCATGTCTGCATTTGAGAAATGACAAACAACAAGCACTACTCTACACTGCTCAAAACTCACGTTTGAATCGTCAGTGGCAAATCCTTTAAATGAAAACGTACTTACAGTCTGTGAGTCAGAACAGCCGGCATTGTAGTCTACTCTACCAGGATCAGGAAACAGTCCTCCATAAAATGCAACACAAATTAATATTTGGATTGAACTGTTCTGGAACAGTATTGTAAATACAACTTAACCACTGATTCTAGTCGGTGTCCTTCCAAAAGAGCCGGCGGCTGAGTAATCGGGAGGCCGGTGGCCTTGAGTGAGCGTAGGCCGGGGCTTGCGGCAACCACATGTGATGACCCCAGGCTGGACTCCGCTTCGTCCACGGTGAAAGCCGATCCGGCGATCCACAACACTAAGTTGATGTATTTCCTCAGCGACCAGCACGGATCCGCTCTAGGCATGACGAAGCGATATCGTCATCTTATGGAAGGCCAAACAAAGTAGTTTCGCCTTCAGTTTTTCAAAAGTACATGGCTGCGGCGGCGCAACAATACTACCAGCGAGAATAAAGGTACGCCTCTTTTTTTGCGTGAACAATTTTTTTTTTATTATTTTTTTTTTTTTTTTTTTTTTTTTTTTTTTTTTTTTTTTTTTTTTTTTTTTTTTGGCAGCGTGTGCAAATCTTCCACATAATTACCAATTGGGACGGAGACATGTGGGGGCGTGTTAGAAACGAGCCGTTTTAGGTAGGCGTTGTTAACTCTTAACTTTTATAAAAATATCTCTTTGGATTTTGAGACTTTATTCTTTGCAACTTCAGGGACCTTATCTATGCACAACCAGCTTGTAACACTCCAAAGAGAAAGGAAAAATTTAAAATAGCATCATATGACCCCTTTAAAACCTGCAGCTATTGAAATATAATTTTTGTGTCTGCTTCCTCAATACTTCTTTAGTATATTCAGTACACTTACGCACAGTTGCATACTCAGACCTCAGAGAACAGAATAAATGCACCAAATGCTGTGTTGCGGGAGTCTGTAAGAATTCTGTGGATCACTGTGACCTGGATGTAGGGTGTGTGTTTTCATGCAGTTTTCTCACTGTTAGGATTAGATTATAATACATATTAGATGCTATTGTTGTGCTAATGCCAGTGATTTAGCTTCTGATAGCGAATGACGTTTCCATGTGTGAATTAAGTTCACCAGTGTGTGGCGGAATGCTTGAATAATAACTAATCTGATTAGAGAAAGGTGGGATGTGAGAGGTGCATTCTGGGAGTTTTATCCTCTCATATAAACTCTGCTTGAACTTATATTACTTGCGTGTGTACAACCTCCTGCCAAAAAACATCCCAGAGGATGATGGGACTCTCAGGTTGAACCAGAGCTGACATCACTAGCACGTTTTGTGTTGTAGCACCTCATGCTACTTTTCTGTAACCCTATAACCTTTAATCAAGAGAGTGTGTTATAAAAACCTTTGCATATAAAGTATAAGAGAGGGCCTGCTTAGTGTGGAGAGAAAGCAAATTGCTTGCAAACGTTTGGAAAAAATGTGGATTATATCACTCTAATTGTTGCTAATTAGAACTGTTGGGCCAAATCTTTTGAGAACATTAACAAATAAAGAAACAAAGAAACACATGCTTTCTGATCAAAGACACAGGGTTCAAGTCCTTAAAACAACTGCCATCTATTGATTTATATTTATGTAGTAAGAAAAGGTGGAGAGAGATGACGAGAGGGCAAGAGAGCATGAACATGCTAACACATACAGTGTGTGTAATTACAGGTCTGAAAGCAGGCATGTGTTAAAGTACACCCATGTTTGTGTTGTGCGTGTGTGCACACATTTGTTCTCACAGATCTGTATACGAGAGATATTTTTGCTTTTCTGTTAGAGATGATTTATAGTTGCTCTCCACAGACCAGCAGATATGAGAGATGATCTCATATGATAACGCCCACAGGTTTATGATTTAGGATCTCACTTCTCTACATGAATATGTAGAGAAAATGAAAAAAGGTCGAGGTCTGTGATGTTGTGCATGAGGGGTCGTGCTCTGGATGCAGGACACTGTAGGGGTCTCATGTACAGCAGGCCAAGAGTTATCACGTTGGACGCAGCTGTCATCAGCCCAGGTCATTTTATGATTCCTGACATTTGCACAATGCATCCTTGAGTGTGTCAGACATTCCATATACATTTCAAAGCTAGAGCTAAAGAACGTGTTCATTTGATTGGTGCTTCAGGCACATGTGGTGGAATACCAGATATATATGACATTGTTGATGCCACAGAGAGACATGGTTTTATGAATACATCTCAGGTTTAATTAAAGAAATTAGCTCATTCCTGTCCCCTCCCTACAAATTTAAAGAGCTTTGCAACATTTCGGTGGTGGGAGCATGTTCGATCAAGCATTGCATTTTCTTTTATGTTATAATTCCAGCAGATGTATCCTGCACCTAGGCATGTTACAATAGCAGGAGCACAGTTTGCTTTTACATGGATGTTTCTGCTGCATAACAGAACTGCAGCTCTATGCAGAAAATAAAGTGATGTTCACAGTTTATTTTAATAATTGCTGTAACTTATAAAATGGTTATCAGTGGGTGACCATAGAGAATTATTACAAATTTGATCATTTTAAAATCTAATTTACATGAGGAAGCTCACATTGAAATCCGAGTAGTAATTAATTTACCCACAAGCAAAATCACTATTCCCAAAGTGTATGGTATCTTAACTGCTAAAAGTTAATTTTTCTCACCAAGGCTGCATTTATTACACCCTACTATAGATTGAATGTACTTGAGTATACATGCTCAGTCCCCCTTTTGAAGGTGGTTTGAGTGATTCTGAGAAATGAAGATGGAGAAACGCTTCAGGACATCCTACGTTTTGTGCCAGGCCTTCTTCCTTGACTTTTCCATTCACCAAGATTCTCTGACTCAACTGTTCCCTTTCGTGGAACTTCGAACGGCGTCCTCTAGGGGTCGCTATGGGGGGGGAACGCCTCGTCGTGACCGTGTCTGAAGCTACATTGAAAAAACACCAACAACACGTTGGCCGGCGGGAGAAGCCTGGAAGTCTACCGTCGCAACTAGTACAAAATAGGCGCCGGTAGCGCACATCACCACTTTCTTCGTCTTCACTGACCGTTCTGTTTGAATCGTGCATTCCAAAAGCAAAGTAAGACTATTCTTTTCCTACTATGGCGAGCACTACCGGAGCGTTTAGAAAGTGTGTACATCCGTGTCAGCGGTTTCTGACACCCGATGATTCACACGATCTATGCATTGTTTGTTTGGGCGAGGAGCACGCACGCGATGTCTTCGAGGAGGCAATCTGCGTGCATCGTGAGGGCTTTTCGCTGAAAAAGCTCCGTTCTCATTTGTCTCTCTTCTCGAGTGGAAAAGGACAACCATCGGTTTCCCGCGGCTCGGGACCTGCCGCTGCTGAGGCACGGAGGAGAATGAGCTCGTGGGGATCTCAGGTGGACCTAGCCGATGAGGCTGAAGGGGGGGTTCCCCTCTTCCGCGCATCGGTGTCGGGCGAGAGACAGCCACTGGACGATGATATCCTCTCTCTGATATCATCTGATCCAGGGGCCACTGCTCAGTTGGGCCCAGCCCAACAAGAGCAGGAAATGGATGCGGAGAGTGAAGAAGCTGAGGCTGAGCTTTCCCAATCCACCTGCCCGGCGTATGATGAGCTGTTAGAGGTGATGGATCGGCCACGGCAAGGGCGAAGTACCGTGGAAACGAGCCAAGGAGGTGACGTCGCGAGGTCGCCTCGACGAACGTTATCTCTCCGGCCATACACCTCCAGCTCAAGTGAGCCTTCCTTTCCTTCCTGATCTCCATACTGAGATCGAAAAGGAATGGAAGAGGCCGTTTTCCTCAAGCACATATCGGTCTCAGCATACGAGTTATGCGAACATCGAGTCGATGCGCGAAAGCGGCTATGGGATGATGCCCCTGTGGAAGAGACGCTAGCCAGCTATCTCTCTCTGGGGGAGACGTCATCCCTCAAAACTCCCTCCTTGCCATCCGTGCCCCTTCAAGCCACATCTCGCACGAACGGCAAGGCGTACGCAGCGGCAGGTCAGGCTGTGGCCTCGTTGCACACTATGGCGGTGCTTCAGGCCTATCAGGCTGACCTGTTGAAGGACCTGGATGAGGGGCAGGGCCTTTCCTCGGCCGGAACGACTGAGCTGCGGCGCACCACAGACTTGGCCCTCCGGGCTACTAAGCAGGCAGCCTCGGCCATGGGCAGAGCGATGGCTGCTATGGTGGTGACGGAGCGGCAGTTGTGGGTGAATTTGGCGGAAATCGGGAAGAAAGGAACGGGGCTCTTCTTCTCGATGTCCCGGTGTCGCCCTCTGAACTGTTTGGCTCCTCCGTTGAGACGGTGGTCGACAAGTTCAGGGAGTTGAAGTCGCGCTCAGCAGCGTTCAAATCCTTCATACCACGAAGGCCCAGGTCTGAGCCCAAACAAACCAGAGGTCCTGGCCCATCTCGGTCTGAGGAACATAGATGAGCACAGGAGGCTAGTATCGCAGCTCGCACTTCTCCCCCGCCTGCGGGTAGGGGTAGGAAGTATCGTGGGTCAAGGGGAGGCAGGCGAAACCCGGGGGGTGAGACCTGGGCGAGGCGCCAGCGCTTTCGTCCGGGTCAGAGTAATACTTAGGTTTTCACTCTCTCCCGCAGGGGGTGCAACATCTACCTTGTCCTCCCCTTTTTCCAATTCCCCTTTATGACCACCATCTCCAGCTGACCGAGGTTAGCTGTAAAACCTTTTCAAACAGTCTCCTACTGGGCCCATGATGTTGTTGGTGGTTCTATGGCTAGATCATAGTAACCGCATGACTGATGGTCCGGTCAAAAATCCCAGAACAGAGCCCCGGCAACAAGGCTCGCGGTGGGTGAGTATGATCCATATGTCATAGGAGAGCATGTTTACTAATGAGAGACTGAAGTGGTCATGAGTAAAAAAATGTATAAAGTTACCTGCAGCAGATGATCCAGTCAGAAGATCCTCGGAGCAGAGCTCCAGCAAAGAGGTCATGGGGGTGAGTACGATCCAAACATCATGATATCTGTATATCGAGGACAAACCGAGATGGCTGTGTGTGTGTAACCATCCATAAGTTCCTTGCAGTGTTTCCCGGGACCTATACGGTTTGTCCCTTGCTAGACGCCCTCAATGAGGTGCCGTTGCTGGGCTCAGAGGCCAGGTGCTCTACTTGCAGTAGGCGGGTCACTCGTCGACATACATCCAGACGGTAAGAAAAACCGGGCTTCGGCTTCATACCTCCTGGATAATGCGGCCGATTACGGGCTCTTGCGGGAGCCTTCGTGAACATCAGGCCCCCCGGTGCTACGCTGCAAGGCACCCAGACGGGCCTGGTCACCCCGAGGGGCTTCCTGTCCACCGGCGTACTCCTTCTTGCTGACGCATCGAACAGGAGGTACGGGGGCATCACCAGAATCCTCCTGTGTAAGCTGTCCTAGGCAGGGCTCCAATCACTACTGAGATGTGCGAGCGGCCTCTTCGGCAGGCCGAGATGGTAGGGTCTCCATGAACTTAAAATCAGATAAGATGAAAGTGTCCACGTGAAGCCGGCTTTGCAACGAATCTCTCAAAAAAAAAAAAAAAACAAAAAAAAAAAAAAAAAAAAAAAAAAAAAAAAAAAAAAAAAAAAAAACAAAAAACAACAAAAAAAAAAAAAAAAAAAAAAAAAAACAAAAAAAAAAAAAAAAAAAAAAAAAAAAAAAAAAAAAAAAAAAAAAATACCACTGAGTGGGGAGTGCCACATGAGGCTCGTGTACGATTTCTTGTTTTTTTTTTTTTTTTTCTAAAATCCACATAGCTGGTAGATGGGCACGTTTGCGTTGCCCATTCTTCTAAAATGCCACTTAGGTGGTAAATGGGCACGGGATTATTTGCCCATTTCTCTAAAATCCTGTGAAGATAAGGGTTACGCGTGCTGTCTTCGTTACCTTTGTTTCAAAGTGGATTAACACCCCGGTACCCTGGGTCCCACTCAAATAGTGTGTCTTGGTCGACACACCCTGGAGACAGCACTACCCTCACCTCTGAGGAGGGTGCTAAAGCTGCTGTTCCCGACCGGCCATTACATCCGGGTGACAATAGAACCCTAAGAGTCCTCATTGCACACCTTTTAAAATCCACGTGAGTGGTAAGTGTGCACGTTATCCTTGCCGCTTTTCTAAAAGCCACGTAAGTGGTGGGTGGGCAGTAAGCTTTGCCACGTCAATTCCACCTAGGTGGTAGGTGTCACCCGTTAGCTTTGCCACTTCTCTAAATCCCGCGAAAGTGGTAAGTGCGCACGTTATGCTTTGTCCACTTTTCTAAAAATCCTGTATGGTGAGGGTTAAGCGTTTCGGACTTCGTTCCCTGTTTCTGAGAGGGTTAGGCCCCGATTTCCTGGGCTCCTCTCAACCAGTGTGTCTCGATCGACGCACTCAGAAGGCACTGCCCCCCTCGATATCCAGGGGTACTAAGAGGGTGTCGTCTGACGAGCAGGATCCTCTCAGAGGAGTTGAATCACTCGCTCCATGGGCTGTCCTCGTGGTAATGTTCAGCACTGCTCCCCTTTCAGGAAAGGGTCACCTAGAATGGGGACAGTATTCCTCAGCTGAGGAAAAACGGAGGTGCCTCTGTCATGAGAGGATTGAGCTCGCTGTCTTCCAGAAAGACCTCAAACCAGCTGCATCAGTAGGATTGGGCCGTCCTCCACCTCCCTGATGCGTTGGCAAGGTGGCTAGCCTGCAGTATGCTACTCCTGGTTTTTTATCAGCTGCTGGTTGGGGGCCCCCCCTCGGTGAGAGGTGGGTTGGGCTCCCCCAGCTAGAATGAGCTACTGCCAGCCGGGGAAACCCGGCATTAGTAGATAGGGTCGAGCCCCCTGGGCGTCTGAGGACCAGGCGTGGGTTCCCACGCCGAGATTGTTGCTAGCTGGTTCCGCTAGCTGGAACGTGCTGCGGGTCGAGTCCCCTTCTCGGTGAGAACTGGGTGTGTTGCTCCCCCAGCTGATAACTGCTAGCCGTTCCACCAATGGAACGTGCTGTAGGTCGAGCTCCCGCTGAATGGATGTCTGCTCCCTCAGCTACAGGTTCGCGGCTAGCCACGCCAGCGTGATAGCCGTAGGTGAGACTGATGACTACTCAGAGCTCCATCTATAGGCTGCCCTCCAGAAGTGCCACGAGAACCCCCTAGAACGGTTGTATCCATCTACATATGGACATTCTAAAATCCACATGGTGGTAAGTGGGCACGGTATCTTTGCCCACTTTTCTAAAATTCCACGAAAGTGGTAAGTGCGCACGTTCTACTTTGCCCACTTCTCTAAAATCCTATATGGTAAGAGTTACGCGCACAGCTTCGTTCTCTTTCTGAGTGGTCTAAAACCCCGTTTCCGCCTGGGACCCACTCCTCACGGTATCCTCGAATACCTACTCTGACAGGGTGTTTCCACTAGAGGCCTGTTGAGACAGGTCCTTCCGCAAAGTGAGGTAGCCCTGAGTGACAGGCCAAGACTAGTAATTTGATCCAATAAGTAGGCTCTTGGTCGTATTCCCGTAAAGGAATCCTTCAGGATTCTAGGCCCTGGCGCCACCTCCGAGGAGGCTTCTTTGGACACAGCTGGTATGGTGGCCCCTGCCGTCCCGCAGTTCTGGGCACCAAGCCAGCCGCCCTCATTACACCGGAGGTTAATCTCGAGAGACTGATTCCCGTGGTAGACTATTGGTAGCCTGGGTTCTACTACCAATCTTGTCCCAGTGGGACCTGCAAAGCACTGTGAGGCGCTAGTAATGTCCCTTGGCAGCCTAGGCTTCTGGCCGTCGGGAGTAATGTCACTGACAGCAGTCTAAGTCCAGACAGGGGCAACTCCCATAGCGATATGGTGTAGTTGGTACTTAGTGGCTCGCCATGGTTCTGGCTTGCACTCCCCTCAGCATGGCGGCGTGGGTATACCGTTCCCCATAGCGACCCCTAGAGGACGCAGTTCGAAGTTCCACGAAAGGGAACGTCTCAGGGTAATTACCGTGAACTGGTCAAAGTCAAAGAGTCATAGCTAGAGCTATAATTGCCGTAGCAGAGATAAAAGCTCCACTATTTTGGACTGCCTGAAACTATCCGTCTGTTCTGACTCGTAGAGATAGTTAAACAATAAGTCAACTGGCAGCGGTTATTGTTTACTAGGTGGTTGTCAGTTTTAGGCCCTAGCTTGAAAAAATAAAGTATGAAGACGAGATGTTCTGTTTCTTCACTTACATACACTGACCCAACTCGATTTAATAAAGGGAAAAGAAAGCACCACCTGAAACAACACGCCAGCTTCTCTTCTTTCCAAACAGATGTGCGCTTCATAGGAGCAAAACACAAGCGTTTAAAGTCATAAACTCTCATAAGCATAAGCAGTACTTTAAATCTGGGGTGCAGTGCATCTCGCCACCTCATAAAAACATTATAATGTTCTTAGAAAGAAGCGGAGTTGTTTTTT
This sequence comes from Sinocyclocheilus anophthalmus, assembly GCA_018155175.1. Classification (NCBI taxonomy): domain Eukaryota; kingdom Metazoa; phylum Chordata; class Actinopteri; order Cypriniformes; family Cyprinidae; genus Sinocyclocheilus; species Sinocyclocheilus anophthalmus. The sequence continues at coordinate 181,056 of JADLZN010002672.1, read as the reverse complement.
CCATGGTTGCTACAAAGCACAGCCTTTGTCTCGTGGCCCCCGCTAAGTCATTCTTTTCCACCCCAGTTCACACCTTACAGCAGACTGAAAGTATTTGACATCTCCAAACACACATGGCACCGTGCGGCAGATGTGGCAGAAGATGGACCGCAGAGGATGGGCTTTCTGTTGTGCTCTGCTTCCTTGTGGCTTACTTGGGAATCCTGTCAATCTGATGCCATTTGGACGTTATGACATGGATGAAGCCCACCCGTGTATATGTTAATGTTATTGACGATGGAAAATGTTTAACCTACAGTATTGTTGCCTGGCATAGTTACTTTGCTGAACTACTTACTGACTGTAAGAACACTGGGTCTCATTCACTAATAAATGTGCACTGATTTTATATTTGACTTTTTGGTAGACTTTGGTTATCCACCAGCCAAACTTAAAGTGTGGGGTCAGTATGATTTGTTTTTAAAGAGGTCATATGATGCGATTAAAATTTTTACTTTCTCTTTGCGTGTTACAAGCTATTGGTGCATAAAGAAGATCTGTAGTTGCAAAGACTAAAGTCTCAAACCAAAGAGATATTCTTTATAAAAGTTAGAGTCAACCACACCTACCTAAAACGGCGCGTTTCCAAAAACGCTCCCAAATGTTCTCGCTGTAGTATTGTTGTTGCCGCCTCCGCCATGTCGTGAAGGCACTGTGTTTCGTTGTGAAAACGAAACTACTTTGACGAATGGGAGTCCAGCCTGGGGTCGTCACATGTGGTTGGCGCAAGCCCGCCGGCCGCTTTGTCGAATCCGCCGGCCGCGCCGTTCTGAAGCCCGCCCACCTCTGCTCACTCAAGCCGGCCTCCACATACTCTAGTCCGCAGGTCACTCTAGGCCTCCGGCCTCCGCTCAATCAAGGCCGCAGTGTGTGACGCTGTTTCGTTGTGAAAGTGAAACTACTTTGTTTGGCCTCCAAAAGAGGACACGACTAGAAATCAATGATTAAGTTGTATTTACAACACTGTCCAGAACCGTTTAACCCAAATATTCAGATGTGTGCAGTTCATTTTATGGAGGACTGTTTCCTGATAATGGGAGAGTAGACTACAATGCCGGCAATTCTGACTCACGTAAGTACGTTTTCATATTTAAAGGATTTGCCTCTGATGATTCAAACGCGAGTTTTGAGCCAGTGTAGAGTAGGACTTGTTGTTTGTCATTTCTCCGATCACAAAGNTCATTAGTCTCACATTAATTAAGTAAAAAACACTAATGAATGTCTTTTCCCTTAAGACATTAAATATTAGATACAGGAGATTCTTTCATGTTTAATGACACCACTGGAGGAAAAACTGACCTATATATTGCCCACAAATGTTCTCAAGTTAACACTCAGAATTCACGGAGATCCTGGACTGTGAAGCAGAGGCAAAAACTGCAGGGAAAACAAACAGCATCCGCATTATCCACAAACCACAGCATCATTGTTGCATGTATGTATACGATTATGAAAATCACTGAAACATGTCAAGTGAAGATTTTCATTGTTATATTTCTGGTTGAATGTCATAAAGGTGTATGTCCTCAAATAACACCGATGTTAAAGGTGATTTGTGAAGCACAGACTGTTTGTGACTGTTTCTCACAGGTATTTGGTTTCTCACTCACTAAAAGCAAAGCACGCTGCAAGGAAGCTGGGTCGTAAAAAAAAGACGGCCATGCAAAACGCCAGCAACTCCGTCATTCAGCCTGCAGGATTTTACATTGATGCATTGAGTTCAATGCCTTACAGTAATATCTATGTCATGTTCCTCACTGTACTTTATGTGATCACAGTAATATGCAATGTCTTTCTGATCTCCATCATTTTCTATGACCACCGTCTGCATGTCCCAAAGTTCATGGCCGTTGGTAATCTGGCTTTGGTTGATATTGTTCTCAGCACCTCTCTTGTGCCTGGCATGATCAAGACTTACATTCTTCTAGACAATTTTGTGGAATTTGTGTTTACTGTTTACTCACACAAATTATGTGTTGCGACAGTCCAAATACCCACACTTGCGGTCGGGCAAATCTGAGAAGGTGAATGCGCAAGGACTGGTCCCAGGTGCTTAAAAAACGCTAATAGTGTCAGGAGCCTTAAACGGACACACTAAATCCACAATATCTCCAGAGCGGTATTCTGCGGCTTAGTGTATCCCATTCTGCTAGGTGGTGGAAATATATGTGTGCGGACTTTTTCGAGATCCGCGAGAGGTTACGGAAAACCTTTCCGTGTATGTTAAATATTAATAATAGTTAGATATTACATATAATTTGGTAGTAAAAACAATGAGTAGTGGTGCTAATTATTTTGTACAACATTTGCAACTGCTTTTTTTATCACTTTAATTAGAAGTCACACAAAATAAATTAGCGTCATCTGTACAGGGCCTTGCGGAATCAGTCTTTAGACTAGAAGTTATTTTAAAGCAAGTAATGAAAATAAAAAAAAGCTCTTTGTAAAATACTTTCATGTTTAGGATCACTAGAAGTGAAAAAAGTTGTACAACATTTGTGGTCTTCATGCTCACTTGAACAGTTGGACCAAATACAGGAAATACGTCATATACTGTAAGTAGTCAAGTGGTCAAGTGCGGTAAAGACCGCAAGTGCGGGTATTTTGGACAAGAGGATTAAGGATGTGTGAATAGTGAATCCGAATTCGTAAAGGCACAGAAAACGAATAACATGTTCTACGGAAGCCCTAAAGAGAATATATACCCGAGGAATTTTGGCTTCAGACAAACGTTTAACATGAGATGGAGTAACGCAAACCCTGTGGCTAATGGCAGCCCTGCGTGCATAAATCTCAAATGGAAACATATCCCCTCTGATATCATTAATAATCCTGAAGTGCGGGCTGCTCAGGTGAACGTGCAGGTGTATCTCAGCGGAGGGGCCGTGGGGAGCTGGTCTGCTATTGATGAAACTCTTTACTGCTACATTTCTGTGGGAGGATTAAGGCTGTGTGAGAACAGATAAGGGACGTGAGATCAGAGCGCTGTTAAATGTACCTGACAGAGCCAGATCCAAACTGAGACCCACCCCTAAACACAGCCCTCTGCCAGCATTCCTCTCTCTCTTTCTCTCAGACACTCTCCACACACCCAGAGAGAGAGAGATGTGGGAGGTTTAGAGCCTTTTCTTACTTTTAAAATCAAGACAAACTCTTGTTTATATAGCTGAAGTGTGTAATTTCTGAGCTACTAGCATAAAATGGAATTGCAAAAACAAAAAACTGTTTTCGAACAGGTTTCCCAACATTCCACTGTTTGTCATTAGTTGGTCAAACAGAAAGGTCCGCCCAAAACTCACACTATTGGTTGAGCTAGTGTTCCTGTGTAGGCTTCAGAGCAAGGATGAATTTAAAATAGCATACTAGCATACTACTTTTAATATTTCTGCCATACATGTGGTAGTATGGCTAGCATACTAGCCTATTTTGAATGTAGCCAATGACTGCTTCCAAATATGCATACTTCTTTTATATATAGTAAGCAAAAAAACATGTGAACAGTGTAGTATGTCATAATGCACAGTGTTCATAAAACATTAGGAAAAAAAATTAAACAGATGACCTACTACTTCTGGTGAAATTCTGAAGTGTGCATCTGATGGATACATAAGGCTGTAAAGAGAGAGGATTTGTGAATGGCAGTGAAGCGATGCAAATGATGCTGGTAGGTCACATGACAATGACAAAATGACGGCTAGTACATCCAGATAACATTTATAATAAACGCATCAATACTATATAGGACATGCTTTTTAATTGTCAAAAAGTATGTACTTATTCAAAAGAAGTGTGATATTTTGGATGAAACCAAATGTTGCATAGTTTACACTTCTCTGTGAAGTTAGGCTCAGTGGTATGCGAAGCGTAATATGCTAGTATGCTATTGTTAGCATGTTTTTTTTTTCTGTGATATCAGCCTTATAGTTGTTGTAAAATACAATGTTTAAATAAATAAATAAATTACCATAGAAACAAATGTTCACTTTTAACTCAGTTTGTAGTTAAGAATTTAAACAGTCATAGCAAACAAGTGTTCTGGAGGGTTTAAAAAATGTCAAGCTTTTTTTCTGTTAAAGAGCTTACATTGATTCCTAAAAAGTGTATTTGAGCCGCTAAGTTGGCTAAACCATCCTTTTAGAGGGGACTACTTTCCTAAGTGGATGAACTTCTGGTTATGCACTAGGCCTACATAATGTAATATTAATGGAGTTTGCTGTTTGCTTTATGCAGGCAGTGCTTTGTGGATTCAATCACTCTTTAATGCTAATGCATTCTAAAACTAATCTTTAAGTGTTACGATTTTGAAGCAGTGTGAAAAATGTTTGCCTAACAGTTGCATAACATTTATCCCATTGCTAGAGCATAAAAATTAGTTAATGTGTTTTCATTACTGAGGAATAAAGCTTTTTTTCTGTGCTAATCATTAGCATCTGCAGCAATAGCTTAAGTTGCAGGCAATTCAACCCAGAATAGTCTTTTAAGGCATGAGATCAAACTTTCTAAACGAGTTGAAAGAAACAAAAAAGTGCTGATTACCAAAATATGGCGGTTTAGAGAATTAACTCATGTTTGTGAAGACGCAGTACTGCATGTCCCCTGAATAATTCATATCAGCACATTCCATCTTATCAAACATGCTCTCATTCTGTGCCCCTCATCAGTCATTCTATGTAATATTTATAAAGGATTGACAGTGGGTCTGTACTTCTCGCCTTATCTACCCTCTGTTCTTCATTAGCCAGCCCCCGTGATTCGGGACGGTTCCCCACCAAGCTGTTACTCTGAGGCAAGCGTCCCAAGCACCATGTGGCCCTCACACATGCACTCAGAAGAGGCCTCGCTCCCTCACGGAGAGATCTACATCCAGGACGAGTGCTAAGGGGGGTTAAAAAGGCCTGCTGCATCTGTCTCTTTTAACAACACTATGTCCAGGAAGTTCAGGCTGGATGAGGACCATGTGTAAGGAGATGTCCATCACGACTAACATGTGTGACAAGTGGAATGGAAATGCAATTAGCCCTCCCCCCACCACCAGACATATGGCTAGGCCTGTTATGTGTTAATAATGTGATGAAATGGCCATAAGGATAAAACAGTTCCTGTTCGTGACATCAGGGGATCTCATTTATATCCTCCCAGAACATCTGAATGGATGTGTAAGTGAACAAGTGCTTTAGGGGAATGAGTGAGTCAGTGAGCAAGCTGTGAACGTGAGTCCGTTGCTCTTTTCCAAATCGTAGTTGGCTGCCTACAGAGGCTGCATTTGAAGGAGTCTTGTTCCTTACATGAAGGCTTTTTCAAAATATACTTTTTCAAATATATGTATTACACTGACTTATGAGATACCAGATTTTAGCCAGATTATAAGTCATTAGTGCATATTTCTTTGTAGGCAAGGCAATCCCAAAATGTATTGGCACAAGCTCCTTTGTGCGAAAAAATAACTTGACTTTCTAAAATAATGTGATTGATCACAGTTCTTTCATGATTTAACAGGGGGGCAATTACTTGCATTATATTTGGGTATATTAAAATTAGTTTGATGATCTTATGTGAATCTTTAGTGGGACAAATAGGCCACAAAAACAAAACACTCGGGAGGGGGCACCAAAATACCTTTTACGGCATGATGATATATATATATTATATATTAGATATATACACACAAATTCTTAAATATCTCGCGTTGTTGTTTGGGCAAAGAGCACGTAAGCGTGTCCTTGTAGGGGAGCAATGATTTGCGTTCAGTGACGAGCTGTATTTAATAAAATAGCTCCGCTCTCGTTTGTCTCTCTTTGCGAGGAAAGAGGGGCAGCCATCTGCTACCCGCTATTCAGGACCCGCCGCTGCTGAGGCAAGAAAGGGAATGAGCTTGTGGGGATCGCATGTGGATCTGGCAGATGAGTTTGAAGAGGGGTTTCCCTTCGCGATCGTCGGCTGTGCACGAGAGTGAGCTGAATGGGAGGACGATGTTATATTTTAACATCATTTGATACGGGGGCCGGTGGCTAGCTGGGTCGGCCCAGTAGAGAGGAGATGTCGGAGGAACGACGAAGAAGCTGATGGCTGAGCCTTCCCAATCCTCCTGCTCTGTGCATGGTGAGTTTTGAGTGTTATCTTTCTTACCCATTCTTCGATTCCAGCATACGAGTTATGCCAAAATCGAGGCGATGCGCGGAAACGACTACGAGAGGATGCCCCTGTAAAAAAAAGACGACTGGCTAGCTATCTTTCTATTGGTGAGACGTCCTCTCTTAAAACTCCCTCCTTGCCATCTCGCTTAGATGGCAGGGCATACACAGCAGCAGGTCAGGCTGTTGCTTCGTGGCACACGATGCGGTGCTCCAGGCATATTAGGCTGACCTGCTGGAAGACCTGGATAAAGGCCTGATGATGTAGCTGAGTTTCGCCGCACCACAGATCTCACTCTCTGTGCTACTAAGCATGGCAGCTATAGTAGGTATTGAGAGACATCTGTAGGTGAACCTGGTGTAGCCAGTTGGGAAGTGTGAAATATTAATTGTATTTTTGTATGATGATGTTCCCAAAACTATTTTTCTGTGGAGTTAATTTGATTAAATTCCTATATAGGTCATGCAATGGTAATGTGAGTAGGAACTATTAATTATGGTGGTTGTTCAAATGGGACACTTATCCGTGTTGCGTGCTATGCTTTTGGGGAGTGCGTGAGTTGCGTCAGCCTCAGACCGCAAATGGACGCTGGCGAGGCAAGATGCACATTTTCCCTTCTCTTCTCCCAGTTATTATTGGTATGTTTAAAAGTATTAATTTGGTCAAAATCCATCAAATATAAAACGGAATATGGTATGAGTCAAGTATACAAATGTATTTTCGTGTATTGGTTATTTTACGTGAGATTTATGCGACTTTTGTCTGACGCACGTGGAGCTAACAATCTCATGATTTGTGCACAGTGTTTAACGGGAGTTATCGCAACGGATGTTTCTCTTATCAAGTGTTCCATGTGTTACAGGTCAATAAATGGAATCGTTTTGAAGCTGGTTTGCTGTCTCGAGTGAAATTCCTTATGTACAGAACCAGATCTGCTACATAAAACTGGTGCCGTGACCTTCTTGGATACAACTGATCAGCTGCAGCCGATCACCGGGTGTTGTCCGTTCACGTGGAGCTGTTGCTGTGATCTCCTTGGATTCATCGGGCCGGTCGTTGCAGTTGTGGCCAGATGTCAAATAGGGGATTGAGTCCTGCCTTCCAGCGTCAACTAATGAAGTTTCCTCATTGCAGTGACGATCAGGTTCTTTTACATCGTTAAGACATTGACTTTTGGATCGAACATTGAACCTTTAAGACATTGAATAAATTTACTTTGGCGAGTGATCAGTACAAAAAGTAAAATGTACAACATGTCTACACCAGTCTTGGGGAGGGGTAGAGCTTTCAGCAGTTCAGATGCTGTTGCGAGACATAAAGAAAATGATCAAATTGACGGTCAAATTTAGCCTTTCGCAAATGGGGGGAAAAAGTCAATTATGGTGCTTCATCATTCACGCCTGCCCCAATTGACGATGATTCTCGTTTGCAGATAATAGAGCTTCTTGAGGAGCTAGGTAGCCAAATTGGCGATAGTATTTTGGACCGGCTCTTAGCTGATCGTAATCCCTCTGCTCTGGGGCATCAGACTACCCCCGAGACAGTCAAAAGCGAGCTGGCTAGCACTACTCTTTGATTATCTAGGTTGAATCTGTATTGTAGGATTCTGACAGGAGGGGGCTCTCCTATTTTTTTTTTTTTTTTTTTAATTTTTTTTTATCTCTCCGTGGTGTATGGAACAGATCAACATCTATTCTGAAGGGATAGAGTTAATGGAGGTATACTTACAGAAGTGCGATCACCCGAAGGCGGAGCACGCCAATGAGATCTTGAATCATCTTTTGGGTAGAGCTAAAAACATTGTCAAAGTAGGGCTAAAAAGCAATCCCTCACCTGACATGGTTGTTACTCCCGAGACCATTTACAAAATGCTCTTACACTATATCAGTGACAGCCCAGAGTCTTGTCTTCCACTTGCAGACTTCTACTCTACACTGCCACATGACAAAGAAAGCCCCGTTGACTATTGGATCCGCCTCAATAATGCGGCCGAAATCGCTGATAATCACTTGCAGAAACAGGGTAGTCGAATGAAGAACATTTCACAGGAAATTTCAATGATGTTTATTAGAACCTGCCCTGATGCTGAGCTTTCTAGTGTGTTCAGGTACAAGCCTATCACCAAGTGGTCGTCTGCAGAGGTTCAGGAAGCAATAGATGAGCATCAAAGGGAGCTGAGAATAAAGAAACCACACTCTTACTCTCGCCCTGGCTGTTCGTTCCAAGTAGCAACTGCCACAGTCAGCCATGGAGAAACCACCACTGTGGTCAACGATGCAGTGAACACCGCAGTGTGCATCCCCAGTATCCAGAACACTAAGCCTGAGATCACCATACCGCCTCCACATACTGTCTTGACTGACACAGGTACATTAGAGCGAGTGCTCAGCATGCTGGAGAGGGTGCTTGACCGCACTAATACACAGGCTGCTCCTAATAGACCACAATTGCACTCCATGTCTCGTCAATCCAAATGTCGCGTTTGCAGTGAGAGAACCCATTCCACCTGGTCACACTGCATATCAGAGAAGAGATGTCTGATCTGCTTGGAAGTTGGTCACCAGCGCAGGGATTGCCCTAGGAAAAGTGCCGAGTCTGGGAGCCGCTCTCAGATTCAGGGAAACTGACACACCTGCATTCGGGAGGGGATAATGTGGGTGAAGAAGTCCAGACCCTCCAAGATGATGCGTCAAGCATATATGAGTCGACTTGTAAGTCAGTGACAAGTGATAATATGGTTTTGTTTCAGAACGTGACCCATTTGGCTCGGGCAGACAGCCTTTTCTATACTAACGTTTTAGTCAATGACAGCATGCCTCTAAGAGCCTTGTTAGACAGTGGCTCTATGGCCTGCACCATCAGTGAAGTTGCAGAGTCCCATCTACTCGATGCAGGGTTGTTTCTGGACCAGTGCGAGATGCAGGCCAATGTTATGCTGGTTGGGTGTGGCGGAGTTCAAGGTGCGCCGAAGTGTATGTACCAGCTGAAGATGAGAGTGTATGAGTATGAAGTCAGTGTACCTACGCTGGTTGTTACAGGACAACGAGATGAGTTGATACTGGGCACCAACGTTCTTAAGTTCATCTTGAGCCAGGTTAAGCAGAACCCCACATACTGGCGTGTTGTAAATAGGCCCGAATCAACGAAAGATTGTGATGCTGAACAGTTCCTTGACGTACTTTCTGGACTTAACAGATGGAGAGGCAATGAGATGCCTGACATCATAGGAACTGCCAAACTGGTTCAAGCAGTCACTTTGCTGCCTAAGCAGGAACACCTGGTGTGGGCCAAGTTACCTCCTACGTCGCCTATTTCTGAGGGCAGTGCTGTGTTGATTGAACCAACCAAGTCGCCGACCCATAAAAAAGATATCATTGTGGGACGTGTGGTGGTTTCCATGACTGCTGATAGATGGGTACCTGTAAGGATGCTTAACCCGCATGACGAGGCCATCACCCTGAAAAAAAACTCAAAGGTTGTCAATGTGTCTCCTTGTGTGGCGTTGGAGGATTTGGAAATGGATTCGGAGCGACCCTTCAACACTGTTGAAACGCTGAGCCAAACACTGCATGATGGATCACCTGACCCAGACTTCCAGGACATTCTGCAGAAGATGGGATTGAGTGACTTAGACATTGACTCTTGCGAAGTGTCACCTCAATGGAAAGGTCAGTTATTGCAATTGGTCCAGAAGTTTGAACATGTATTCTCAAAGCACAAGTTAGACTGCGGGAGAGCGAAAGACTTTGAGCATCGCATCCATCTGTCTGACAATCGGCCTTTCCGTTTACCTTACCGACGTGTGCCGCCAGGGCATTACCAGAAGCTACGGCAAGTATTATCGGAGATGGAAGAACAAGACATCATTCGTAAATCCAGCAGCGAGTGGGCCTCTCCCTTGGTTCTCGTGTGGAAGAAGAGTGGCGACCTCCGTATCTGTGTTGATTATCGCTGGCTGAATTCACGCACTACAAAGGACGCACACCCTCTTCCTCATCAGGTTGATTGTCTTGCCGCTCTGGGAGGGAATGCATTGTTCAGCGCAATGGACCTCACATCTGGCTTCTACAACATCTCCATGGTTTTTTTTTTTTGTGGAAGACAAGAGATTTACAGCCTTTACCACGCCTCTAGGCCTATATGAGTTCAATCGTCTTCCACAGGGACTATGCAACAGCCCAGCGAGCTTCATGCGGCTAATGATGAGTATATTTGGAGACCAAAACTTCCTTACTCTGCTGTGCTATTTGGATGATCTTCTAGTGGTGGCTCCCAATGAACAAAAAGCCTTAGAAAGGTTAGAGATGGTCTTCGACAGATTGAGTTATCATGGGTTGAAGTTGGTGCCTAAGAAATGCTACTTCCTAAGACGGAGTGTCAGATTTCTTGGCCATGTTGTGAATGAAAATGGAGTCGCAACTGATCCCGACAAAATTGCAGCCATTACCGCCGTTAGCGAAAAGGACCTCATGATGGAGGATGGAGTGTCACCTTCACCAAGGAAGATCAAATCTTTTTTGGGTATGGTCATGTATTACCAACGGTTCATCCCTAACTGTTCCAGTATCGCCAAGCCACTCTTCACTTTAACCGCAGCAGTCAAGGGAAAAAGGGGCTACTCAAAGGGTGGCGTTGTCTTCAGGAAACTCAGGCCGTCGGACTGGACTAGAGAATGTTTTTCTAGCTTTTGAACAGCTCAAGTCAGCCCTTCTGAATTCTGTGGTGTTGGCTCACCCTGACTTCACCCAGTCATTCATTCTTTCTACAGATGCCTCCTTGGATGGCATAGGGGCAGTATTATCTCAAATACCTAAAGGGGAGTCTAAGGCACGACCTGTCGCCTTTGCTAGCAAGGCGCTCACACGGGCTCAGTCGAACTACCCAGCACACCGTCTCGAGTTTCTTGCATTGAAATGGTCTGTCTGTGAAAAATTTTGTCATTGGCTAAAGGGACATCTTTTTACAGTCTGGACGGACAATAATCCGTTGACGTATATCCTAACAAAGCCGAAACTAGACGCGTGCGAACAGAGGTGGGTGGCTAAGTTGGCCCCGTACACCTTCGACATCAAGTATATACCTGGTGCAAAAAATGTAGTGGCCGATGCATTGAGCCGCCAGCCATTTGTCCCCAGCAGTGTGAGTCAGAGACTAGTGGCAGAGCCCTACAACCATCTGCTCGAACAGAGCTCTTTTAGGCTCAGCGCAAACAGCCAGTGTGTTGGACATCCTCTGGAGCAGTGTTCCTTGTCTTCCGATCAGGTTTCTGCTGTCTTGGAAGCTCATGCACAGTGGGAAGTGGGAGCACAGAATAGAGTTATATCTTGGCTTGCTCAAGAAACCCAACAGACATTACCAGTTGGTCAGAACCCCTTGCCCGTTTACTCATTGAAAGAGCTTCACGAGAAGCAAGAAAGTGACCGCGTGCTTTCAAGAGTTCTCTTCTATGTGTGCCGAGGTAAGAGACCGTCTAGGAGAGAAAGAGCCAAGGAACCTTACAAGGCTCTGAAACTGCTGAAGCAATGGGACAGACTAAAGCTCTTGGATGATATACTGTACCGCACTTGCAAGGATCCAGTGACTAGGTTTACACGTTACCAGTTCATAGTCCCTGATTCACTGGTCAGTGTAGTTCTGTGCGGCATCCACGACGAGGCAGGTCATCAAGGCCAAGGAAGAACGTTGTCTTTGGCTAGGCAGAGATTTTCATGGGTTGGGTTGGAGAGTGACACCCGAGAGTATGTAAGACGCTGTCAACGTTGTGTAGTCAGCAAGACCCCTGAGCCAGAGGGAAGGGCCCCTCTAGAAAGCATTCAAACCGCCAGCCCATTAGAATTAGTGTGCATAGACTTCTGGTGTGCTGAGGATTCCTCTGGCAAGAGTGTAAATGTATTAGTGGTAACCGACCACTTCACGAAAATGGCGAATGCATTCCTGTGCAAGAACCAGTAAGCAGCTCAAGTCGCTCGTCACTTATGGGATAAGTTCTTTTGTGTCTATGGGTTTCCACAAAGAATCCACTCGGACCAAGGTGCGAACTTTGAAAGCGGGTTGATCAAGGAACTTTTACAAATTGCTGGCATACAGAAGTCACGAACAACGGCATATCACCCGATGGGCAACGGCCAAGTTGAGAGGTTCAATCGCACCTTGGGCAATATGATCAGGGCTTTGCCTCCGAGAGCCAAACAAGCCTGGCCTCAAATGCTGCAAACCTTGACGTTTGCTTACAATTGTACTGCCCATGAGTCGACCGGCTTTGCACCATTTTTTCTCATGTACGGTAGAATCCCCAGATTGCCTGTCGATTTGATGTTCCAGAGCGTGGATCGGGATAACAATGTCACGGACTATGACCAGTATGTGAGAAAAATGAAGGACGATCTCAAAGAAGCTATGTTACTTGCTCAGGCCAACAACACTGCAAGTCAACAACGACAAGCTGAACATTACAACAAAGACGTCAGAGGCAGAGACATTGAGTTAGGAGATTATGTGTTGCTCGCCAACAAAGGGGAGCGGGGGCGACGCAAGTTAGCCGACAAATGGGATTCGACCTTGCATGTTGTGGTATCTGTGAACACGAGATGTCATACCTACCTTGTGAGGAACACTCGGACCAATCAGGAGAAAGTGGTTCACAGGAAATTGCTCTTACGAGCCAACTTCTTACCTGTTGATGTGAGGGAGGACTGTGTAGAACCAGGCTTCGATGACTCCGAGTCGGACTGTGAGACTGATGAGTCTGTGGTTGACACTACCTTGAGTGAATCAGAGGATGCTCGTAACGGAATTGTTAGGTCAGCTCATTCCTCAGCTTGTCCATTAAGCACATCAGTGGAAGTGGAAACCAGGGATCCCAGTTCTAGAACAGGACTAGAGCATGTCTCTGATGGATCAGTTCACGGATGTGAGAATCGGGAAACCGTTCAGAACTCTGAGTCTGACCTTTCTACCATGGATGTGGAGGAAGTTGAGCTTGACATAGAAGAGTCCATGCCATCTGATGAAGTCTCTGGCGAGATTGTTCAGCCTCTAGCCGGAACTGCTCACCCAGTCATAACAAGGGCTGGCAGATTAGTGAAACCAGTTAATAGACTGATTCAAATTATGACACAGAAAACTCTCCTACGTAGCCCTTCATTCAGCCTTCTCAGGTCTAAAGCTTCTTAAGTGTGGGATATAGATTCCCTGTCAGTTTTATGCAACTGGGGTACAATACATTTGGTGATCATTAAAGTATCTTTGTAGTAGTGTTTATGGCACTTCTTTTGTGGGCAGACACTTGAGAGTCTGGCCAACTTTCTTTTGTCACTCTCTCAGTAAGTTGGGAAACTTATATGTTGCGTACGGATACTGTGATTTTTTTTGTCGGAGTGTGATCACACCCCCAGTGTCATTGAGTCACTAGGTTTTGACTAGTTTTGTGAAGTTCAGGGGGGTGAATGTAGCCAGTTGGGAAGTGTGAAATATTAATTGTATTTTTTATGATGAACTTCCCAAAACTATTTTTCTGTGGAGTTAATTTCATTAAATTCCTATATAGGTCATGCAATGGAAATGTGAGTAGGAACTATTAATTATGGTGGTTGTTCAAATGGGACACTTATCCGTGTTGCGTGCTATGCTTTTGGGGAGTGCGTGAGTTGCGTCAGCCTCAGACCGCAAATGGACGCTGGCGAGGCAAGACGCACATTTTCCCTTCTCTTCTCCCAGTTATTATTGGTATGTTTAAAAGTATTAATTTGGTCAAAATCCATCAAATATAAAACGGAATATGGTATGAGTCAAGTATACAAATGTATTTTCGTGTATTGGTTATTTTACGTGAGTTTTATGCAACTTTTGTCTGACGCACGTGGAGCTGAACATTCTCATGGTTTGTGCACAGTGTTTAACGGGAGTTAGCGCAACGGATATTTCTCTTATCAAGTGTTCCATGTGTTACAGGTATGTTCAGTTCTTTAACTCAAACTGTATAAAATTATAGAATTGGTGGAATTAGGTTCCTAATGTTATGGACTAATTCTGAATGTGTTTGTTAATTATCAATACTATATTCTCTATTTCCCTTTTATGTTGTAATGCATTTAATCGCTTAGTATTTGGATTATGCATTGATTTCACATTTCTATAGTGTCGCTGTGAATGTGTATGATGTTTTGGGGAATGTTGGTATGTTGTTTCATGTGAACATTAATTTGATACACCATTCATGGTTAATAATATATATGGAGACAACAGTTGACACAAAGAGTCATATATAACCAGTAATTTTATTTGAATTCCCTTATTCCTTGTTTAAATGTAATAAACAATGTTAAACATAAATTGTAACATGTCAGCCTCAGACAAGGCAAGACGCACATTTTCCCTTCTCTTCTCCCAGTTATTATTGTGTTTAACGGGAGTTAGCGCAACGGATGTTTCTCTTATCAAGTGTTCCATGTGTTACAGGGCAATAAATGGAATCGTTTAGAAGCTGGTTTGCTGTCTCGAGTGAAATTCCTTATGTACAGATCCCAGATTTGACTTTTTTACCCCCCCCCCCCCATGGCAGATATCGGGAAGAAAGAGAGGGTTTTTCTTCTCGATGCTCCGGTTTCGCCTTCCAAACTTTTTGTTACCTCCGTTGAGACGGTGGTCGAGAAGTTCAGGGAGGCAAAGGCGCACTCAGCAGCCTTCAAATCCTTAATTCCACAAAGGTCCAGGTCTGAGTCCAATCAACCCAGGGGTCCTGGCCTGTCTCGATCTGAGGATCAGAGACGGGCACAGAAAGCTAGTGTCGCGGCTCGCGCTCCTCCCATGCCTGCGGGTAGGGGTAGGAGGAATCGCGGGTCAGAGGGAGGTAGGCAAGACCTAGGGATGTGATCCAGACAAGGCATCAGCGCTTTTGTCCGGATCAGAGTGATACCTCAGTACATCACTCTTACATCTGCCCTGACCTTCCTAATTCCCCTGTAACCACCATCTCTCCACTTGACCGAGGTTAGGTAGGAATTTTCCTGCATTTCCGTCTCCTATGCTGGACCTATATGTTTGGTTGGTTCTTTGGCTTCATAGTGACCACCTTACTGATAGTCTGGACCAGAGGCTTCTTCGGACGGGGCTCCAACGCGGGAACCATGGTGGGTGAGTATGATCCATGATAGTTATATATATATAGAATATTTAATATATATATATGCTTTATATAATTATAATTATATATGTATATATTTAGTATAGATATATATGTATATATATGTATTTATTGTGCTGGTGGTTATGTGTGTATAATCATTCTGTGAGATTTCTTTGCAGTGTTTTTTCCGGGACCTGTGTGTTTCTGTCCTTTCTAAGGTAGGTCCTCTGTGAGCACCCCTTTGCTGGATTCAGAAGCTCGACTTGCAGTGTTACCTCACTCGTTGATATTGTGTCCAGCCAGTATGATAGCCCTGGTTCCGGCTTCATGCTTCCTGGACCATGAGGCCAGGTCAGAGGCCTTCTTGATCATCAGGCCCCCGGCACGACACTGAAAAAAAATTCCTGGATGTCCGGGCTCCAGGATATCCCCTCTTGCTGAGGCATCGAGCAGGAAGTATAGGTGGCATTTGCGAGAAACTTCTTGTGTAATGCTGTCTCAGGCAGTGATCCCCTCGCCTTAGAGGGTCATATTTGCAGCTTGCCTCTCCCATTTGGCCCAGTACCTCTGGGTATCTGTGATCAGATGCCTGGAAATGTTAATCCATGCATTGGTAAGTGCACACGCTAAGCTCTGTAAACTTTCTGAAACCCACATAGTGGTAAGCGTGGACGCTGAACACTTTGCGCACTTTCTAAAATCCACATAAGTGGTAAGTTGTGTCACGCTTAGACTTTCGTCACTTTCTGAAATCCCCCGTTGACGTATATATTTACCCCGGGCCCAGGAGTCTGGCCCTAACAGGTAAGTTGGGTATGTAGCCTAGGCCTTTGGCCGTAGGGGATAAAGTCACGGACAGCCGTCTGACGTCCCAGGGGCAACTCACCATGAAAATGGTAAAGCCATGGTTCTGGCCCGCACTCCCCTCAGCATGGCGGCATGGGTATACAGTTCCCCATAGCGACCCCTAGAGGACGCAGCTCGAGTTCCTGAAGAGGACGTCTCAGATTACGTATGTAACCATGTTCCCTGAGTAGGGAACGAGACACTGAGTCCTCTAGGCTTCCTGCCATGCTTCAAACGCAAGCTTCAGACGAAGAAGTGAATGATATGTTCTCCCGGCGCCTATTTATACTAAGTTTTTCTCTTGAACCATTATGTTTTAATAATGTTTTGTTATGTATTAATAAAGTACACTTATTTTCATTTGTTGACTAACATGCTAAAGTATTTCAAGTATAAAACTGCACTGTTAGTTGATAGTACATTTAAAGTTAATATTTTTAAATGTACTAAATTGCAACATCATCATTACAAATGTGTAATTACAAAAATATTTAAATACATGAGCATACACTTATTCAATAGAAATGGACATAAAGGTAATTTCTAGTTTACCATTAATGCCTCAGTAACAATACGTTATTACCACTTTAGCGATACCAAGGCAATTAATTATGAAATTACATATAAAGATGCACATAATTCCTACTAAATTGGGTCAAAAAGCACTTTAAAGCACTTGTCAAAGTTTAACTTTGTATAAATTTAAACTAATAATACATTTCCATTTAAATTGCTATTAGCATTGTCCGAAAACATTACATTTAATTCTCACCCATGCAGATTGCTGTATCCGCCCATGTAGAATGTTCCAAATCACTCACCTGTGAGGTTCCATTACGGATGCTGTCTTAGAAGACAGCTAACTATGTAGGCAGTATAGGCAGTGAAGTGGTTTATTTGGAACACAGACTAGTCTGTTGGGTCCAATCAGCCATACACACCAGGTATAACAGTACACAGAGCCTGGCAATCAGCAAGAGCCACTTAGAGCTTAACAGCCCATGGCTGGCTTTATGAGACGCAGCCAGGACTCAAACATGTGCAAGGAGGCTGGAAGTGGACCTTTCAGGTCAGTTTCCAGCACACGCTGATCTCCGAGCACAACTCAGTGGAGCAAAGCCGGAAGATAACAATAACAACAACAATAATAATAATAAAAATAATAAATAAAATCTGACAGAGTCATTGACTGCACGTAATGAAAAATTTTTTCTTTTTTTTTTTTTTTTTTTTTTTTTTAAATTCTTTAAAAAATTTCTTTGAAATTACCTGATAGTCTAGATGATGTATAAATATTTTACAATGTAAGCAATGCGTAATTTTCTTTGCATTCTAATAAAATAGGCTACATAATGCAAATAAACATACTTTGTGGTACAATTATATAAACTATATATAGGCTACTCTTTAGGGTGAAATATGACTCAGACATGTGTCATTTGACAAGCTTTGTGAGCTTCACTCACATCAAATAGATGAAATACATTTAAACATTCTATTGCTATTTTATAAGATTAGTATGCACATGCAAAAGGTTTCAGAATAGGCTACACCTCAAAGCCAAAGCAATATTAAAACACAACATCTAATTTCAGCAGTCTAATGATGCATTGTAAACAATACGAGGCAGTGTTGCCATGCTAGTTTTGAACTAGGACTGCTAAATTATTAGTTTAATAACTATACATAACAACTGGAGTTAATAAGTAGGTGTCTTCTCTGTGCTTTAATGGTGTGCTCATAATTATGATGCTGCAACACAACACAGATTAGCTTCCCACCTCTTCCAGTAGGCGTTTTGTCCTTTTGTCTTTTATGATAATGTTATCTGTCCTTTAAAGTGTAATGATGCAGGGTTTTACATTACCGAAGTATTTTCTTTACGGTTACAATTTTGACCCATCTCACCTCTTAATACGCTATCTAGTGTCCGGACAAGGAACTAAAGACAGTGATGCTGAAATCTGTGGGGACACCTGGTGGTGACTTCCTCCTTGTGAGTGTACTGCAGTGTGTCAAACATTTTGTTTAATAAAACTTAATCGACACCAAATCTGAAATGTCTATCGTAACGTGAGAGCGGGCGCGGCCATTTTGAACGTGCAGAGCGTGGATTTCAAACGAAATGCAGTAATGAGTGGTAAACTATTAAGATGACAAAGCAGATTGTGTTATGATGATAATAAAATGTATAAGTTACAAAACATTTTTTGTAAAAAAAAAAATAAATGAAATACAAATGATAGTAGATAATAGTATATATATATTATATATATATAATATATAATATATAATGCAGAACTAGAAGTGACACTGTTTTTGTAAGATATTCTTTAGTTATTTACCGAGTGGCTAATAAATCGGAAGTCTCGGACAGTCAACAGAAAATACTTCCATGTTGAAAAATAAGGTTGATACATTCATATTACTATAACTCTATGTCTTAAGGCGTTCACATTGCAAAACTGCACTTTACTTTAGAACTAAACTCACCTAGAGATGTGAGAATTATAAAAAAAAGGGGTATACAATTTCTGCAATTCTGTATTTATCAAATACCTGGAATAACTGCAGAATTGTGAGGCTCAGTTGCAGTGTGGGTTTGAAAGCATGCAGTGATAATGAGGCTGAAGACATCTCTGCTGGTGGGAGAAGATGAGATGCTGAAGGCCACCACAACACCATGTGCACAAAAACTGCCAAAAAAAGAAAGAAAAACACCCATAGATCACACAATGACTCTGTTCAAATTAAGGTTTGGCATGTTTTCAGCATAAACACGTCTCTTTCTAATCGTTATCATCTGTTTATTGAATTCAAAGTGCACGCAGCCACACACGTGCATGCACACACACACCATATACACCATTACTGGAGTCACAAAGGAGACAGAGAGTTGCTGACAGTATCACATTCTTGAGCATGTTTCAAGTGGAGCAGTAATATCAGTGTTGCTGGGTGCTGCGGTATGTTTCAGCAGGCTTTGGCCTTCATTTGTTTGCGAGTGGCTCATTTATGGTGGTTTTCACTCACCAGGAGGTGAATAGCACATGATAAGTGTGAAGGTCAGAAGAAGAAGAAGAGAGATGCTGGTGAGGAAAAGTAACAGGCTGAAGTTATAATAGCTGAACAGGAAGTGGCCTGCTGAGAGCTACTGGTAATGTACAGATGGGAAAGAGCGTAATGGAATAGTTCATAAATCCAATAAACCCCCATACTGTACTGCCTCATTCACAAAAGTAGCCAGACATTCAAAACGTGGTGAAAAGCCTTTGCGATGTGAAAAAGTCCTTTTTTTTTACCCTTATCATTTACTGGCAATAAAAACAAGTCATTTGGCAGAGAAAATACAAGAGAAGGTAACCATCTGAACATTAAACCCCGTAAATTGATAAACCACTTGGCATAAACGAATACATTCTTTAGGAAAGACAACATCTTACAGAAATGCTACGATAAAATCTCAACACAGTCCAGTGGGATTCAAGGACAAATACTGAACATTCACAGTTTAAGATAAAAGACGTTTCCTTGATAAGAGCGAACAGAGAACACTTTCAATCAATAATAAGGTAAACATTATCATATCGGCGCTGCTGTATGATTACATGAAAAAGTAATTAACATTCTGTTGCCTTTCATGCTACACGTAGGCCACGTACACACTACAAAGTTTTGGGAGTGAAGACTGCATTTAAATGCGGCAGTGAATCCCTTCTGTGTGTGTGGAACACAGGAGTCACTTTTGCAATGGTTGACATGTACCAATGGTTTGGCTGTAAAAAAACAAAGATGCCAAAATTCTCCATCTCAAATTTTTAAAGGGCCAGTTGAAAAGGACATTTGATTTATGGGCTTGGTGCAAAGATAAACTCGAGGAGCTGTATGAAACTATCTTGCGGCTGGTAGTTTGAGGCACTCAGTTTAGTGTTAGCTATTTTTGAAGAAATTTTAGCAGTTGGTTGGGATCAGTAAGATTTTTAAATAAATGATCTAGCAAGGATGTGTTAATTGATCAGAAGTGGCAGTACATCGACTTTATAATGTTACAACAAGTATTTTGGTTTTTACTGTGTATTCATCATGACAATAAGAAGTTCACAATTCTACAAAAAAACAATATTAAGTAGACACCAATTTTTTTTTAACATTTAGGATATTCGGAATGCTTCTTGAGCAGCAAATATCCATATTATAATGATTTCTGAAGATCATGTTACACTGAAGACTGCAGTAATGATGCTGAAATTCAGCTTTGCCATCACAGGAATAATTACATTGAAAAAAAAACATTTAAAATTATTTTAAATGAAAAATAAATAAATATAGCCTCGGTGAGCATAAGAGAATTCAAAAAATTACTAACCCCAAAATTCTGAATGCTAGACAGCATAAAACTTGTGAAAAAGCACAATTTTACACAAAAAAGCAACAAAATATTTCATATACTATTCCTAAAGCGAACAAAAAAAAAGTTAATGATTTGACAGTTTCTTGCAAATGTTTTTTCCCCCCTGTATATGTATTTCTTTCCTGTTCAGACGTGAGAAAAATATCCTTAATTTGAGATATATTGTACATGAAAACTAATCTCTAAAAGAATGTTTCGATATTTTGACTTGAAAACAAGCCAAAAAACACTGATCAAGAAAACGATATTGTTTTGCAGTAAACCATATTTATCTGCAGTGTGTACGTGGCCTGTAATTCTCTTTTGTAGTGTTTGCTGAAAATCCTCAAGTAAACATCTGTGTTTATTTCAAAGTTCAAGTTCTCAGAGTTCCAGTCATAACCTATAGCTCAGATAAGCGTTTGAATTCAAATGTTTCTTTCAAAATAGACCCTTCTACTACTAAATTCATACAATCCTATGAACAATAAGCTCCATCAGAGGGCTTCAACATCAAAACACAGCACACATTAAGTGCTGAACAGTGATAAAATACTGATCTTTAAACACGATCCTACCTTTTTTTCTGGACAACAGTCAAAAATACATTTAAAAGAGTTTGCATTTAAAGAGTAAACATAGTACAACAGGTAAAAAAGACCACCATCAGAAATACGTGCACTACAGGGGACACATTACTCTTCCTCCATTGACTTCTCGATCTCTTTCAGCTTTCGCACAAACTCTTGAGCCTCTCTGTCTCCCGTTCTCGCCTCCAGCATCTTCATGATGGGCTTCTCTGTATCACAAGAAGCAACTCAGTCAGAAATGAATCCATCAGACCAGACACAACAATAATGTTGAGGTGGCAGACCTCTCGATAGACAATGACACATGTAATTGGAAATCCTTTCAAGAGGACAGACTGCAACAGATACTAAACACCAAGCAATGCTGACAAAACAATGAAATCTAACCATTCCTACTTGCTTTTCTCTCTCTGAATGTAGAAATAAGCAGCAGTCTTTAAATAACATGTCATGTTTACTGTGAAATTATGCATTATTCCATAGGACTCAACACTATTTATATAAAGTTGCTTTTGTGGAGAGTTTATGCTACTCTAAATCATGCCAAAAATATTTTATTTATGAGATATTTGTGCAAAATTGAGATTTTCTTCAAGGCCAATTTGTCAATGGTTCAAGAATCATTGTGGAAGCAATCTGTTATTGAGTATAATATGTTTTATTTTTATTTATTTTTTTATAATGTTGATGAAGAATACCAATAACATTTACTGGAAAATTGAACCCAGCTGACAGGTTTGTGAGAGAATAAGGAACATACCTAAAAAAGCATCAGGAAAGGTGTATTATGTGCTTTTCATTTATAACAATAGCGCTTTGTCTTAGGCAGATATTTTCATATATCTTTCTCATTTTTTAAATTCCTAACACTTCTATTTTGTTCAGATCAAAATCCCCTGACTGTTGTAATCACATTGTAATTGTGAATTCGTAGATATAGGAAAAAGGTACCGTTAGCTTCAGGCCTAATCAAACACATCTGATCCAGCTAATAAAGGTCTTCAGGATTACTAGACAATTACAGGCAGGTGTTTAAGAGCAGGACTAAATCTAAACTCTACATGAAGGTTCAGTAGGTCTCCAGAAGCAGAGTTGAGTACCCCTGATTTAAAACGTTTTATGCTTACTCTTAAGGAGAAATGTCACAGGTAGGTGGATAAAATGGACAGATTAGCATACCGCTTGGTTTTTGGCGGGACAAGTGCAGGATAACCGGTTGAAGGGTCTTTCCAGCAGGTGTGGCACTGGGCCTGCCCGGCCAGCAGAAGTCACTCAGTGGGGCAACAGCCTCGCCAGCGAAATCATTAGTGGACAACCAATCATAGTCCATCACAGTGAAGGTCAGACAGGCACACCTGTGCCTGTACTGCTCAGGGCTGACATGGCTGTGAAGAAGCAAATGGGATCAAAGGGCTGTTTGGGGCGCTGGGACTCAAGTGTTAAGGTAAGTAGTTGGTGTGGTACTCACAAGTAAAAAAGCTCATCAAAAACCGGATGCAGGGTTTTGAGCTTCACTTGGGTGCGCTGACTCCGAGCCGTGGGGAACAGATGGTGAGGACACAGCTCCACGATGACAAACGGGTCACTGAGGCCTAGGAATGCACGAATTTGGAGACAAATCCAGTAACAGATGACAACAGAAAATATTAGTATGTAACTAGATTTGGAAAGAAATAGCAGTAATAAACAGCAGAAAAGGAATAATGCCAACATTTTAAGAAAACTTTCACATCAGAATCAACACACAAAGCAACTAATTTGTTACAATGTAAAATTGGCTATAATTGGTTAAAATATGCAACAGACACCAGTTGTAATAGAATAGAATTCAGGATGCAAATGTTATGAAATCATTACTTTCCTTCATATTTTGAATGCTGAACAATGTCAATGTAAGTCAACAGGAGATTTTCAAAATTTAATTTGAAATCTCTCTCTCGCTCTCTCTCTCTCGCTGTTTTTGTTTTCTTAAACATCAGTGTTTATGTTTTTTAATGTGTTTATTTTCATTGTAAAAAATAGCCTTTAAAGTATTCCGCTCTCTCTCTCTCTCTCTCTCTGTAAATTGTTTCCCAAAATAAAAAATACACACATGGAAATCTATAGGTTTCAAAATATATATATTTACATTTTTTAAATAATAGGCTTAGTGTTTACAGTAAAACATTGCTAGATATGGATTCAAGATATAAAAAATGGTTCTTCATTTTTTTTATGAATAAATTTAAAATGCAAAAAATATTTTACATGCTATACTGTTAGGAATGGCATCTCAGCATTATAATGCCACTGTATGGAATTGATAGTCTTTTGAGATATGCTAAATATACATTTACCAATGTCGTACCTTACTAGTGTTTTTAAAGATTAACTTATCTCCTTGAACAAATAGAGAGAGATCTAAAGGTAAATGTAAGCATAAGGGAAATGAGCATGCAAAATAAATAACCAATAAGGATTAATATATATTATATATATAATATACTACTAATTTTTTTTTTTTACCGTTAGCATCCAGGGCAATGAGGTCAGCTGCATGCAGTATCTCCACAGTGAGTCTTTGCTCAGGGGCATCATAGTAACACTTCAAACTGATCCGACCAAAACGGCTGTGCTTTAAGATTCTCTGTAAAGCAAATGCACATCTGTTAAAGATTACCATCTATAGCAAATACATATAACATTCACATCAAGTTTAGAACTAATAACACATTAGGCAAGGTTGAAACTCTACAATTTACAGGTTGTGCCTCAAAAGCAAGTGAAATAGCATTTTTGGGCACCATAGATGTGGACCTGGTGTGAAAATTGTCTCAAATTGTCAGTGGTGAAATGATGCTACTTTTTGAGATAGGCCCGCCACACTGTGGCCAAAATTTGTGGCAATCCTGCATGTATCTCCCATGTATATAGTGATATTAAGTTATTGGATAAATCTTACTTCAGGTCATGTCGGCATGATCATATTTACCTTACATGAACACCTCCACCGGTTTTTATTTTAACCCTGACTTTCCTGATACGACGATGTCAATTTAGAAGAAAATTTATTTTCATGAAGTAAAGCTATAAAGCTTGCCAGGAAACGCCACTCATTTAGCTAAATCATGAAGCTACACGTGAGAAAGGAGGACAAAAAATAAACAAGAAAAAGCAAAATCACTTGAATTCCCACATTAACTTCTAAATTCTTAGCTCGGTGTTCTCCTTGCAACAAAGCCAAGAACCCACGAGCCAGCGCGTGGTAAGAACTATGAAGCTCGCATATACAACTACGCGCGTTACATAACTATTAAAGGATTGACTAGCTTAGCAACATGCTAACATCAACTGTGGGACATGTTTTCGTGAACTTCGTGTGAGGAATGATATTTGTTTAGCAGCAAACTTTTTTTAAAGAAGTTAACAAAGTTGCTGCCTGTGAAAGCAGTTCCGATCAGACATTTATGAGGTTCGGTTCGGTTTCATAACATGCTGGTTGTGCAGACATCTGCCCCCCGTAGGCAGCAGACAGCAAGTCAGCTTAGCAGGATTTGAGACACAGTCAGAGGCTGCGAAATCTTTCACAGTGCAAAGAACGCTTAGTCAAAGAGGAAATGACTGATGTAAACTTTTAATCATCAGAGGAAGGAATAATATTTGTGATGTCTTAGCTCCTAATCAACACCTCTCTCTGCAGGGCTGGAGCTAAAAGCTGTGGCGGCCCAGCAGGACTCCTACCAACCTGCTGAGAGATTTTCTCCAGGAAATACTGTTCGATCAGCTCAAAGGAGGAGCATTTGTTCAGACGCAGCTCCTCGTCCAGGGCCTGATGGGAAGGAAGAGGAAAGGTGGATGAAGCCATGCTTACTCATTTCGTCAGCCACATTGATTAAAGGTGAGAATACCTTATAATCTCCACTCTTAAGGTCTTCCAAGAGCAGTCCTTCTCCATCAGCGTGGAAGAACCGGACCAGTGTCTGCATAAAAATAGCTTGTTATTAAGGTAACCTGACTGACAATCAATGCAAGTCATTGTACTTTATACCTTATGTCATTTTTTTTCTTGTGCTCTTTCTTTGACTGCACAGACTCCAGCAGACATGCAGACTCTCATAACATGCTCTTGAGACTTGTTATGCTCACTCGGCACTTCATGAGTTTTCATGTAAATCTGTGGTGAGTTCCTGCCAGTTCCTCTCTATTGGAATACTGGATCTCACATACTGACATGCTACTGGGGATGTCCTAAGTTCTCCACTGAGCTGTGGCCAAGAGCACTGGCGAATATCTGACGGGGACAGGCATGATGTAAAACCGTGACTGTGAATGCAGACTGAGAGAAACCGGACATGAGGATCACTGCCCTTTGCAGTCACAGAGCTCTTGTAATAAACCGCCAGCTGGCAAAACACATAGTTGGCTTTCAGCTGCATTTTCTAACTAACTTCACTAATATAGTACTCATTTTCCCTCAAAATGCTGCTGGAGCTCAGGCAAGGGACCTGCCAACCTCTCTCAAAACCAACTCTGATTTTTTTTTTTATCTCTAGATTATGATTCCATCCATTTGGAGGACATGTTAAAGCCATTTTTGAACACATATTGTATACGCATGTTTCTTTGTGAGTTTTTTCGTGTTCAAAGTTGTGTCCTGAGACCCGCGCTTGGGACTGCACATGTGGACCAACTTGAAATTATTTTTTAACACTGAGCATAAAAAAACTTTTATAGGACAGTTCATGTCAGATTTTATGGCTGATTTGAAATGTTAAACATGAGTTTGGCAAGCTATTGAGACTGATATTTCCCCATTCAAGTATAGGAGTTGGTTTTGTATGAGTGAAACAGCTGTCAAATACGGTCACAGAGTGAATTGCATATCGTTGAAAGGGACTTCGTGATACGTATTAGCCGCTTCTCCACCGTCGAGCCGAACAGTTCAAAGAATGGTAAAGAACAGTTACAGTTATATTTCCACTTGAGCTTGGTTCGGCACGGTACGATTACAAACCATTCTCAACCTGGAACCCTGCTGGTAGACTGCGTGCAATGACGTCGATACTCAGGATTGGTCCCTGGTCTGTTGTCTGGCTACCAGTTTCTCTCTGTAGCCAAATGCTATTTCAATGTAGTAAACAGAAATATCTGATCATCCTCCATATTGCAGTTGCTATTTATATCTCAAACTGTATGTAAGCACTTGGATTACCGACAGAGCTGGGTAGATATAATTGTAGTCCGTTACTGATTCCAAATGACAAGACACAAATTGTAGCTAGTAACGTAATCCATTACATTACACATTTTAGGTAATGTAATCAGACTATGGTTTGATTACTTTTAGATTACGTTTGACCTAACCAGTTTATCACAGTGATTTAAACAGGATAATATTGTACCATATTGATATGAAAATACAAAGAGAATGAAAATGTATTCCATTCATTATTAAAATCATGAAGTTCATTAAACATTAAATTACATCAATGTTTTCCAAACTGGCGTCTGTAAAGAAACTGCCAACGAAAAGTGAATAATTAATTAAATCATAAAAAAATGTCAAATTTAAATAAATCATTAAATCATAAAAAATGAAATGCTTACTAAAAAACATGAAATATTTTATTTGTTTACCTGCATTTCTTGTGACAATTAACCAATGTCAAAGAACCATGAACATGCAAATGTTTTACGTAATTATCAACTTTGTACTATTACTTTAAAATCTCAGGTTGACTTCAAGTATATATATTAGGTGAAAGAGGTTCAGCTGAGTAGGAAATGTATGTACTAAAAATTGCTGTTTTCTTCCTCTTAAGGATTTGACTTTGCACTTATCATATGGAAATCCCTGCTATACATATAAATAAAAAAATCATGTGATTTTATGCATTTTAATGCGTATGAAAGACAAAAGCCTTCCAAAGACAAAGACTTGTGTGAATAATATGTAATCATGTAATCAATAAAAAAGTAACTGTAGTATTTTGAGTATTTTAAAATGTAATATAATTACAAGTACTTAATTTTTGGAATCTGATTATGAAATCCAGATTACATGTAATCAGTTACTACCCAGCACTGATTACTGAGGCAACGACTGATATATTGTATTACGAGCTCTGTTATCAGCCCCACTGTGGAAAATGAAGCCATATCTGTACCGGCTGGGCTGGTTCGGCATGGAATGCTTAAACAACAAGAAAGTTTTTTTTGCCCAGCAATGGAAAAGCAGCTATGTGACTGACCTCTACAGTGTACTGGAACCGTGTGTAGAATTCCACCTGGACGCCCCTGTTTTCCCCCACAGTGTCCAGGATCATCCGCAGGAGCACCTCCCACAGACTCTGCAGAACCCTGGGGTGAACAACAACCAGAAAGATCATGCTCACGGACACAGTGACCTCCTTCACATGCAGTCGATTACCACTTTACAGAGCCCAATTTACTTGAAAAAAAAAATGCTTCCAAGGATAAATCTGTGTGCCATTACTGTTATCATTACAGTATGTCCCCCTTATCACTAAATGAAGCAAGAAATTACCTTGTTAGATTCTCTTTAACCAGTGACTCATTGAGGATGACTAGAGTGTCATCTAGGTACTTCATCAGAGGAGCCACAGCCTGGAGCAGTTCATCAAAGAGGACATACGTTGAAAAACACATTAGGCCATAATTATATGTTCTTTCTCTGTTTATTCATACATACCTCATCAGTGTTAATGGAGTCTGGAGATAGGCTGATGTGTTGAATACATCTTCTGAGTTCAGGAAGCATCTGTGTGGGACAAAGTTTTATGTGATTGACTTTTTACTCCAGAAACTGTGCAGCAGTCAGGGGTGTGTTTCCCAAACCCATCTTTAGCCAACTATGGTCACAATGTCTGTTGTTATCAACATAGTTCAATGATTTGGTTTTCCCCAAAACTTCAGTTCCAACAAACATTTGCAAAGCAGCATCGCAAACTTTAAACTTCACAAATAATTGGAAGTACTTCTCTTGAAATGTGATTATAAGCACAGTTTGACATTGACTTGACGTGGTACAATCTATATCTTCCATTCCATGTTTGTCACGAGAATAAAAGTTAAATTTTTAAAGACTGCGCATGTGTGAATGCGCTCTTGTACTCTGAGGGAACCTCAAACATCTGGAAATAAAGTAAAACAATGGTGAACAAAAATAACAAAGAAGTTTTCTGATGCCATGTTTGTTGTTTACATAACACAGCATTACATCTAACTTTAATTCCACCTTGAATTAACTAGAATAAGTTATTGCTTCAAACACAATTGTGATGTCATTAACGGCAATTCTATATTGTTAAAACAATGTGGTTCAATCAACGGCTGAGCGACAAAGTTTATATAGTCTCGGGAAACAGACATGACTAGCTTTTACAGAAATAATCTGACATTAATTTAATTAATTTTAATCTGACATTAGTTTATTTATCCAATGTTGCATTAAATTACGTAGTTAAAGGGTTAGTTCACCCAAACATGAAAATTTCCCATGATTTACTCACCCTCAAGCCATCTTAGGTGTACTTTTTCTCTTTTCAGACGAATGCAATCAGAGTTGTTATATTAAAAAAATATCCTGGCTCTTCCAAGCTTTATAATGGGCGTTGAGATTTTGAAGCCCAAAAAAGTGCGTCTATCCATCATAAAAAGTGCTCCACATGGCTCCGGTGAGAATATGCTAGTCTCGCGAGAACCAAGTTTTCTTTACAACAAAGGAAAAACAGTCTACTCTTGGCTTGTATCAAAATCCTCCGACATTTTTCTTTACAAATCCATGTTTTTTTACTTCTAATTCGTGACCGGTGTTTTGTTTTGCTCTCTCCTTTGCGCTTTCGCATTCGTCACCACGTTTGCCTATGTCTTACATCATCCGCTTGACGCCACTCTCTCGTGAATGCGCATAAGACAGTTAGTGGAAGATAGAGATTAGTTTATGAAGTTTTAAGGACATTTTTCCTGCACAAATGCATTGATTCGCTTCAGAAGGCCTTTATCAACCTCCCGGAGCAGTGTGGACTACTTTTTATGATGGATGGATGCACTTTTATTGGACTCAAATTTCGACCCCCATTCACTGCCATTATAAAGCTTGGAGGAGCCAGGACATTTTTTAATGCAACTCCAACTGTATTCATCGGAAAGAAGAAAGTCATATACACCCAGGATGGCTTGAGGGTGAGTAAATCATGTGTTAATTAAAATTTTTGGGTGAACTATTTCTTTAAGTAATGAGTTACGTCCTTGAATGGGAAAGGCACCCCAGAAATAAAATTTTTTGAAACCTATGTTTGGGTACAATATGCTTGTACAGTATGTTGCCATAGCTCTTGATATAATCAGGTCTCTTAGCAGTTGAACTGTGCTTCTTGATGTATGCCATTACCCTATCAGTAAGGTGTGTGATTAGGCGTTTAGCCTCCCTCTGCAGGTCGATATCAGCGTTGTAGAGTTGCCCATTGAGGGACTTGTTGACCTGCTCCTTCCCTTCCAAGCCGCACGACTCCTCCATGGCCTGTTCGACCCCCTGCCAGTCCAGCTCCCGCGGCAGACACCCCAGGTACACGCGCACATGCTCCGTGCTATTCAGAGCGACACAAACCTGTGCCAAAGCAGCAGCCAGGAAGAGAAGGAAGGGAGATCGGAAATGAGGAAAGGAGAGGTAAAGAGTGGAAAGAACAAAAAGGAAGAAAATAAGGAGGTCTAAATGGGGCGGAGGGAGAGAGAAAGCATATAGTGCAAAATGAAAAGGGGGCGCTAACGAGGTCAGACACACTGTGACACAGGCGCACCGCTGAGATGTCAGTGTTGTCAGGGAGAAGCACTCAAAAACGCTGACATTTACTTTGCTCGTAATGAAAGCCAACCCTCCCTTGCCCAGAAGCGGTACCTGCACGATGAAACTCTTGTGGTCTCGTCCCAGCTGGCCCCTCTCAATCTTGCGCTTGATCAGCTCGGTGTAACACACCGCCTCGCTGCAGAAATTCTGCCACACATCAAGAAAGAATTGCGTTATGTGGGTGAAACCATCAATTCTCCTTTCCATTACGAGCATGCTTTTTATTTTCAGTTTTTGACCACCGCTCCCCAGCTGTGCAAGCTTAAACTGCATGCTTATGAAAGTGGAGCTTAGAGGCGCTCACGTCCGTCAGGCGTGTGATGAAAATGAAGGCTCCCGCTGAATCAGGCCACGCCAGCTGGGCCCAGAACTCCCGCACCTGGCTGAAGCATGTTGTAACGTCCACCGCCGAGGAGCTGTGTTTGGTCTGACTCTGGATCTGCTCCAGCTGTGTCATTAAAATAGACACGTTACGCTATGCAGCCAACACAATACTCTCTCAGTGGGGTACATTAACTTGATTTTTGTCTTCTCAGCACAAACTTAAAACTGAAGGGGGTTTTCGCAGTGAAGCCATAAAAGAACCATTTTGGGTTCCACAAAGAGCCTTTCAGTGAACAGTTCTTAAAAGAAACATTTATTTTTACTGTGAAGAACATTTTCTGCCAGGGCCATGTTTTATAAAAAGAACTGTAAGTAGTTCATAGAAATTATTATATAAAAATTCTTAAAATTATAGGTTCAACTTAATCCCAAAAGCACTGAAACTAGTACTGGAAAGTCTAGTGAAAATTGCAGGAAATCCTCAAAAATATCTTTAAACTTAATACAGTTGATGCTACTATTCTTATATTTTTTCTTAATTTGTTTTCATTAAAGCAAATACATTTATATTTAACAAAAACAAAATAATCTAATATAAAAATAAAATAATATAATTGAAAATGAAATTTTGGGTGGGCAACCAATGTTGGTATAAACAAAGTATTGGCATGACGGTTGCAGACAGCTATATGAATAAAATTCAGCGGAGGCGGGTATGCTGTCTTTAAAGTGGAAATGCATTTTACAATGACTCCGTGGCAGGCATGGAAACCATTACACATGTCTTGGCTTGTCATCATGTTGCCCCACACCATCTTCCTCACCTTCCATAAGCTATTTCTCTTGGTCTACTCATCTGCAGCATTGCTATAACTGTTATTGGTGTACAACACTTTAAATATATTTTTTAAATGAATCTCGTATGTTCATGTTAAGACAATCCATAGTTTTCTGGAAACAGGCCCAGGCCGATAATCTGTTGCTATTTTATGCTATTCATTCCGACATTTTTTTTTTGCCCATTTGGGAGAATTACGAATATTGAAATCATAGCTGCGCCAATGGTAGCAATAGTATGCTATATCATGCTTTACGCGTTTGGCCTCAAATCACCCTGATCCATTTCCACAGCAGTTTTGACATGAGCCGACACACGCGCCGTCAAGCAGGGAGGACTATTCATGTACTGTATCTGGCAATGATGACTAGAAGACTATTGCCCAGTTGTGATATCCAGTTAGAGCCAACATCTTAGTGTCTCTGAAAAGAAATGTCCACGTGTGAATCACCAGTTATGACTAAGCCATCCTCAGGCTCACTCAAGAGTAGATAACCTTGTCAATTAGTAGAATCATCAATCTATGTGCATTCACTCTTTCAATTAGTCTAGCTGATGAATTAGCAGATGGATTAAGAGGATCCCAGTGACTAACTTAAGAGGCAGAAACTCCCTGAAGCGCTTGAGGGACTTCAGAGACATGTAGTGCTCAAAAAGGGTCTCTCCCATGGTTTGGGTGAGTCGCGAACTCTCCTGCTCCAGGTTCCCACACACTCGCTCCATTGCCACATTTACGTCATCTGCCACCTGGAGACACAGCACAACATTAAAGCTCTATCGCCTGACTCCTGTTTATCGAGGCAAGACTTATTTTTAAGCGTTCCCAGGGGTGCTCAAACTTACAAGTTTCTCTAACTGCCGGTAGGAGATGCTGAAGAAGTCAACCTTCACAGAGCTGAAAGACAAGACACAAAACATGTTTCTATGTTTTTTTTACACTTGTTTCATTGTTGTTGTGTCCCAACCCATCTCATTAAAAATGAAGTGTGCTTTAAATAAGCTATTCATAGGCTGGTTTTCCTGAATGCTGTGTCTCTGCAAGGCAATCAAAACATTGTTCTGTTTGTTCTGCACAAAACAGCAATCCTGACTTGGCGTGAGTTTGTAGTGGGACTGTTTGACCGACCAGTGGTAGGCAGGGAGCATGCTTTGGAAACCTGTTTGAAAATAGTCATTATTTTGTGTAATTATGAAATTACACATGTCTAAAGATACCTGTAATAAATCTTGTTGTAGACATTTTGTCCTCTCTGCACATCAACACATACTGCATCCACCACCGTAACCAAACGCCTCAGCTGCTCCTCTAGAGTCTATAGAGATGTGCAGACAACAGGTACATCAGCTACCGAAATGCTTGACCAATGCTTTCTTGTACAGTTATGAGCAACAGATAAACTACAGGTGCTTTAACTACAGCAGTATGAATGTAGACATACAGTACAATATTTTCTGTTTGTTCCAGTTTTATATCATATGCCAATATAAGTCATATTATAAAGCTTTCTTTGTGCAGTAGATAAATGGTTGGAACTACATTTGAAAACACTTTTAAATGGTAGTTAAATCAATACTTACGCCTTCATCTGGTTTGATGTTTGATATTATTCCTTCATACCACTCAACTGTACCTTTCTAAAGTCAGGAATAAACAAAGAAACAATAAATTTAAAATAGTAGTAATATACAAATGTATCCATAATTTAGTAAAATATGAACTATTTAAAATCACTGTGTACAGTAGCCCCAAAAGCATTTGGACAATTTTGGACACATAAACCCAACTAACTGTAGAAATGTCGATACATTCAATACAAAATATAAAATCAAGTAGCATCTGCTAGAGTTTTTCTCAGAGCCACGACCTTTAACCATCTGGTCTCTCAAGATGTATAAAGTCATTTCCTCTCCAGTTCACAAAGGTGTAATATATTAACCACAGGTGAAGTATATAAGGTTCCTCTCATGAAGTATATTCTATGTTTGGCAACCAGAAAGTATTACACTACTTTTGTCTGTATTTTGAACAATGTTATTATAATTTGCAATTTTGCAACTTTTTGTGTTAAACATATCAAAGCTGAATTTTCAGCATCATTACTTCAGTCTTCAGTGACACATAATCTTTTATAAATAATTCTAAAATGTTTATATGATGCTCAAGAAACATTTCTTCGTATTATCAATGTTGAAAACAGTAGTGCTGCTCGATATTTTTGTGGAAGTTAAAAAATAACAGCATTTATTTGAAAAAGTAAAGCCATTTAAAATGTTACAACAGATTTATGTCACGTTTGGTCAATTTAATGTGTCCTGTCTAAATAAAATTATTTCTGCTGAAAAAAACAATAGAAACCATCACAGAAAATTCTAATGGTTTCCACTACAAATACCATTACAAAACATTGCAAACCATCAACTTTTAACCATTAAAACCATTTTAAACAATGAGTGTTACGTGTATGGTGTTTCTGTGGGATTGACTATTACCATTATTAGATTTATTATGGTTTTGAGAAAACACCCAGAGCCACCAAATAGATAGCCCAAATGACTAGTAGAAACCCTCATAAGGTTGTCGCCATGTACCACGGCTATCCACATTAAAATCCCAATAAACCAATACTAAAAGTCCCCTATATGTAACAGTAATGTTTACGTAACTAGGTACAAATTTTGTGTGTATGGTGTCACCTCGTGTTTTTTTCAGCAGGGTCTTTATATCTGTGTACCCCACAATGACTATTGAACAGTCAGCTGTATATTTTGAAAAAGTGTGGCTTCAGTTTACCAAAATACGCTTTCAGATACCACTGTATGTCTCACTGTTGCTTATCTAACATTGTTCTTTTAGTCTGTATCACACATTTCACGTATTACCTTTATACATCGCGGTGCCTATTTCTCATCCTTGAATGGCAGTTCGCTGCGGTTTGAACACACGGCTTTAAAGGCTGCCATTGACTGCATGTGACCAATGCTCCTACAGCACACATACACACAGCAGATCAATATCCAAAGAACAGTTTCAACAACACCATGTGGAAACTGCATGAATTGTTTGTGTGGTGGTGTGTCTCTGAGCCCAGTATACTGTACTACATTGTAGTAGCAACACTAGAAATGCCCATAGGATGTCAATATTAGTGTGTCACACTACCCAATACAGATCTACCCATAGGTGTCCGAAAGGGCAGATCACCATGAGTTCCCAGACACAGCTGCTGCAGCTGATGGCAGAAATCTTGTATGTCGGTGAAATTGAGAATTACGCGCGTTTATAGTTGACGTCCTTCGCCGGAAATATTGACCGTGGCTTTCACAAAGCACCGTGACCCCGGAATGAGAATGGCCATGCTCCTGTGTATATATATCGCGAGGGTGGTGGTTCATGGAGTGCTTTATTACACTATGTAGTGTTGTGTGTAATGAAGTTCCAATCAGACCTTAAGCATCATAGCGTCAATTGAGGTTGTCAGTCATGAGTGTGTTGCAGGGTACGACTACTTGACGCATACTTCACCTTGAGACACAGCAGTAATCACCGTAAAGCTGAAGCTCGCTCTGCCAAGTAGCCACTCCCACCTCTCAGAAACACTATAAGTTACAGATATGGACCCACAGAATGAAAAGACTTAGGGAGTTCGGTAAACTAGAAGCCATAGGGTGTGGATATTTCAGGAGAATAGAATACACGCTCGATGGCTAGCCGCTGTTTATTGCATCACGGCCAACGGCGTTGTTTTCGACCCTGATCTGAGAAAAAAAACAGCTAAAATCCCCGCCTAAGGGGTGTGGTCTGGTCTTAGCCGGATTTGCAGCATGGTCCCTCCGAGCCCTGACCCAGCTAGACGTACCAGCATTTTTTTTTCTTCGTGTTTTGTTTGAAAGGCAGACTTACTAAATGACCAGCGAATGACAGTGCACACACCAAAAGCAGCGTCGCTCTGTAAAACCCAGCTGTGGGAAGGAG
Source organism: Sinocyclocheilus anophthalmus (assembly GCA_018155175.1). NCBI lineage: Eukaryota > Metazoa > Chordata > Actinopteri > Cypriniformes > Cyprinidae > Sinocyclocheilus > Sinocyclocheilus anophthalmus. Next base: position 145,955 of record JADLZN010002672.1, on the reverse strand, counting down.
ACCAGCTAAGACCAGATTGGATTGCACACCAGCAAAACACACAGCACAGCTACATTAGCAACACGATCGGACTGAAGGGTGTATTTACGCAGTTGTGACATTAGACACAATGCAATTGAAAAGAGGAACTCTGCAAGCACTTTATGGAACATTAACTACACCAGACAATAGCGTGAACGTTGTATAAATAAAAAACCACACGCTTTGTATCACTACAAAAACTAGCGAAGGAGGTGTGTTTGTGCAAATATTGACAATGTAACAAAGTCGACATAGGACACTGCATTCGCATCTAAGGTATTTTGTAATACACCACATTCTAAAAAGAAGTTAAAAGAAGTTAAGCTTTTCAAATGCAAAAACATGTTCTGTTTTTGTTTTGTTTTTCCTGTAAAATATCTAAAAACTATTAAATATATGTAAAGAAACATAAATGTCCTTAAAGGTGAAGTTTTTTTTTTTAAATGTAAAAAAATACACCCACTTAATCTACAAATCTACAATCTCTTAAGAAATAAGGTTCTTTTTTTACATGAAGTAACAGTATTACTATTAGTCTTGCTAGTATAACTTTTTATAACCATAAGAGCCTGAAGAACCCTTTGCTTTTAAAATGGTTCTTTGAGTTAGAGTTTATGGTTCTTTTTTGCCGCCTTTTTGTTTTTCAAATCTGTAACTGTCAAAGTCACCTCATTACTGATTTTCTGGAGCTCAACCATCAATTACGCAAACTGTCAACACACTCTTGACAGGTACATTTTCTGTTTAAAAATGACTATAAATTTTAACTTTCAAATTGTAACTGGTTTCCTTCCAGTCATGTCTTTTTCTCTCTGTAGTTTAACAGAACATGTAACTGTGACCAGCTCTGTTCAGTTAAGGATACATCTCTCCAATTCTCCATTAAATAAGTGATGGAGATATTGAATTTATGATCCATATTGCTAGATTTTTTATTACTTGTGTAATAGGTCCTATATAGCACTTTTAAATCATGGATACTTATGAAACCTTATCAAAAGGGTCCTATTTAGCACAAAAGGGTTCTGCTATTGTTACAACCAAATAATTCAAATTTGGCTCTGTTTAGAACCATTTTACTTAAGATTGTACTTTATTGGACACTAAGTGTACCATTCATGGTTTTATCTCACCAAAACTGTAAACACTGGCCAACTCAGATCTTTTTCCACTTCAACAAATAGCGAGAGTTTGGGGCATGGATAATGTATAGCAGGCTGAGCTAGTAGGTGTCTAGCCATGGCTCAGATTCTTTTACAGAAGTGCAAGATCAAATCCGATAAAAGCTTGCCAAAATACACAGAGACAGCCAATGGGTAAAATAATGGGTAAATGGGTGAAATTTAGCAGTGTTTTTAAAAGATAGAGGAATTTGATGGATTGTTTGGGTTTCAACTGAGACACCAAACTTGTGGAGTTTCTTCTTGACAGGTAAGCTATGATATCAGACATGTTTTCTGATACCATTCTTTACTGTCAACGCCCACGATAAACAGCATAGATGTAAAGGATAAGAAATTAATGGTGGGAACCAGGTGAGGAAATGATAAGTGTTGATAATATGATAGCATTAGTAGTACTATTCACATTTAAAGACAAAAAATTGTAAAGAACGTATTTATATTAATAATGACACACTTTTAGCACATTTATAAACATAAACCTCATACATTTTATTAGATTTATACTCAAAACAAAAATATGCTACCAAAATATTTCAGACTGACATATCATGCAAATTGCTTGCTATAACTCAACACTGTGGGATCATTCTACAAGCATAGTGCATTTTGTACTGATAACCTCAAGAACAAAAATGCTGATTAAGGAAAATGATTTCTGCAACGCTAGGCATGAATTCAGCCCGCTCAATGTATAAAGCAACAAAAATCACGACCGATAGTTCTCTGTGCCCAGACATTCAGGCATGTCAGAGAGCTGTCTCGTAAAAAACCCATACAGCTTCGGCTCTGTGCACAGCTCAGGGGAGACTCCTACGCCCACTTGCTTCCACGGTTTTTCGTTAGCAGCCTGAGGCAGAGCTAGGAGCCGTAGCTCATCTCTATGAGAGCGGTGACGCTATGCCGACCTGTGCACGTCGCGCAAACACACGGGTGCAGAACACCATGCAAAAACATCCGTTTTACACGACTAGGTCCGTTTCACTGTCTGCGCCAGGCGTGTAGTAGCTGAAAGCATGCAGCGATTATCATAGGAATGGGTTCTTGTGTGTTTTAAAAGCATTTGCTGTTTTCTATGCTGTGTGCTCATCCTTCGAATAGAAAACGCCGAGTGTCGGGAAGGCATGCAGTGTCACAGATGGCCTATGATCTCACTACAGGTTTGTGTTTAATACGCACCTGATGGCCTGATGACGATCGACGGGATGAGAAGCCTGCACTGCATGATGGGACCGCTTGTCCATGCAGCCCCGCAAACATGTCCATTTTCCAGTTATAGTGACTCTTGCGCTGGCGAATTATACATCATGGTACGAATTATTTAATGATAATGCTCCACTTAACGCTTGAAGTGGCAGCATGTGCGGTATACCTTTGTTTATTACCGCCGTATAATGCTAGCAGGCACTAAAAAACATTTATTAAAAAGCGTGAAACCTGAAATGTGAGTTAGTGTTCATACTGGGGCCAGAAGTCTAGGATGTCAATAGCCTGCCTTCTTGGTGTATCTAGTGTCACAAGGTGAGCCACATTTCTAGCTCAGGCTCTCTTTGATGTGTCGTGCTCCTGTTGAGCAGAAGTGCACGGACATCTGGTGTAATAATTAAGTAGATCGAATGTATGAATTAGGTACATCACGATAAGTACCGCGTGATTATGGAAGAATTCAGCTATTGTCTTTCAAAAACCTGCAGGTCGGCTAACACAGACTAGTACCCCTTATCCGATAAACTGTTTGGCAGAAGCATTTCTGTAAATGTTTCTAAAAAGAAGACTACTTGGTCGCTAATGACCATGCCATTTGTTGTAAGAAAACTGTATGTGTGAAATACTTGACCACGTGTTTTGATCTTCACTAGTGTTACTCATGGTCTGCTAATGTATATTAAAAAAGTAATGTATTTCTGTATGATCGCAGCAGGCTGAGCATTTTCGAACAGCCCAGTGTGTGTACAACATGGCTTGCTCCGCTGCTCAAAAGAGCGTTTTCTATTGTAGGTGTATGGTAAATGTGAAAAAACAGCCGTGTTTCAGCTTAATAATTGTCGGACATGTGTAATGATTGGTCGTATGCATGCGCTCTCGAATTGTCTTGTGTGGTTGAAAACTTTTGTGACAAAGTTCACAACAAAGACCACAGAGCAGTCTTGTTTTAAAATACTTTGCAGCAGAACACGAAGCATCCTACTTATATGTCTTTATGCAGTGCACTTAGTTGTATACCATGTTAACGGCAATGCCTGTTACTGAATAAAATTCGCTATATTATCACTTTTTAGACAATTAATCCATCTGAACTAGATCCATCAGGATTCACATTCCTTATATGTCGGTTGAACAGCACTACTACAGACACCCCGCTCCATGCAGTAGTTACTCACTACTCATGTCCATTTAATGCAAGTAAATAGGGAACTGGGTTTTCGAGTTCCACAATTACTGAATAGCACACATTCCCATTGAATAAGTAGATGGAAAAGTATTCTTCAACATTCTAATTTTGTGTTCCACAGAATAATGTAAGTCATGCAGGTTTTGTAACACATGAGGGTGAATAAATAACAACAGAATTTCCATTTTTAGGGTTACTATCCCTTTAATGAATGCTGCTAGATCTCAGGTGAGCAGCAGTACCTGAGTGGTAAAGAGACGAAGAATCAGGTGACATTCTCCTTGAACTTTAGAGGCGCTGGATCTGGGCTCCAGCTTAAACCATTTATCATAACCAACAACTGGGATCTCCTAGTGAGGGACAGAAAGTGATCCAAAAGTAGATTCAATGACAAACACAATGAGTTGCCTTACTGTTATAGAAATTAAAGTGTGCGGAATTAGAACTCACATTCAGTGGGATGTTGATGCAACCCAGGAAGTCATCAGCATTCTCCTCGCTTCCTGATGCAGCGGCCCCGTTAGCCCTCACGGATTTGGCAATTTGCTTGAAATATCTAATATTATGATGCAACCACTTGAGTCATACATTCAGCATGCATTTGAACCAGTATTTGCAGAGAATGTGTCAGACGTATCTCAGGCTCATTAGCTTTAAGACAACAGACGGTTGTTGTGTGACCTACCTGCCCATTCCTCTGAATCCACTAATTTCATTCAGCTTCTTACAGGCTTCCGCAACAGAAACATCGTCATCGTGATCCCTTGTGGGAAAAATAACAAACAATTTTTCAGTGAGAAAAACAGAGATGACTGTTCTCGTTCTGAAGGACATATGTTGATGCAGCTTACCATATGTCCAGATGGAGCAGGTCATTGTGAACATCATCAATGTCACTGGAAAACAAACACATTTAAAAATGCACAGATCATCTAATAATATCTATTCAATTCAAACAGTAGGATACTCACAAAACAAAGTGTTCATTCCACACTGGGTTAAGAGTCTCTGGTTTGACATCGGTCACCTGGATATCTCGGCCCGCCAGCACTTCCTTAACACTGGAGCGCTTCTCTAACTTTTCCCGTCTCTTGCGAAAACTGAACTTCCTCTCTTTCTTCTCCTCAGTGTCTTTGGGCGACTGTCCCAAGAGGATTCCCAGCATGCAGTAGGGGTCACTATAGCCTACACAGCACCCATAGACAAAAATGTTCACTAATTAAATTCAATAAAGGCTTTCAAAGTATATAAACAAATGGTCTGTTTAATTGGAAGAATTTTTGTGTTAAATTATTGTTAGATCATTTATGCACTCTCAGAAAAAAAAAGGACTCATATGCTCATTTCAAAAGGTACTAATATGTACTTTTAAGATACTAATATGTACTATTTAAGGGTAAATAAGATACAAAGATATACCTTTTAGATTTTTTTACCTAACAGTACAAACCCAGTGAATGCTTTGTACCTTTCTGAGAGTGTGATGTGAATTTTGGCTCATCAAAAGGAGAATAAAACTTTGCAGACAAAATAAAGTCTAAAACTAATACAATTTGTCTGGTACTGCCTTTATGTAAAAATAATATAAAAACATTGCACTTTGAAGATTTGGTCTCCGAAAGGCGATATAGGTATTATGATCATAGAATGTGAAATGTTTTTGGTGTCTCTTTGCTGTTCTTTTTTCGACAACAAAAGTCAGTGCCACAGACTACATCAAAAAGACATGATATTAGAAGCAAAACACACAAAATAATTCACAAAAGACAAAAACATCTTCCCATTGGCATCTTTCGCCATGAGATTCGGTGCGCCGTTATTACGAGGACCCTGAGAGAAAAGCTGGCCTTCTACAAAAGAATGTTTCAGACATGGATGACAACGCATCATGCGCAGTAATGTAAAACTGAGGCATTGTTTATTGCTGTTCGTGTTATTTTTCCATTTGGTTTTGGTTTGTATGCTATTTTTTTTTTTAGGTGCCGAACACATGGTGGCGGCACCTTGAGTGAGTGCACAGTAAAATAAATGCAAACATGCCGTGCTGTAGTGCCAAGGCCTGTCGAGAGGAAAGAAATCAATAGAGGTTTTCTTTTTCAGATGTTAGAGGTGAGTATATTATGTATATGACACAGGCAGTGGGAGACTGCTGTTCAAATGAAGGCTCGGATCTTTATGATGCACATTCAAATAGCACAACATTTTTCTGTTCTTTTCAAAGACCTTTAAGAGGTTACAAGAGGTAACTGGAGCTTCTTTCATTCTGACATTTCAAAGTTTCTTTGGTCTTGCAAAAGATAAAACTTGTTTAATTGGTTTCTTCATTGATTCTGCGTCGGTTTCGTACGATATATGTTATATATATATATAATATATTATATATATATATATATAGAATCAGTGTTTTCCACTTGTTTGAAGAATTATTTTACCTTACTCATACAAAAGACGCAAAAGAGAGTGAAATCTGTCTATAAAGAAATAAGACGTTGGCTCTTAATATCGAGCTGGCAGCATATACCACTATTGCTGTGACTGTCAGAACAAAAGCTTGAGAAAAAGAGAGTCATGTTTGTAGTATTGGATAAAATCTATGTGAGACCTCACCTTGGATTCTCTGACTCTCTGAAGGATGATGTCATGCTCCTCTTGACCCATATCAAAGACCTGTGTGAGAGAATGATCAGAGAAAAGATTGGTTTCTAAAAAACATTGCATTTTAAATATTAAGTTTTTATGACTGGGTATAATGGTTATAGTAATGCAATGACAGACGTGTTCACAAGTCAGCTTCAAGTCTTTGACAGTTTAGTCTCAAGTCTTAAAAACTAAATTTCTCCAGCATATATGTACAGTATGTATGTATTAAAAATAAATGTAAATTTTTTATTCTGCAAGGGTGCAATTAATTGATCGAAAGTGACTGTAAAGACATTTATAATGTAATTTACAACTTCATATTTTTGTGAAGTTTCTATTCATCAAAAAAAAAAAATCCTGACATAAGCATTTCACGATTTCTTCTTTCCCCAGGGCTATATTCCTGGTTGCATTTGGACTGCCAGTAAGAACTCTGAAGTGATGCAAACCGACAACGTCGTCAACAATTGGAGAATGGAGAAGTGCCTGGATTTCACCATCAGTCCATCTATCGCTGTTTTCCATGTTTGTGGAGTTAATGAAAACATGGCAGGTGCCGATGTTTCATATGGCATGCCATAGTCCAATCAGTGTACACTTACATCACTGGTAGTTCCTATTGTGCCTGGTTAGACCCTACACTGAAATAGGAGCTAATGCAGTCCCCCCAAAAGTAGTTCCTGTACCTAAAATCGTTTCCAGTTCTTGTGGTGCGAACATGCCAAAAAGTGGGTACATCTACCAATAGTTATAGGAACTATGAAAACGTTTGGTGCAAAAGCCCCTTATGTTGTTTGTGGACGTCTATATGCAACGACGATGTTTGGAGAGGCCAACGTGACGAGTGTCACAAAATAATGTGAACTTGATGACACAAAGCTCACGTAATTTTAGTTAACAGGGATGGACTACATAAAGGAACTGCAGTGGAAAGGACCTCTGGGAAATGTGACACAGATGTTGTCACTGGCTTGGTTCCAACGATCGGGTCCACAGAACACGATCATGTCAAACGTATATCATTTTTATAGGCAATGTTTTTGATTCGTATTTTTTTCTTCTTTTTGCGACAAGAAATGGTTCACCTCTCCCTTCATAAATCCAGCACTGGTCTGTCGTTTTTTGTACATGTTTGCTTCACCCAAACAATTGACACGCACCCGATGGAGTTCTCTTTTTTGCACATTACTATCTTGCACTGTTCACAACTGAAACAATATACCGGCCAATTTGACAATACATTCGCTTTTAAAGCATTTAGAAGGCACACAGACCACGATGGTGGATAACAACTCCTTCAGTGTGTTCTGCGTGGCAAGGTCATGCACACATGGATCTTGTACAGGCAAACGCGATGCAGAACCTACTTATGTGTATTGGTATCTTGCACCGATCTTCTGGTGTCATTGATTAAGCGACAATACCTACAATGCAGATAATGTCCACCACCACTAGAACCTATTTGGCAGATGTTAATCGAAAAACAGTCGTTACGTGTAAGTCAACTGCAAACAGCCTGCGGAAAGAACATTGATGTGCGTCTAACTAGATTGGATCCAGTGGCATACTGAGTTTATAAAACCACGTACTAGATTTGTTGCTGTGTCGGTGTCCTTAATGTTAATCCAAAAAAAAAACAATCATTCACTTTCACAGCTTTAACAAAAACTAATATATATTTAATTTATAGTGAAGAATATGCAATGCTATTTTACATCGCCCCAGCAGCCACCTTTAAGGTAAAGCATACGTTACTTGAACACCTACAAATCTAAAAACCTAAAGCATTGTTTACTTTGTATCTTTATTCTATTTATTTATTATGTTTATTTTAATATGAAATTGGAACTGAGAATTGTAAAACTTAAGTGTTAAACTTTTGGTGACATATAAGCTTATGCATCAGAATGCAAGAAAACAACAATAACAACAACAATTAAATTTTTGGTGGCAGGGCTAGTGAAAATGTTGGCAAGGCAAGTAAAAATTTGAACCACTGGCCCGACCAGGGTAGTAGAAAAAATCTTTAGTGTTGAGCCCTGCAAAAACTGCTACAAAAACTGCTTCTACATGTCTACCTTGTTCTCATTTTAACTCTTTAAAAATTAATTCAAAGGTTATGAGTGCTGACATACATTATTCTTGAGAAAAGGGTTTTTGCATTTTATAGTAGAGATGGTAATCAAAGCTCAGGATATGTCAGCCGTTAAGGCAAAAATCTTTTCTTTTTTTTTTTGAAGGAAAAACATTATAGATCAGACACTTCAAACGTAAGGCCTGCTGCACCTCAGTGTTAGAGGTCTCAGAATGGAATCAGGCTCCTCTGGAGTGACAGGGGTTTCATGGGTGTAATATAAGCGCCGAACATCAATCCACATTGGGCATGGGCTTTGATGTTTAATCATGTCTGAGACAAGAGCATCTGCTCCAACTCATAAAACCAAGTCAAAGTAAACAAACCCCCCACCACCACCCAAGCACAACCCTCCGTTCCCCCACAATCCCTTCAAGGACTAGCTTTTTTTCGAGAATGCAAGCGCTTTGAAAACAAAAGATAAAACAAGAATTTTATTTATTTGTGTATTTCATTTCTATTTAGAAATCAATCAGAGCATGATATTTATTTAGGTCTTGGTGGATTTGAAGCACCAGAGGCACAACACACATTGTAATATTTGTGTTGTTATGGAGGGATGCAGGAGCGTTTGAATCATGCACTATGTAATTTATTGAGAAAAAACAAAGTTGCACCTTTTCATGGGGAGGTGGGATGAATTCAAGGTCCCCTTCGTTGGTAACATATTCTGGCGATGGTACCCCAACGCGATTGACCACGGTGTAGATCGCCTCCTCATACAACAAATCCAGCTATAACAGAATGATTTCTTTCAAAAAGGAGAAAAACCACAAAGTACCACAAAAAGGAATCACGATATCTGAATCACTGTTGCTTTTGAAAGGGTGACCTGGAGACTCACCTCATCTCTGGAGGATCTCTCTGGAACAAAAGCCTGGTCTTTGCACTCCGGGGGTGGAGGAGCACAGTTGCTCTCCTCCTGTAAATGCATGAGGATGGAGAACCAATAGAAACAAAGATGACAGGTGAGGTGATCAATGAAGAGTGGGGAGATCATTAATTGTGCGTAAAAATGAGCTCAAAGCAGCTCTCTAGCCGTGTAGATTCAAGGGCTTCACCGGCTGAGAGCAATGAGCTGGCAAGAGGAGAGTTCATGAGCCCCTCAGAATTATCCTCTGTGAGAAATGGATAATTTGATCCAAAATATGAGCTCGTTTTTATTTGAGCTACGTTAATAGATTAAGGGGATCTTGACAATGGCACAGCGATAAACTCCCACTTTTGTCGATGAACGTCATTTACTTTTTCGTTGGCGAATCTACAACACAATCAGTTCTCCGAGAGGAGTGCTTTGAGACAAATGTTCTAATCAATGTCTTCACAGTCAGCTATTTCAGGGTCTGAAAAAAAGAAGAAAAGATAACTTAGATAAAAAGGTTCGGTAACACTTTCTATGAAGCTCGTATTTATAATACATTATAAGGGTATTCTTAAATATTAAATATATTAAATCTACTTCATTTACAGAATAATGGACTGTATCATATCTTGACATTGTTTATTTAAGATCTGCACAGTATCTTACTGCAGCTTGTTAGTGGTTAGATGTTGAATGTTTTTTTAGTGTTTCCTGTGGAGCTAATGTTAATTGATGTGAGCTTTATACTCCAACTGAAAAAAATTCAATGTTTTATATGGTAAAATTTTATTTTGATGGTACCCTTAATCAGTCGACTATAAGCAACTTTGCAACTACACGCCATATAACTCTCGTTAGAGTATTTGTATGCTCAAGAATGGTAGAATCTAGTATGGTAGAGTCAACGAGTTGCCGTATTGCGACACAGACACTTTAATTCATTTATCTGTTGGTTGGACCATCAAATAAAGTGTTCGCAAATCATAAGTAGCAGGCATATAGAATAATCTAATGACATGCATAGTTGATATAGAGTTGACATGTAGTTACTTATCAACAGTTGTCTAAAGGTTACCATCAAAATAATCAAACTGATTATTACAATAAAAATAGTTCAAAGCAAATGTGTCATATTAAACATTCATCTGATCTGATATCTGATCTAATGGCTGTTTGATAGAAAAAAAATATGATTATGATTATTACTCTTATAAGCGGTTACTTTGACGCGTTTTTTAAGTAATTTAAGTAGAATCAGAAAAATGGCAAGATATATACTATAATACATGTTAACTTTAATTGAGTAAATTGTGTATCAATCCATTGGTAATAGCAGGGGACCCCTGCCACGTGTATCAAGCTCTGTGTTATTTACCCCCACCACAGCCCTCTATATAAGCACTCATACTCCATAGAATTTAGTTATAACCACAAATAGGTAAGTATTATAATGTATTGTAACTGTTGTTATGATTATTCATGAGTATTCATGATATTATAAGTTTTTTTATAATGCATTATGCATTCATTAATGCCTTAAGAATACCCTTATAATACCCTTATATATTATAAATACGGGCTTCATAGAAAGTGTTACCGGTTCTTCTACCATTGTTTACTACCAATGATAGTACCATTGTATTAATTACTATGGGCCATGAATAAAGCACTCATTCGGTACCAAATGATTATTAATTAATAGCCTCACTGTACTAGGTTTGTGTGATATTCATAATTAATTCAAGATAAAAAAAAAACCCAAACATTCCATTGAATTTGATTCCTGAATTTGACGAAAATAATAGCAAACAGGATGCAGAATTGCAATTCAAATTTACATTCACCTAATATATTTGAATTTAATTTATACATAGTTCTGTATATTTAACACATTTATGGACAAGCGTGGAAGAACACTTCATTTCCCAGAATGCCCTGCCTGTTGAATTTCTGAGTGCTGTCCACTTTTTCAGCAGCCTTGTTTCTGGAAGTATTTTTCCCAAATGGATTTTTTAAAAAGTCATGAACCAAACCATCCAGGCTACGATGTGTGAATCACAACAATTACCAAACTGTGGTTTGTTAAGCAACAAAAATTTAAAATTGGACTAACGTGAGGACAATATTATTCGTACACGACAAAGGTTTAAGTAGTGAAGAAATAATACCATAAAGCATTGTGATTAATATAAATTTTAAAAAATGGATGGAGAAAGTTACCACAGTTTAAGCTCATTGCATAATATGCACATTTAAGCATATACAAATATGTATATATAAGTATTTAGAGTTTCAATTTAGCACAGTTTTCTCGCTGTGGAGATTTCTGGCGGAGAAACAACAGGAATTCTGTTGTTAAACACGATTATTAAAAAAAAAAAAAGTTGAAATAATGTTGACTAATGGCTTCAACAAAAGCATACACTAACGATTAAACTTTGCAGCTTACAGTAAGTCTGTTTGAATGATTTGGGTAAGATTGTAAAAAAAATAACTTTTGATGACAGAGGAAAGAAAAAATGAATGGAGATTTTACTTCAGGAGCATCGGGACTGTTACTGGTGGATTCGGCTAAATTACCTCCTTAATTCAGAAATTCAACTGGTGTCCTGTGGGTGTGGCCAATTCAATTAAAATTTCAGCAACAGTCACTTGATCACAAAATCCCAGGATAACAGCCAGCAATTCACTAGCAATAACTCTAGCACTGACTGCTGTCAAGAGTTCATGAATCCACTGTAAGGAAAACACTAAGCCAGAGATGTGCGCGTGGGAAGTTATTAAGAAGGGATTCTCTGCTCGCCAAAAAGAACAGTGCAGACCATTTAATCTTTGTTAAAGACCACCAGAATGGTCCAGACACATCTACCAGTGTGAAGAGATAAAATTTGAACTTTACAGTATAAATGGGAAAGTTATTTTTGACCACAGCAAAACTGCAAATCCCGACTTCAGACCCTCATAGCAGACATGCCATATGGTGGTGGGAGTATCATGATTTACAGCCTAAGAACCGGACAGCTTGCAGTCTTTGTGGGCATAATGAATCCTAATTGTACTCTTCATCTCCACGGCAGTACTGCCGACTAACGCTTTTGAATTTCTCTGTCCGCTTTGTATCCAATCTCACTAGGCATTGTATTTCATTCTGCACTGCATTTAGTCTCTTTGCATTTATTATTTTCGTCTGCCAATTAGGTTAGCTGACATTTATTACCATTATTACATGACATTTACTCATATCATTGCCACTGTTGCTGTAAGGTTGTGGAGGACATATTATTGTTTTCCTTACAGTTGGACTATAATGAGAAGAATGGCACTAAACCTGACTTATACAGAAAAATATACTAGTGAATGTCAGGATATCTGTCCTCGAGGTGAAGCTGAACTGTGTGTAGGTCGTGCATCGCAATGCTAATGATCCTAAACACACAAGTAAATCAATAACGAAAAGGCGCAACCAGAGAAATTTTGTGTTTTCCAATGGTCAAGTCAAAGTCCTGACCTTTAGCCGAATGAAATGTTGTGGCATGACCTGTTCAAGCAAGACAGCACAAAAATCTGTAAAATTACGTAAGAGAATAGGTAATGCGGCCTTAGGAGAACATTGCAGCATTTCTGCCGTACCTCATAATACTATTATATATGATATTACAGTGGGTACGGAAAGTATTCAGACCCCCTTAAATTTTTCACTCTTTGTTATATTGCAGCCATTTGCTAAACATCAGTTTAAGCTTAATTTTTTTCCCTCAGCATAATGGTCATCACAGCAACCCAATAATTGACTAGCAAAAACAGTAGAATTGTTGCATTTTTTGGTGAGATTTATTAAAAAGTAAAACAATGAAAGAATATCACATGGTCCATAAGTATTTCGACCCTTTAGCTCAGGTATTTAGTAGAAGCACCCTTTTGACCTAATACACCCATGAGTCTTTTTGGGAAAGATGCAAAAAGTTTTTCACACCTGAATTTGGGGATCCTCTGCCATTCCTCCTTGCAGATCCTCTCCAGTTCTGTCAGGTTGGATGGTAAACGTTGGTGGACAGCCATTTTTAGGTCTCTCCAGAGATGCTCAAGTGGGTTTAAGTCAGGGCTCTGGCTGGGCCATCAAGAACAGTCACAGAGTTGTTGTGAAGCCATCCTTCGTTATTTTAGCTGTGTGCTTAAATAGGGTCATTGTCTTGTTGGAAGGTAAAAATTCGGCCCAGTCTGAGGTCCTGAGCAATCTGGAGAAGGTTTTCGTCCAGGATATCCCTGTACTTGGCCGCATTTATCTTTTCCTCGATTGCAACCAGTCGTCCTGTCTTTGCAGCTGAAAAACACCCCCACAGCATTTATGCTGCCACCACCATGCTTCACTGTTGGGACTGTATTGGACAGGTGATGAGCAGTGCCTGGTTTTCTCCACACATACCGCTTAGAATTAAGGCCAAAAAGTTCTATCTTGGTCTCATCAGACCAGAGAATCTTATTTCGCACCATCTCACAACTCCATGCGGGCTCTCATGTGTCTTGCACTGAGGAGAGGCATCCGTCGGGCCACTCTGACATAAAGCCCCGACTGGTGGAGGGCTGCAGTGAGGGTTGACTTTCTACAACTTTCTCCCATCTCCCGACTGCATCTCAGGAGCTCAGCCACAGTGATCTTTGGGTTCTTCTTTACCTCTCTCACCAAGGCTCTTCTCCCCCGATAGCTCAGTTTGGCCGGACGGCCAGCTCTAGGAAGGGTTCTGGTCGTCCCAAACGTCTTCCATTTAAGGATTATGGAGCCACTCTCTTAGGAACCTTAAGTGCAGCAGAATTTTTTTTTTAACCTTGGCCAGATGTGTGCCTTGCCACAATTCTGTCTCTGAGCTCTGCAGGCAGTTCCTTTGACCTCATTATTCTCATTCGCTCTGACATGCACTGTGAGCTGTAAGGCTTTATATAGACAGGTGTGTGGCTTTCCTAATAAAGTCCAATCAGTATAATCAAACACAGCTGGACTCAAATGAAGTTGTAGAACAATCTCAAGGATGATCAGAAGAAATGGACAGCAACTGAGTTAAATATATGAGTGTCACAGCAAAGGGTCTGAATACGTAGGACCATGTGATATTTCAGTTTTTCTTTTTTAATAAATCTGCAAAATGTCAACAATTCTGTGTTTTTCGGTCAATATGGGGTGCTGTGTGTACATAATGAGGAAAAAAAATTTACTTAAATGATTTAGCAAATGGCTGCAATATAAACAAAGAGTGAAAAATTTAAGGGGGACTGAATAATTTCCGTACCCACTGTATATATGGAATATTATTACAATTATATGTGTGAATGGTGTGTGTGGTGTGGGCTAGTCACAATAATCTTTATTTCAGTACATTGTACAAACTTGACACTACTTGTTGGATCATAATATCAGCACAAGGGATACAAGGAGAAAATGTCTCTATCTCCAGGTTTGCACAATTTTCCCACAAAGAGGATGAAGGTTGGAGTACTGGTACAATAAACGCATGCGGAAAAGCATTAATTGCATGCATTAATTGCTGTGATTAGATCTAAGACTGGCCCTTTTCTGTAGGATTCTTCAGATAGTGAGTATACAATATAGTGTCAATTAGCAGCTGATTAATGAGTTTATGATATCCCATCCAACCCACTGGGGCCCTTCCTTCAACTCAGCCACGCATTGAGCGCTGTCCCTTTTCAACATTTAGTACTGCTAGAACAGCATGGGAGAGAGCACCGCTCTTCAATAAACCATCTAATTCAAGCACATAACTCTGACACACGTCTTTATATGCAAAGGGCTGTACTAAGAGGAGGGTGATTTACACAGTGATCGCTGAACGTCCCCAGCAAGTCAGGAAGAAACAGACCACGACTTAATATGACCTGATTCTTCAGCCACACAGGGAATGTTTGTGACAGGGATACAACAATTAGTAGAAGCAGGGATGCCGAACACCCGTGGTTACACTCAGCTTTGCGCCGGACAGACAGCAGCCTATCCTGTTTTCTGGAGATTTATTCATGCGCGTCAACAGAAACCAGTTTCCCCCTGGAACCCTGGAAATAGAGACTGAGATCAGTTCAGAGTTGCGGAACATTCACCCTGTTTACTTTAATTAAAATGTAGGCTTCAAAAGAGAAAGAGAATTCCCTTCCAGCCGAGGTCTGGGACGAAGGTTTTATTTATTTTTTACCCTGGGCACTTGCTTCACTGGAACTCAGTACACTAGTCACATATATGCTGAAAGGAAAAGCTGGACCCTCTGGAGTGTTTCTCCTTACAATATCAGATAAGATGAGCTAACATTGAGAGTCTTGACAGCAATCCAGCCAACACAGCTTGATTTGGTTTAACATCTTAATACTGGAACCTAGATAAATGGAGGACGTAATAATACTGTTCAATTGTCAAATTTAGCGAAATGTGAGCATGAACTGACATGAGGACAAATTAGGTATGAACGTTTTACTTTCAGAGCAATGCGATAGTTTTCAAGAGAAGTTAAAATTTTGCCATGACAGTAAAGTTACATTTCTATGTGAACACATAGAAACCATAAATCCATAAATACAGTTGCTACTCGGGCAAGTGCGAACACAGACTTCTTCTGAATACAGCAGTAATAAATGAAATTATAACAGAAATGAATAATGCATTTAACCAAACAAATAATGAAGAGAAAATATTCCCTTGTAATGATTATCCAACTTGCAACAAAAATAGATTTTAAACATTATGAGTAAGAACAAACCAACTCGGTTAAAAAGTCAGATATTTTAAAATACATTATTTCTACTGTAAGTATAGGTCACAAATCTAATAACATAAGTTAACTGACTCCTATATCGCTCGAGACTTAATGAATAAAAATTAGAATTAAATGTCTTGGTGCAGGCAGTACTTGGGAATAGGAACATAATTTAATAGTAAGCCTAACATTTTTTTTTCATGGTACATATTGACTGAGGATTTGGATATGATCTTTAATAATAAACGTAGATCTTGACATGGTTTAAGATATTTAAATGGTTTTTCCTAAAATATACTTGCTCATATAGTTCAACACAGATAGCACATCAAATACTTCAATATATCTTTAGTGGATACTCAGCAGTACAACTAATTAGCTATAGGTTTAAAAGGAATTAGTGGCTCAACGAGCAGACTTAAGTCTTTATATACCAGGTTTAGTACTAAAAGGTACAATTGCAGGTTAATTGTATAATACATAGATATGTAAATGTACTTTTGTGTATGATTAGCTTCGACTATGCACAAATAAATGTATTCAAATACAGTTTAGTATACGTATTTTTCACTAGGGAACACAAGAGTGAGGTTTTTACAAAACTAAAGGACTAAAGTCGTGTAGACAACATGAAATGAAAGGCTTACCGGTGTGATTTAATTTGTGGTCACATGTCTCTCAATTTTATCGGTGTGCTCAGAAAGGCCAATCGCAATACTATGAAATACTTATCTATCCATCTTTAAATAAGCTTTTAAATACCCTAAAATGCCTTTCTGTGTGTAACTTTTAGCTTTACAATTGCACTGTTGTTTTTTAAAAATAAACCGGAATCCATTTGCATGAACTAAATAGGGCATAATCGACGACAAGTATGGAAACAATGCAATGCAAAACAGTTAATTCTAAACAAATGAAAAAAAAAAAAAAAGGTGAGTTCAATCAGTCTTGTTGCACTTCCTGTTTAAACCGCCAACCACAGTTTCTACCGATGAAACAGAAACAGGATCATTTGTGGTTAATGCAACAGATTTATTTCCCCCTTTTTTTTGCACCGCTCACTACCAAATTGAATTTGTATATGAAATTTGTGCAATTTAATTGTACTGTTTCCTACAATTTGCACATGCTCTGCACGAATGGTTAGAGGGGGCGGAGGTGGACATTTTAAGGTTAATTCTTTAAACAAATAAGATAAGAAAAAAACAATATTTAATAAGAAATTGGAAAATCGTGTAAAGATAGTATGTATCTTCATGAGATCGGATAGACGCCTGTGAAGCATAATTGTCAACAAGTAAGACTGCTTATATACCTTCGGTTTGTAAGTACGAAAGACTAACCAGCATCCCACGAATAAAAATTGTCGCATTCTGCTAAAAAATTGGCTTTGATGTCTACAATTCGGTGGCTAGTACCAAAACTAGCACTAAACCTGGGTGTGTGGCTGTATTCCCAATACATAGCACTAATTGAACTGTTCCCATTAAACCATGAACTTTATTGGTACTTCATTACAATACACACATGGTTTAGAATGTTGTTAATGGAATTTGCAGTACACATATGCCCACTCCTATGGAACTGCCACAATTAATCTCCATACACCATACAGAACGCAGAAGATAAAATTGTAAATGTAGGAATTACAGATAAAGGACTTAGACCTGCATGTAAGCTGAGATTTTTCTTGCAACCATAGTTGGCTACTGATGTTTTTGGGAAATGCACCCCAGACCGACGCAAAATGGAAATTAGTCATTGGGTCCTGGTGACGTTTCACAGTAAGCGCAGGTAAATCCGTATAACTTTACACCTGTGTCAAAGAATGCGGAGCAGAACAACGCAGATGTGGCTCAGCCAAGCTAAACAAACAAACATGGTGGTTTGCACGAGCCTTTTTAGGGATAGAACACTAGAGACAAGCAGATATCAAGGACTTGTATATTGTGGATCATGTTGCTTCAAGTTATATGCCATAGAACGGCATTGTACGTACTCACTGGGGATTGAGGTGACAGGCCTCCCCGTCCCTCTGACAAGCCTGAAAATCAACAGCTTGAAGCGCGTCCCCGAGAAACGGCCTCCATGGAGATAAGAAGATGATGGACGTTTCCCGTCCTCATTAGTCACTGCTTAAACATCATCAATGCAACAAGTATACAATCACGTCTTGCCGCTTCCGATCAAGACTCTTACACACTATCCAACTTCATTTATCTTATCGCCAGGCAATCCGAGGAGGAGGTGGGAAGCGTGCATCTCCTGCAAACCAGGGTGAACTCCTGGACCCCTGCCACTTGCTAATTTTCCAGACCCGGTCGTCATGGTGATGATAGCCCATTCAATGCGGGATTGGTTGGCAGAGTGCAGCACCTAGGGAATATCGCCCATCTCTCATGCTCTGAACTGCCTGACTTCAGTAGAATGTGGAGGAATGAGCGGGGAACGCATTAGTATGGCCATACAGCTGTCAGACCCCCTCGGTTGAGCTCCAGCCCCCCGTCTCTCATTATTTATCCAGCCCACAGCACTCAAGACCATTTCTTTATCAACACCATCACAGCAGGTGAGCATTAGATACCTGCGCCCCCAGATATCCAACAGAGCGCTCCTGGGATTCCCTCAGGAGATGAATTAGGGATGACACTTTGAGTCGGCATACATCCATATTAATATACTCGCAACAAGGCCACACATTATATCATTGTGTGATAATTCTAGGACTGTCTAGACTGTTTTGTACTTACCTGTGTGAAAGAAAAAATCACAAATGAGATAGCTTTAATGTCTCAGTTGATTCTCATAGATACCAATAAGATAAACAGAAGTGCGAAGGTGCAGCGAGCGATTTTAGCAGTTTGGTACCTTCCACTATTTTGCTCATTTAAAAAACACACCCTCCGTCCAAAATCTCAACCTCCAAAAACATTTCCGCAAACCCCAAGGCTCAAGGTTGGGCTGGTTATCAAGGCCTTGTAAATGAGAGGTAACCCTATAGTTTTCGCTCCGCTGACTTCCATTCATATTCGTGCAAACGTGAAAGAAAGGAAACACAAGCTCAATTTTCACTGCATTCAAAAATTAAAGCTTGGTGTACTCTTGCAAATTTGTATCACATGTGTGGCCAACAGAGGAGCAATATGTAATTGTGTAATTTNTTATAGCAGGATCTAGAAAAAATCTGATCGTGATTAAACCAAAAAAAATTTAAATAAATGAACAAAAACAATTTTTAAAGTTTGGGCTCCTAAATATCACTCTCACCCAATGCAGTTATTGTAAATTAAATGATCACAGATAATCGTTTTGTACTCTGCTTGACTGAAACCTGGCGAAAACCTAATGATTATATTGGGCTAAATGAGTCTACTCCACCAAGCTACTACTATAAGCATGAGCACCGTCAGACTGGCCGTGGTGGCGGTGTTACAACAATATATAGTGATATTCTCAATATTACACAGAAGACAGGATACAGGTTTAACTCATTAGAAATACTAATGCTTAATGTTACACTGTCATATATGCAAAAGAAATCTATCGTATCTCTTGCTTTGGCTACTGTGTATAGACCACCAGGGCGGTATACATATTTCCTAAAAGAATTTGCAGATTTCATCTCAGATCTATTGGTTACTGTTGATAAAGCGCTTAACATTCGCTTTGATAATACAAATGATGCATTA
Organism: Sinocyclocheilus anophthalmus; assembly: GCA_018155175.1. Taxonomy (NCBI): domain Eukaryota; kingdom Metazoa; phylum Chordata; class Actinopteri; order Cypriniformes; family Cyprinidae; genus Sinocyclocheilus; species Sinocyclocheilus anophthalmus. The sequence goes on along the minus strand of JADLZN010002672.1, from coordinate 126,284 downwards.
GGACGTGCGTTTACTGACCTAATAAACTCTTTTGGAGTCAAGCAAAATGTCACTGGGCCCACTCATTGTTTTAATCATACGCTAGATTTAATTGTATCTTATGGAATTGATCTTACTGATATAGATGTCGTACCTCAAAGTGATGATGTTACTGTCCATTTCCTTGTATCGTGCATGCTGCTTATTACTGATATTAACTATATGGCTCTGCGTTATCTTCCGGGCAGAACTATTGTTCCAGCCACCAAGACAGATTCACAAATAACCTGCCTGATTTATCTCAACTGCTCTGTGTACCACTAAGTACACATGAACTAGACGAAATAACTAGCAACATGGGCACTTTCTTCTCTAATACATTAGAAGCTGTTGTTCCCATCAAATTGAAAAAGGTTAGAGAAAAACGTACTGCGCCATGGTACAACAGTAATACCCATTCTCTCAAGAAAAAAACTCGTAGTCTTGAGCGCAAATGGAGAAAAACTAACTTGGAAGTTTAGAATTGCGTGGAAAAACAGTATGTCCAGCTTTAGACAGGCTCTAAAAGCTGCCAGGGACGAGCATATCCACAAATTCATAGAAAATAACCAAAACTATCCTAGGTTTTTATTTAGCACAGTGTCTAGATTAACAAATAACCAGACGCCACCCGATCTAAATATTCTCTCACAGTTTAATAGTAATGATTTTATGAATTTCTTCACTGATAAAATATATAACATCAGAATTACAATAGCAAATTTAGATTCTACAGCGTATAATACTTTAGCTTCATTCATCGCACCAAAAGATAAACTGCAGTGCTTTACAACTATAGGACAGGAAGAGCTAAATAAACTTATCACTGCATCTAACCAACAACATGCCTGTTAGATCCTGTAACCCACTAAATTACTGAAAGAGTTGTTACTTGTAGCAGAAGAACCGCTTCTCAATATTTTTAACTCGTCGTTGTCTTTAGGTCACTTCCCAAAACCATTCAAGCTGGCGGTTATTAAGTCTCTTATTAAGAAACCACAACTAGATCCTAGTGAACTGGCAAATTACAGACCCATCTCAAATCTTCCTTTTATGTCTAAAATTTTAGAAAAAGTTGTGTCTGCTCAATTGTGCTCCTTCCTGCAAAAAAATGATCTCTATGAAGAATTTCAGTCAGGTTTCAGGCCCCACCATATCACAAAAACTGCACTTGTTAAAATTACAAATTGCTTCTTGCTTCTTGCGTCAGACCAAGGCTGTGTCTCATTGCTAGTTTACTTGATCTTAGTGCTGCATTCGATACTATAGATCATGACATACTCATAGATCGATTACAAAACTATACAGGTATTCAAGGGCAGGCTTTAAGATGGTTTAGATCCTACCTGTCCGATCGCTACCACCTTGTTCATTTAAATGAGGAGTCATCTCAAATATCACCAGTAAAATATGGAGTGCCACAAGGATCTGTCCTAGGTCCTCTGCTATTTTCGATATACATGTTGCCCCTTGGTAATATTATTAGAAAGTATGAAATTATTTTTCATTGTTATGCTGATGATATTCAACTATATATTTCAACAAGACCAGACGAAACTTCTAAATTGTCTAAGCTAATAGAGTGTGTTAAAAATTTAAAAGATTTGATGACCAATAATTTTCTCCTATTAAATTCGGATAAGACAGAGATATTACTTATTGGACCAAAAAACAGTACACAGAATCTCGTGGATTACAATTTGCAACTAGACGGATGTACTGTTACTTCCTCTACAGTCAAAAATCTGGGTGTTATATTAGATAGCAACTTGTCTTTTGAAAATCATATTTCCCATGTTACAAAAACGGCATTCTTCCATCTTAGAAACATTGGCAAGTTACGAAACATGATACCTGTTTCTGATGCAGAAAAGCTTGTTCATGCATTCATGACCTCTAGGCTGGACTATTGTAATGTACTGCTAGGTTGTTGTCCTGCATCTTCAATAAACAAGCTACAGATATTCCAAAATGCAGCGGCTAGAGTCCTTACCAGGTCAAGAAAATATGATCATATTACGCCAATTTTACAGTCTCTGCACTGGCTACCTGTTAAGTTCCGTATCAGTTACAAAATATTATTACTTACTTTTAAGGCCCTAAATGGTTTAGCTCCTGTGTATCTAACTAGTCTTCTACCACGCTACACTCCATCACGCTCCCTAAGGTCGCAAAAGTCTGGACTTTTGGTAGTACCTATGCGAGCAAAGTCCACTAAAGGAGGGAGAGCTTTTCCGCATTTGGCTCCCAAACTCTGGAATACAACCTTCCCTGATACCGTTAGGGGTTCAGACACACTCTCTCTGTTTAAATCTAGATTAGACACATCTCTTTGGCCAAGCATTCAAATGCATCTCATAATCTTTTACTGCAGTCATAATTTTTTACTGCAGTTATATCTGATCAAATTATTATTTTTTAGTTTGGGTTAAACAAATCAATTTTGGTTGGAACAGCAGCTACGCTAATTTTGTTTGTATTTGTTTCTCTGTTTTTTTGCCACGGATTTACACAAGCTTCAGTCTGTTTCCAGAACACCTGAGAAGAGATGATGGCAACTCCTCAGAGGACCTCAGATGATGCCAACCCTGAAACAACATACAGAACAACCACATTTTGCAATAAGTTTGATTGCATAATATAATAATTGATGTTAATAGTGTTCATCATCTGTTTGACTACTTCTTTAATTGATTTTCCGTACTGCTGGTTTTGTCTGGTCAGAGGAGAACTGACCCCCGACTGAGCCTGGTTTCTCCCTAGGTTTTTTTCTCCATTCTGTCACCGCTGGAGGTTTGGTTCCTTGCCGCTGTCTTGCCTTGTGGCTTGCTTCGGTGGGGACACTTCCTTTCCAGCGTTATCGTTGACATGATTGCAAAGATATTATGTTAACTGAGCTGGATGTTGACATCACTGATTTCAATGATGAACTGTCTTTAACTGAAAAATTAGTGTTTACTATTGTCATTTTCATTATTGACACTATTTTCCTAATTAATGCTGTTCAGTTGCTTTGTCACAATCTGTATTGTTAAAAGCGCTATATAAATAAGGTGACTTGACTTGACTTGACTTGACGTACGGCGCGTTATGCATCGGCTCGTTAATCAGACACAGAGTATGCAGTGCGGTAAATCGCTTTATTTAATTAATTAATTATTAATTTTATTTGAATTAGCGAGAGCGAGAAAGAGTGTGAGAGAGAGAGAGAGAGAGATATGAAAGTTGCGTGTGTGAACCTGCGGCTGCGTGTCTCTCTACAAGCAATGAGGCTTAGTTTCAAAAACAGCGATTTTACTCCCTCATTGCAGAGAAATATAAAGTTACGAGTCAGTCAGTAGCCTGTCAAAGCTATTTTACTAATAAAAGTTTCCATGCTGTGTTGTTGTGTGCTATAATGTGTGTGTGTGCGTCTATGAAAGCAGCGTAGCCTAGGCTACTGCATATAGTTTGTTTAGCTATAAACCCGAGCCCGACCCGAACTCGAAGCTATTCATTAAACATTAACCCAAACCTGACCTGAAACCCGAAAGTATTTCGGGACCCGTTGGGCTCGGGTCGGGTAGCAGACCTCTAATTTGGTGGTGCGTTACCATCAAAAACAAAACTAATCCACTACGTCCTCAGTGGCTCTGATGTCTGATGTCATAACCAGCCTTATGTTCACTTTTACATCCAATTACAAAACACCTGCATTGCTTACGAGGCATTGTTGTCGCTAGAGCTGCTCGAGCACGGAGAAAATGGCAGACAGCATTCAACTAGTTGAGGACATAAATATGCTAATATGGAACAGTCTGTCAGCGTTCGTTAGGGCTGGGCCTGTCACAGTAGCGATATGCCGGGGCGGGGGGGGGATGGGGGCCTCTGTCTACGCATCCCTTCCTCTGCTTAATTATTTTTATCATCCGGTGGAGATCCAAAACTCTGTGATCAGCGCCGAGTAACCGATCTGAATCAAATGAGTCGCGAATTTTTCAAACAAAACCCGCGATCCGATTGAAGCGCTTCAAAACAGTGCATCATTTTGCGACGCAATGGTTTAACTGATTCAAAAAGTTTCAAAAAGCTCTGTTGATACTGTACATGTTCTTTGCTCACTTTCTCTATTTAATTTTTTCATTTAAATAATGTTTTCTAATATAACACTTTAGAGCAGAACCTCATTAAATTCACGTTATTTTGGTTTAGGTCATGATATACAGGTGGGAGCTTTTTCAATTTATCACCTTTCTTTAAAGACTTAGGGAAGTACACAGCGGCATGTCGGAAATTGGTTGTATATCACATTTAGTAGAATATCTTTATTGTAATGCTTTTAATGTCCATTTATAGTCTTTACACAGCAGCTTGGATCCTTAAAGGTTTAGAAACCAGGTAATTTCAAGACGCTGACATCACGTTGATATGTTGCACATATCAAATCAATTTGGGTTATACATTTTCATTTTCAGATTTTCGACTCAGGTAATTGGTTCAAATAAGTTATGGTCCCATGAGCACAGATGGCAGATATCAAATCACAGACTTGCTCGAGGTATTATAGAAATCCTTGGCAACCATGCAAAATGACTGACAGGCAGAGATTGCTTCTGATTGGCTAGTTTCAGAGGCTGCTTCTCTCGCTATTTTCAGCTGTTTACAGAGCCTAATACTGTCAGATAGAGACAGGTAGTGATGTATTTCAGATATATCTGTCCAGTAGTGAGGACATTTTATATGTGGTATTCAAAAAACATTGCTTAGAGCACATTTAACTTGCCGGTTTCTCAGATTTTGTCTCCTGGGAAAAGACCTTAGTCATCTCCTCTAGAGCTTCAGAAAAGATCTCCAGAGTGTCAAAATATACCAAAGTATGTTATCAAAAGTCAGATATTCTGATATAAACTCTTAACAAACACTTCAGAATGTCAAATTCCAAAAGCTCTGTTATCGGAATTCATTTTGTAGCTGTATACTCTTACTGTATGTCAACAACTGCCTCATTTGTTTCTGTTTCTATATCTCTGTATTTATTTCTTAGGTGATTTCAGAGAGGTTAGCAATAGCAAGCTAGCTTTGAAAGCATAAGATCCCACCCTCCCTCCAAATCACTCTCCAAAGTCAGGCCTCCTACAAAACACATGAACGCGCTCAGGCAGACAGAGGCTAACCAGCGACACGTTGAGAGACAGGGTTGGTGTCGGATTGAATGCAACACTGTCAGATTATCTCATGTCTCATTCGGTGAGAAAATATTACAGTAAGCACATAATTTTACAATAATAACACCTTCCATTCTCGGTCGCTCTACAATAGCGTAATGGAACGCGCTGATGACGTATCACGTCTGTGCATACAGGGTGCGCAGAGGTATGCAGATACATATGTTGACAGCAGTGTTGCCAGATTGGATGGACGATTTCCAGCCCAAAAGGTCACAAAAACCCGCCCAAAACTTTAACTGTCAAAATAATGTGATAGAATATGTAAATCAAGGCTGATACGGGCCATTTTCAACTCATTAAAACAAAATAATGACGGCAAAATAATATAAATATAACGTTAGAGAAATTTCCCATGTAAACGGATCAAATCGGGGCAAATAGCCTACATTAAAGAGAATTAGGCTACCGAACATGAATAAATTATGCAAGCAGACACTGTCAAAACGGCAATAATTAACCGATACCCGTGACAACACATGCATCTTTTTCAATGTCAGCAGTCGAATAATCCAATTAAATGCAAAAATTGCCCACTCTACTGATAGGCAAAAGCTACGTAATTAGCATTTATTTCACATCGTTCATTCACACACTAGCGCTGACGTCAAACTGGTCATTCAGTGATATATCCTGCATTATAATCCGACAATTATAATGCAAAAAAATAACATCAATAATGCTCTTACCTTCGAGTCGTTCTATAATTTTACACAGAACTAGAGAAAGCCTCTTGTTAAGTTCATATTGTAGAACATAATACAGAACTTTGCACAGTCAAAACTAATCAAGTCTAGCCGTTTTCAAGGATTTATCAACCTGGACGTTTAAAATATAAAAGACATGATCGTATAAACCGATATATTTAGTTTCGGTTTTGATGAATTAATTCAAATGTGCTCTGATTTCGGAGTTGCAGTGATAAAGCCTTCGTGTCCATCTCGCTCCACAATAATTCACGTTTCTGAGAGTTGAGTCACTCTCCCACTCTAACTTATATTTAGGCATTGTGCTACATTCAAAATCAGATACGTTATAACTTATCACGCTAAAAACTTGTCACTCATGAATCATAACGTCTGTCTGCTGAGCCCTCGTGATACGTGCGGCTGTCGACATTTACATCAGCACCAGCGCCTCTGCAGTGTGTGTGTGTGTGTATTTAGTAACGTTGTGATGACTGATTGGATGCAGTACATGCACACTTGGGCTTGTTTGTAACCAATTAGCCTATACAGTTTGTTTGAAAACTGCCCAAATTTTGTCCACCCGCCCAAGTAAATTTTTACACACACAATCAAATTCAAAACCGCCCAATCTGGCAACACTGGTTGACAGGCAAGTAGGACAACCTATCATAGCCCTCGGACCGAGGGATATGATTAGACCAACATTTTATAGTACTACGCCTTCCACAGATCATATAAATTAGGGCTGGACAATAATTCAATATCAATATGTATCGCGATATAATTTTTTTCCAATAACAGTGATATGATTTTTAGACACAATTTCCGATATTTCGATATACATTACCAGTGTTTCCCATACATTGATTTATTTGTGGCGTTTGACTTAGTTGAATAAATATGAGCGCTGCACGTTTCAAGTCAAAACGCGGTGTGGATGTCTTTATTTTAATGTATCTGAAGGGAACCGACTGTCTTCAGAAAAGTTTCGATGACATTTTCATTTTTATCTGATAAAGCAGCTTTTATGAGCGGAGCTGCTTTGATTACAGCCGTTACTGGGAAACCGCTAGTTTTAGCATTCTAAAAGCGCCTCCTGCTGGCAAAGAATGAATTTGCATTTTCAATAATAAGCCCGTCTCCAGCAACATGTTTTTGCTGTTGCTCAATTTTTTTTGTTTTCTGCAGCGACTCGGAGCAATTTTCATACCCTTTTTTTCTGTCTGAAGCACATTTGTTTCAATCTATAGCAATAATCAGCCACTCTACATTACCAGTCAAAGGTTTTTGAACTGTAAGATTCGTAATGTTTTTTTTTTATGAATTCTCTTCTGCTCACCAAAGCTGCATTTATTTGATCCAAAGTACAGCAAAAACAGTAACATTTTGAATTATTTTTACTATTTAAAATAACTGCTATTTGAAATTATAGAAATTGCTACAATTTTATTTTATTAATAATTTTAAATTGATCAAAAAGATTATAATGTTACAAAATATATCTATTTCAAAAAATGCTGTTCTTTTTTTTACTTTCTATTCATCAAAGAAACCTGAAAAAAAATTATACTCCTTTGTTCAACATAATAATAAATGTTTTTTGAGCAGAAAATCTGCATATTAGAATGATTTCTGGATCATGTGACATTAAAGACTGGAGTAATGATGCTAAAACATTCAGCTTTGAAATCACAGGAATAAATCACATTTTAAAAATATTTTCAAATAGAAAACATTTATTTTAAATTGTAATGATATTTCACAATATTACTTTTTTTTTTGCTGTATTTTGGATCAAATAATGCAGGCTTGGTGAGCAGAAGAGACTGCTTTAAAACATGAAAAATCTTACTGTTCAGAAACTTTTAACTGGTAGTGTATGCATATAGTTTTTGATATAAATGGAACATTAATTTATTTTTTGCTGGTTTTTTCTTAATATTATATAGTTTTTTTTATAGAGTAGTTCATAGACTGGGAAATTCCTTTTTCAGAGTTTGTAGTAAGACTCGGTTGTGGTGTCTTTGCAGTTTTATGAGGGGCTTTTTTTTTAAATAGTGTACATATCGATATCGGAATTTTATAGTTCCTGCCGAAAGTAAGAAATATATCATGATATAAATGTTGGCCATTCTCCAGCCCTCAGATAAATACATATTAATAACATTCAAGCGTTGTTCCACCAAAAATGAAAATTCCTTCCCCTCATGTCTTTCCCAACCCGTAAGACCTTCGTTTATCTTCGGAACACAAATTAAGATATTTTTGTTTTCTCAATTTTTTGTCTTACCATAAAATTAAGGCTGAACCACTGATTTCACATGGACTATTTTATCGATGTCCTTACCTTTATGAGCCTTGAACGTGTTAGTTGCGTTGCTGTCTATGTGAGGGTCAGAAAGCTCTCGGATTTAATCAAAAATGTCTTAATTTTTGTTCCGAAGGTGAATGAAGGTCTTACGGGTTTGGAACGACATGAGGGTGAGTAATTAATGACAGAATTTTCATTTTTTGAGTAACCATCCCTTAAAAATCTTGATTGCTATCAGGATATGAGGAGACTTTCAACCAGCATAAAACATTTTTTTTAACCAAATCACCTACCCTGCTTTTAAGAGAAACATCTGAGACATAACTGACAAAGCTAATAAACGGTGACCTCTGAGCTGTAATATTTTACTCTGAGTGATGCTGAAAACCAATAAGCTTGCTGTTTAAAAGTCTTGAACATTTTGCGTCTGTACTTGGCTTTACATCTCCAATCAAAGCTTTTAAACCTTCCTGTGCTGTTATTACTTGAAAAGTGATTGCATGGGAGGCATGGATTATTACAACTTCTGTGATTTATACGAATGCAAGTGACACACACACAAACAGGCACAAAGCTTATTTGGCCGTCCACATTCATGTTGCTAGGAAACAGACTTTTCCATGAAGCTTTTTATTATTTTAGCAATATTGTTTATTTTCATTATTCAGACCTCAACGGTTGTATTGGAGAGCAAAAAATGAAAAAGTAAATTATTTACTGGCATATCACAAACACACAGATACAAGTGTATGAATGCAGGAGCTTCTCACTGACTGGACTTCAGAGGCACAGAACAAAAAATACGGCTTGGCACTTATGAATCAGATGAATGCCCAGCAAAATTAAATGTTAAGTATGCAATAATCATCCTTTGGTTAAGGCGACATTTAGAGACAAATCATTTCGGCAAGTTCGTGCAGAAAATAAAAGTAATGCTCACCCACACAACAGGAAATAAAATTCTGGATGGAGCTCATTACCTCTGATTCAATTCGGGACCTTCAGGTCGTACTGCATGTGATTACGCTAATTTCTAATGCTGCCGTCAATCAGCCGTGTTTCTCGTATTTTCTGCAGTGTACTGTGGGTGCATCATAATACAAGATCTTTCTCTTAACCAGGTCATTTAGATGACTGTCACAGCTATATGAAAGTTACACATCCAGGTTCCTACTGCTGTTTCTCTCACAACAAGGTGATTATATCAAGTAAACATGGTGCTGAACTGTAACAGCTCCCTCTCGTCTCCGCAAAAGTCTTTATTCTTATGGATGATTAAGAATTGAATCTGTAATTTAACTTTATTGTTTGGTTCTTGTAGTTTGTCACATTCTGTGCTGTCATTTTTTTTTTTATTAGCTTTCACACTGAGTGTGCAGTATTAGCTTTGGACAATATGTGGTAACTAGATGAAATACTTAAAATTGTTATATTCATTTAAAGTCATGGGCTCAAATAATCACTTTTATCTTTTAAAGAAAGATAAATGTAACAAGAGAAGCTTAATATTCTTGGTTCCAAAACTCAGGACTGAATTATCAATCATCTTTATAATTTGAATTTTTCATTTGCTTTAGATATACTCACTTATAGACCAGAAGTACATAAACATTTTGTACAAAAGAACAAAAACATTCACATTTTGTCATGTAACGTATCTGTAATGATGTGATTCAGTAAAAAGCTTGTGGTGGAGGAACCCTTCACCTCTTTCTCTTTTTAAAATTATGACAAATTTCTCTCTGTGCATTTTAGTTTGAGCTGTGGTCAGCTTGACGATACAAAATAAAATGTTTTCCTATTCGCTGTTGTCACGAATCCGGTCCATGAACTTCCGTCTGCTAGCCATCAGAGGTCACCCTTTCCATTTTCATTGACTCTCGCACTACACACTGTTCCATATCACCCCGGACTACATATCCCATCATTCATTGCACTGATTGCACACAGCACTGATTGCACACAGCTGTTTCATATCACTCACTTACTATATAACACTCACTCAAACAACCATTCTCTGCCGAGTATTGCTTAGCCGGTTATTATTCCTAGTTTCTGTTCTCCTGCCCGTGTTTCCTTGCCTTGCCTTGCCTTGTCTGTTTTCTCGGTTTCTGATCTTTGCCTGTTTTCCTGGATTTATCCCTCTAGTCTCACCCCTGTGATTCTGTCTGCCGATCGTTGACCTACGCTAGCCCTAGGACTATTCTTGTGTTTTGCCCGCCATATACCTGTTTGCCATTGTTCGACCCTGCCTGTTATGACCACGTCTCTTAAATAAAAGCTTGCAGATGGATCCACACGTCTCACGTCTCGTCAGCCCCATTACAGCTGTAATGATCAACTCAAATTATTGTGCATGATTAGATACTACCAAGACAAAAAAGCTATTACAAACTGTCTGATCTTATCAATAACTGAAAAAATAAGAGAAACCCTGCCCTGATTCTGGAGATATGGGACATCAGTGGCTACAGAACTGAAAAACAAGTGTATGTAGCTGAACAGAGGAATTATTTTGGATTAATCCAAATGTTCAGAGGTTTGTTTAGTCCTGTTAATCCCATATACTCACACAATGTGTTTTTATTGTCTTACCACTCAACATGGGTCAACACCATCAGACACACAAATAGTGTTAATTTTGTCAGCTATTTTTAATTTAGACTTAGTCCTGTGTCAAATGTGACTTTTAGTTTTTATCATATTTAGTCAACCTATTTTGTTTTAGTCAACTAAATGTCTGAGAACTTTAGTCTATAGTTTTAGTCAGTGGAAACTTACACATTTTCGTCTTACTGTATAATGGTTAAAATGATGAAAAAGATATATTATTTTGCTCAATTTTAATTGCAATGATTGTTGTCATTTGGGAAATTTATTTTTACATTTCATCAGAAGTTGCTCTTTCACCAATAAGCACAAATCAATAGAATATCGACTCGTATGCATGGTTTATTTTACCTCATCTAACATTAGTGTACATATTTATAACAGGATATCAATTAGAGGCTAAATAAAAATCAAAGGCTTCAGATATACACTCGCCCGGTCTACATTATGAAAACTGGTGTAACAAAAACCTACTCTCAAATATCATAACAGAGACATTCCCAATAGTAATTCCAATAATTACAAAATGCATTAATATTTCTCTTTTAAAACAACGGCAAAAAAAGACTTATTGCTGCACAGAGGTTGTGTAAGTAATACGTAATTAATTCTAGTTAATACTTAAGAAACCCACCCTTAACCCATCTCTTTTAGAGAACTACAGACCGGTTTCCCTTCTTCCTTTCATTGCAAAAACACTTGAACGAGCTGTGTTCAACCAAGTCTCTGTTTTTCTCACACAGAACAACCTCCTGGACTGCAACCAATCTGGCTTCAGAAGTGGACGTTCAACTGAGACTGCCTTGCTCTCAGTTGTTGAAGCCCTAAGACTGGCAAGAGCGGATTCCAAATCTTCAATACTTATCTTGCTGGATCTGTCTGTTGCTTTTGACACTGTTAACCACCAGATCCTCCTGTCAACCCTATTGGCAAAGGGCATCTCAGGAACCACACTCCAGTGGTTTGAGTCTTACCTCTCAGATAGGTCCTTCAAAGTATCTTGGAGAGGTGAGGTGCCCAAGTCGCAACATCTAACTACTGGGGTGCCTCAGGGCTCAGTTCTTGGACCACTTCTCTTCTCTGTCTACATGGCATCGTTAGGTTCTGTCATTCAGAAACATGGCTTTTCATACCACTGCTATGCTGATGACACTCAACTCTACCTCTCATTCCATCCTGATAATCCGACGATAGCTGCTCGCATCTCATCTTGTCTAACAGACATTTCTTGCTGGATGAAGGACTATCACCTTCAACTCAACCTTGCCAAGACAGAACTGCTTGTGGTTCCAGCAAACCCATCGTTTCATCACAATTTCACCACCCAGTTATGCACATCAACCATAACTCCTTCAAAAACAGCCAGAAACCTTGGAGTTATGATTGATGATCAGCTTACTTTCTCAGACCACATTGCTAAAACTGTCTGGTCCTGAAGATTTGCTTCAGGCTCGGAAGATCAGGCCCTTTTTTTGGAACATGCTTCACAACTCCTTGTTCAAGCTCTTGTTCTGTCCAGGCTGGACTATTGCAATGCTCTCTTGGCAGGTCTTCCAGCCACTTCTATCAAACCTCTACAATTAATCCAGAACGCGGCAGCAAGATTCATTTTTAATGAGCCAAAAAGAATGCACGTCACACCTCTGTTTATCAATTTGCACTGGCTACCAATAGCTGCTCGCATAAAATTCAAGGCATTAATGTTTGCCTACAAAACCACCACTGGCTCTGCACCCCTTTACCTAAATTCATTACTTCAGACTTATGTGCTCTTTAGAAGCTTGCGTTCTGCAAGTGAACGTCGCTTTATTGTGCCATCCCAAAGAGGCACAAAATCATAAGCACCAACTCACTTTTAACGGACTTTTAAATTAAATGTTCCTGCCTGTGTAATGACCTGCCCACCTCATCCGAGCAACTGAGTCTTTAGCCATATTCAAGGATCGGCTAAAAACACATCTCTTCCATCATTATTTGACCCTCTAACTCTAGCACTCTCTATTTCTAATGCTACTTCTTTAAAAAACACTGTCCCTTTTAGACTTGCACTCTATTCATTTGCTGCTTGTTTTCTTTAAAAAAAAACAAAAAAACTAACACTTGCTTTCTAATCTTTTTGTATTCTATCTGTTTTCTTTTCATTTTTTATACAATTAACAAAAGCAAATATACCTCTAACATTAGCTTGCTCTATTCCTTTTCTATTCTATCTGTTTTCTTTTCTTTTATTATATTATTAAAAAAACCCTTGCTATCTTTTTTTTACCTGCGTTAAGGTTGTTCACCCAAAAAGGAAAATGAGCCCATAAATTACTCACGCCTCACGTCATCCCTAGTATATATTTTATTTCCCTTTCTTTCAGACGAATCCGTCTGATTAATTAAAAATTGTCTTGATTCTTTCAGCTATTTAATGCCACTCAGGCATGTGTTGGCAGCATCAGTCCAAAAGAGTTCCCTAACAAGCGCCCCTAATAATAAAGTGCCTCACGTGGCTCTGGGGGGTGAATAAAGGCCTCTTTTAGCGAATCGATGCATTTTTGTAAGAGAATTATCCATATTCAAAACGTAATAATCACATCCTCCAAATCCTCGTTTTGTACTTCTAATTATTTACTGTTGTTTTGTTTTGATCTCTCCGCTGCGCTTCCGCGTTCTTCACTTCTGAGCGGCGCATGCGCAAAGCCGACCTGATACGTCATCAGCCCGTAGCTGCTTCCGTGTACAACTGTTGGCGCAAGCTACATTAAAGTGATTATTATGTTTGAATATGAATATTTTGCTTACAAAACCATCGATTTGCTACAGGAGGCCTTTGTTCCCCCCCCGGAGCCATGTGAGACACTTTTTTTATGGATGGATGATTTTTATTTAAGTTCTTTTGGACTGGTGCAATGCAACACCCGCTGAGTGGCATAAACAGCTTGAAAGATCAAAGACAATTTTTATATAACTCAGACTGGATTCATCTGAAAGAAGAAAGTAATATACACCAAGGATGACTTGAGGGTGAGTAATTTATGGGCTAACTTTCATTTTTGGGTGAACTAACCTTTAAGCTAACTTGTTCTAGCTTGTATATCATTGCTCTTTTGTTGATTTTGCTTGCTTCCATTGTCCTCATTTGTAAGTCGCTTTGGATAAAGCGTCTGCTAAATGACTAATATAATGTAAGTAATTTTCCATTGACCTATCGTTAACCCCCTCCCCTCGACGCCGATGAGCCAATGGCAGTCGAGTATCAGTTGCACGGGGAGCGTAACTCGGACATCTGTAGGTTTCAGAGCCATAGAGAAACATTGGAAGATCCGAATCTTTCATCGGTTTGATGGTGTTTATGCTACGAGAATGGAAAAACTATGTGCCTGGGTTACTTGCAACACTGATTCCAGGTATCCTGAGAGGATGGGCAATATAATTTATTTTATTACATTTCCTAAACCCAAACAAAACAGAGCAAAATGTCCCTAAGCATTCAACCCCAATCCCAATGAAGACAACAACATTCATTTTCTGGTTGTCATACTCTCATTAAGTTACAATTTTCATCTGCACAAGCAGAACGTTAATGTCATATCTCTGGCTAAACCAGTTAAAGTTAGTGAGTCAATGCTATTACAAACCTAAATAGCGAACTGTTCTCACATCATGTACAGTGTAAGTCAAAAACACATAAACAAAGGTCTACATTTCAGTGCCTCTCCATATTAACACATAAACTGTTTAAATGTACATTAATTTAATCGTACTCTGCGGTACATGAACAGTGTTGATCCTGCATGTTTTCATCCGCGATCGTGACGACCGTAATATGAGACTTCTCCCGCTTGCATTGTGATCCATAAACCCTTTCTTCAGGTTAACCACCATATATACAGTATATTTTACAAACAACAAATTTGAGATCCATGACAGAACACAGACTGGCTGAATGACACTTTCATTTAAGCAGAATACCTCAAATGGAGATCGCTGAACTCCAGCTTACTTGTACAGTACTTTATGTCCATGTTGTTTTCAGATCATGGTGCCTCCGCAGACAGAGCGCATATAAATGGTTGCTAGATTGCTTAAAGCAAAAAGCCAGGAAGACCCGGCAGAGTACGTATCCGTTTAACAGAAAAGCCCTGATCGGGGGATTTGATCTCTTGATATCTGGTAACCGCAAACATGAGCGCTCGCATAATAGTCTTGTACGGCAGTCTGAAATGTTTTGGCTCCACTTTTCAACAAAAATAAAAAGGTTTTGGTAAAGTTTTTCCTCTTTTAAATTAACTACATTTTAGTTTCATCTTTTTTCGTCAACGATATTGCATGTTCATATAGTCACAGTTATCATTTATTGACCATATTATCATCCATCTCGACACATCTCAGGGGAAAAACATCGTTGCCGAACAATTTTCGTCATAGTTTTCGTTACGAAATTAACACTAAAAAAAACACACAAATTTTACAATTAAGCATGAACTACAATATCTTTCAAGTGATTTCAGCTCACTCTATCTTTCAACCCCATATGTATTGTATTTTGCAGACAATTTGGTTTTCAAGTTTGCTACTAATAGTTCGTAGAGAAGTTGGCCATTATAAATTATCTACAAAATTTTAAACAATTATATATTTTTTCTATACAATTTCTATGATGGAGATGACATATATGGCTGTTACACACAAAATTAATATGTAGCACTTTTTACAAAAAGTTCCACGGGTTTCACGTACTTATGTCACAAATCCGGTCCTATGAAACTCATTCACTCACCACCAGAGTCACACCTCCATTACATTGACTCTCGCACTACACAAACTGTTGCATGTCTCCCGACTTACATATACCATCATCCATTGCACCGATTGCACACAGCACTGATTGCACACAGCTGTAACCAATCACACCTTCACTATATAACACTCACTCAGATCCCTTTCAAACTGCAGAGTACTGTATGCGCATATCGCTAGTTGTGATAGCACGTTACGGAGCCTGCATTCCGTTTCCTTAGTCTAGTTCTAACCCTAGTCCACTTGCCTTGTCTGTGTTGTCGTTTCTTGATCTTCGCCTGTGTCTCTTGGATTCCTCCTCTCGTCTTGCTCTATTTTTTATTCTGTTTGCCCCTGCCTGGACCTTTGCTTTATACCTGGTTTATCTCTCTAGTCTCGCCCTGTTGGATTACGTTCGTCTTCGACTGACTCTCGCTTGTTTACCGGACTACCCTTGCCTTGTCTTCTACATACCAGTTTGCCTATGTCTGACCTATGCCTGTTTATGACCATGTCTTAATAAAAGCTTTGCACATGGATCCGCACGTCTCATGTTCTGGTTACTCCGTAACAACTTAACTACTCAAGTTAAATCATCCAGAATGAAAATTTTCTGACAACCCCCTGTCATCCAAGATGTTCATAATCTTTCTTAAGTCACAAAGAAATGAAGGTTTTTGAGGAAAACATTCAAGTATTTTTCTCCATATAGTGGACTTCAATGGTGGCCAATGGGTTGAAGGTCCAAACTGCAGTTTCAATGCAGCTTCAAAGGGCTCTACACGATCCCAGCCGAGGAATACAGGTCTATCTAGCGAAACAATCATGAACATGGCAAGGCATGAACATCTTGGATGACACGGGGTTGACTAAATTATTAGGAAATGTTCATTCTGGAAGTGAACTAATACTTTAATATGGATTAACCATTAAAACATTTATTAATCTTAGTTTGTGTTAAATTCAACATTTACTAATACATTTCTTAAAGTTGTGTTAGTATTATAATCTAGCAAAGATTAATATTGTATCAGTTGATGCATTATCTAAACGTACAAAAACTAAAGGGAACTTATTGTAAAGTAGTGTACAAAATATAAGCGTAGTTGGATCAAATTATTGAAAAAAAAACCTTGTTGAACTCAAAGCATGTGACATATGGAAAGAAGACCTACTTTGAATGAAGACAGTAGGAAGACTTCATGTTTTTTTAAATGAATGTCGTCACCTTGGAATTATAAGGTTCTATCTGACATTTTTGTCAAAATTGAGTTATTCACATATTCTTATTCTGTGACAACTTATTTACATTACGTGTTTTTAATGTTGTGTACATTTTGGGACTTTTTAATGAAAAAACAAAAAAGTTATATCTACACGGTTAAATGGAATGCAAAAACTTTGAAGCTCAATATCTCAAAACTCAGATTTCAGATAGAACCTTATAATTCCAAGGGGACACAGTGTTGACAAAAGGTACCAATACAGCTGTGAAACCTTATAAAAAATATGTCTTTTTTAAAAAATAATATATGAGTAATAAAATAGTAATACAGTAATCTCTCACAAATCTGTGCCTGGCATTGGGATCTTACTCCACATAATCGTTTTCAAACATTTCCATTGATCTGTAGATCTTACACAGGCTGTAATCAGGGTCACCTGTGATGTGAATAAGGACTGGACGCTCCACACAGCTCTGTATCATTTGCATAATATTAATGAGTGAGTATCTGGGTTACAGGTATTAGTTCGCTTTGGTGCTAATGAAGGAGTCCACAGCTTCCTGCAGACCTAATGATGGCAGTCATATAGCCCGATGCAACGGCGGCTAATGCACTTCAGAGTCTCATAGGAGGCTGACTGAATCCTATGTAGTCCAGCCACTAGTTAGGAAAACAATGGAGGGATTGAGTTTGCATAGACCACTGCTAGTTACATCTGGCCGGCGATGACAGCAATCACCCTCGCATACGGTATAAAAACCATTAGCGAAGAAGGGTACATCAAATCAAGTGCAAAACAATCATTTAGTTCAGCTCTGCACGTAACAGGTGTTTTTCCCTCCTAGACAGAAGAGGTGCAGTCATTAAAAATAAAGCAGCTCATATTTTAGGAGCAGCTGTGATAAACAGACGTGTTTTGGTTGCTATAGAAACCTCAAGGTTCATATGCCCATCGTTACGTTTGGCTTTGAAATCAGTCGAAAAGGAATCAAAACAAGACAGACAGAGAGGACGGCTGAAAAACAATCTACTTTGTTTACCTACAGCAGTGAACCCGTTGTCCACATACATGTTTGTGGATGTGAAGCTGATCATATAGCACTAAACTGTCATGTGACCTAGGACAAAATAAGTCAAAGTTATGTCTTTACAACTATATGAAGCGGCAAATACACCAGATAGGGTAAAAAACATGTTATGTTCTTCTAACACCGGTGGAGATGTGCTGGAAAACACTTAAGGCGTGTTATATTTATAGCCTTTGGTATTAGGACTTTCTTCGCCTTTTCGTGAAGATCAAACTGACTTGCATTATCGTTCTTCGCTAACCACAGAGACCAAACCACTTTTATCTTTGCTGCCTGAAAATTGTCTAAAAAAACCTGGCCTGAATGGAAAAAAAAAAGTCTACTGCACTGAGCCAGAAAGGTAATTGTTGCATGATCCGCACAAAGGCCTTGTACTGAATTCTTAACAACGATAAAATTGAAATGTGATAGAGCAAGGTGTCGACATTGAGTCATTCTCAAAGCATGAATGTATAGACACAGTAGGCGTTCAAGAGCTAAATGAGTCACTGGCCTGTTCATGGACAGTCATGCCACCATCTGCTAAGTTCTGGAGGAAGTTAATAGATCAATACAAAACTCGAAACATTAAGAACATTGAAACAATTACCCTCCGTTTGTTAAGTGTATTAACCTCTACTGTATTACTCTGTAAAATAATGGTTGTTAAAGCAACCATGAAATTGCACTTTGTGGGTGCAATTTCTTTTCTGAACTGAAGAATAATATTAACACATAGGACATATCGAAGTGCTCATCCTTTTTAACTAGCCTTTAGTTTACACATCTGGCAAAACCACACTTCATAGGTTGATTGTGGACAAAAATCACAAAGACATCTTTAAAATGAATAAAATGCAGCCTCTTTCTCAGCAACCAATCAGTTGATGAGAAAGGAAATTAAGAACAAGTGTTTGCACAAAGACACACCAACATGATTTGCTGCCGCTTCTAGTTAATGGCAGATGACAAATTATAAATGTGTGCACTGTTTAAAATTTGTGGTCAGTACATTTTTTATAAATTAATAGTTTTATTCAGCAAGGATGCATTAAATTGATCAAAAGTAATGAGGATTTACACTGACAAAAAAAATCACTGTCACACTTTCAACAAAATTATTAAGCAGCACAACGGTTTAAAACTGAAAAAAAAAACATTACCATTGATAATAATAAGATGTTTTATAAGAAGAATGTTTCTTGAGCAGCAAATCAGCATATTCGACTGATTTCTAAGGAAACATGTGACACTGAAGACTGGAATAATGATGCTGAAAATTCAGCTTTGCATCAAAGGAATAAATTACATTTTAAAATACATGAAAATAGAAAACTGGAAATTTGAACTGTAATAATATTTCACTAAAATTACGGTTTTAATGAAAAAATAAATGAAGCCTTGGTGAGGATAAGAGATTTTCAAAAACATAAGAAAATCTTACTGACTCCAAACATCTGAAAGATAAAATTGCTAAAAGTGAGTTTTATATTTTAAGAGTATGCTAGAATGTATATTATATTATATTATTCTATGATTGCATTACATCTGTTTTCATTCAGATTTGTACAACATGTATAACATGCTTTGTATGCTTTGTATAAATGTGTTGCCAATGTTGTTTGCACGTGTCAGTGTGAGAATGTAGGCCTCCACAGCCATGGCCTTTCCGAACTTTCTTCCCCACTTCCTTAAACATGTTCACTTTTTCATCTTTGTCATCTTTGTCTTGCTCTCTGGGAGGTTTGAAAGGCACTATTCTTTGTAAAGCAGCTTTGGAAAAAATACATTGTACATACAAATACAAATTGAATTGATTTCATTGTTCTTTAGAGATTACAACTATTCTCTTCTTTAGAAAACATAAATCTTTGTACTGGTGCTTTCAAGCAGTGGTATTCAATCCTGGACTGTGTTCCGCTTTGCCTATAAGGTAACAAGAAGCTTTCTAAAGTACAAATAGAATAGAACTGATGAATAAAGTAGCGGGTTCAGCAGGAAAAGCCTTTTAGGTTGTAATGGAAGCCTTAGTTTTGAGAGAGTGAGCTCTCGTGGTACAGACTCACCTGTGTACGATGGTGCCAGAGTGGCGGGCGAGCAACGGGGGACTCCCTCCAGCACTGGTGCTGGCTGGTGGCTCCCTCCTGGTCCTCAGGGACTGGCTCCTCTGCACCTGCCTCAGCACACTGCTCTTCAGATCCAGCAGCGTCGACATGCTCATTCACTATCTGCACAGAATACCACACACTGCATCAGCTACGCTGCAGGAGGGGTGGAAAGGTGACAGAACGAGGGGACGTGTGGGGGCCATTATCAGAGAGCACTTCTCAGAAAGGTGGGAGCGACGAAACAATTAACCCAGCATCCACCTCTCGGGCCGACCACTGGCTGTGCACACAACAGGCACGATGAGTAATTACAGGCATCATCCCTCCCTCTCGTAATCCATTTATAAACACACTTTGCATAGGGCACGCGCGGCTGCTGTCCAGTGTTAATTGATGTACGTGTCAGGCACATTTGTCTTCAGCCGCAGCGAGCGGTCATCGGTGTGAGAAGCGAAGCCTGCAATTACTCTCAATGTCAAGACGTCGGCAGATTTTTCACCCGGCAGCTCAGATGTGGTGCAGACGGAGATTGTGAGAATTCGGCACAGGCTCTTAATTCTGTTATGACTGGAACCAGAGGTTTAAACTCTAGGCTCTTAACCCAAGGAGAGTCTGAGAGCGAAGAACAGCAACTTTTGGGTACAGACCGAGAGTGACTCACTAGTGAGCCACATTCAGTCACATTTCTGGGAAAAGCGGTGGCATATAGAGAGAAAGAACCATGGGGTGAAAAACAGAGCGTAAGAGATTGACAGAATGAGTGGCGGAGGATAATTTTGATTGAGATGTCACATGCAGATGTACAAATGGTTCTTTCATCTCATGACAGTCCCCCTTTGTCAAATCTCTAAATGTTACGAGGAGGAGTTCTGAAGCCCACTGTCGTATCAGTTGTTTTCTATACATCAAAGACATGCAAACATCTCTATGTTTACATGTCACTGGTACATTACTACACAGTACTACATCAGATTGTCAGGTTTTTGGTTACATTTTATTTTTCTGAAGATTTAGCATTTTAAATCAGCGAAGAAAGCACTGTTGACCCATTTGGACCAGTTTATATTGCATCATGTTTTTCAAGCTCCAACTTGACCAACTCTTAGACATGACCTGCTGAAACTAGCATGAAGTTGCCTCAAAATTAAAAAATAAAAATTTATGCTGATTAACATTTTAGCTAGTTTAGTCCATTTGCAGGGTTGACTTGAAATCCACCCAGCTGAAAAAACATCTTAGCCCAATTCAGAGTTTAGCTCTAACCTGCCCCACCACACCTGTCTGGAAGTTTCTAATAATCCTGAAGACCTTGAATAGCTTGTCCAGGTGTGTTTAATTGGAGTTGAAGCTAAATTTTGCAGTACAGTGTCACTTCTAGGAGCAGGAATGTACAGCCCTGTTTTAAGCCTGAAACACATTGCATGATTTTCGGCTTTCCCAGACGAAAGATTGGCATTGTGAAACAATCATGGCGATTTCTGTGACCGTGGCTCCTAATCGGTGGTCCTGTGTCGTACAGTGAGAAAGGTTAAACGACGGCCGTTGTCACGGTCTTGTGACCAAAGATAGCCTACGATAGTTTTCTGACAGTGTCAGAAATTCAGCATGATCATCACACTGTGTGTTTGCAGTTACGACCCACGTTTACTGACCAGCCAATAAAAATGCGACATGAAATCAACACGACATGGCGATAAAACAAAAAACTGCTTACCTCAAGCTCTTATTCCTTCCTCTTTTGACACTTTTATTTTTTTCAGCACACATAAAAAATGCAACTGTCAAAGTGTGATTTATCATGCTTTTTGTTTACCACTAGCGCATGCTGACGAAGTTTTATTCTTCTATAGCAGCGATGCCCAAAATCGGTCCTGGAGGGCCGGTGTCCTGCAGAGTTTAGCTCCAACTTGCCTCAACACACCTGCCGGGAAGTTTCTAGCATGCCTAGTAAGAGTTTGATTAGCTGGTTCAGGTGTGTTTGATTAGGGTTGGAGCTAAACTCTGCAGGACACTGGCCCTCCAGGACCGAGTTTGGGCACCCCTGTTCTATAGTAACGTGAGTTGTACCATATGAGTCAATAGGTGTCATCATCGTACAGTCTACACACACATCGTAGCCAAGTTTATTAGATTCATGTCGCACAGTTTGACATGCAGTGATCTGATAGGATTGCTCAAATCATGCAGTGTGTAGAAGGCTTTAGCCTAAGCTGGTTTGTTTGGTTGTAGCTGGTCTTCAGACTTGGTCAGCATGGTCTTCTGACTGATTTTAGCAAGGATTTGGGCACTTTTCAGCTGGTCACTTGGGAAACTAGCTAATTGGCAAGGCTAAACACCAGTTTCCTGATGAACCAAACTCACACAGAAACATTTCGCAGATTTCGCAGAAGATTTAGCATTTTAAATCAGCAAAGAAAGCACTGTTTGATGCCATTTGGACCAGTTTATATTGCCTTTTTGAATCGGTTTTCAGTGGTCCAGCTTGACCAACTCTTGGACATGACCTGCCAAAACCAACTTTAATGTGCCTCAAAATACCTTCTACTGTTGAATATAAAACTATTTATCAAACACTAAATGACTTATCACATATTAACAGACTTTGGAGTCATTCCAGACACAACAAAAGGCCAATTCACATCGTACAGACAAATACCAACAGACAAGTCTGTCGGAGTTTGTTGGATCAGTGTGTTACTCGGTTGGTCGGCGTTTGTTTTAACCAGACTGAACGTGTTTAATCAGTGTTTGTTGGGTCGTGAAATGTCTGAGTAGTGTGATTTGATTTTCCAACAAATGACAACAAACTCTGATATAATTTGACCTGGCCACGAACCTTTGCCATGACAATGAGGCAAGACTGCGAGTTGGTTTCTGGATGTGATTAGCAAATTATCCTAAAAGTGGCAGGTAACTGGACAAACCGAAACTGATTAGGGACCACCCGAGCAAAATTTTGAAAGCTTTGTCAATTTTCCGACTGCAGAACTCTGCATAAATTAAAGTAGGCGCCCCGTCTTCGCCATAGCAGCAACCACGGCATCACCCTCTTTCATTTTATTCGGCATATTTTCAGGCGAAGAATGACATGTAAAATTTGTTTGTGGTTACAGGTTACATTTTTTCCCGGTCAGACTAAACCCTTGAATCTCTGTGACTGAATATCTTGTCGGTTGTCGGTTGGTGCAGGTGAATATGAGTTATTTTTAATGAAATTCTAATCAACAACCAACTTGTTTGTTGGCGTTTGTCTGTGCGGTGTGTATTGGCAAAGACTTTAGAATACCCAAGACGTGTCACTCGTATAGTTTTGAATGGGGAAAAATGCAACGCTCGATATGGCTGCTCAATCGCAGGAAGCCCCACCTTCTGTATGAAGGAGCCAATCGCTAATTGATAAAGTCAGCGCGTCACTGCAGCTGCCGTTAGAAGTCCCGGTTGCTATAGAAACAGTCAGCATTCTGAGACCTGCGCTTAGGACTGCACATGCGCACTGGTTGATCTAGCCTGAATAATAAGCTTTTTACAACGCTTTTTGAGCAAAAGAAACAACATTTATGGCACAGTTGTTGTCAGATTTCTTTGGTGATTTCAAATATGAAATTTAATCATTAGCTTAGTGAACATTTGGAGAATTTGATGTTTCCCCATTCAAAGAGATAGGAGTTGCACTTGCATGCCCGAGAGGCGTTTCAAAGGGGGCTGCCGAGTGGCATGACTTGTCTTAAAGGGACTTTGGTATTGGCCTAAACATGTGCCTTGTTGCTAGGAGATGTGTGACAAATTTAAACAATGTCTTCTAAATCTGGCTCAAAATATCAAACATGTTTGATCTCGTCCGACTGGATGAAATTATAGTCTGAAACAAAAAATAACTAAAAAATCTGTGCCAATCATACACTACAAGATTTTCTGTGAAACTCAAATCTGCAGATTGGCCACCTTTCGGCCACCAGTGTCAACTCATTCAGACTGTAAAAAGGGGCAAAAATGGTTTATTCCAACATTTAGTCTGCTTTAAAGTTTTTCTTTTCAAGCATACCAAGCTCATTTCTGGTTTCTCTCAGCTTGATTAACCCTGCAGGACAAGAGGAAAGGATGTGTTTGCTTTTCCCCTTCTTTTAATTTGACCAGACGTGCATTAAGAAATGTCGAAAGATGAGACACAGCAAAGCAGTCCATCTGAATCCCAGCACCTTTCCGACTCCCTCCACAGAGCAAATTCTACCAGTCGCTGTGCAGGAATCAAGCGCAATGTGCATCGAACGGCACCGCGGCACATTCACCTGAATTCTCAGCTCTCTTACTGGTGGCAATTAGCACCAGGCCACCGAGCAGCTGCTTCCCAGGTGAACTCATTTCAATTACGCACTCCGCCATCTGAATTGAATGTCACTCCGTCTCAGTCATCAGCTCCCATGAAAGGCGAGAACTGACACGCTACCAAACACAAGACAACAGCTGCCAAGGGAGCGCTGACATAGCCGAGAGCGGGAACATCAGCTCCTTCTCACCGGGTCGTCCCCGCTGAGCTTCTGTCCCTCTCAGAGGCTCTTGGGCCATGTGAATGACACCGCTGCTCAATAGAGAGACGGTAAACCTGGCAGTCAAAGTCTTTTATGGAGGGGTCTCTATGGTAACGGTTGAGCGAGAGGAACCGCCAATGCAGGTACACAGGATTCAACAAAAGCTGCACAAATCACGCTTTTGTTTTGCTCATATGACCTTTTGTTGGGGCAGTTAAGCTGGCAATGGGACCTGGGGACTCTGGGAAAAATTCACATCATCTTCTACTCCTAAACTCGCATGTAAAAGTTAAGAGCGCCGCTATCAGATAAGCAATATTGCTGATACGCTTCTCTCCTTGGCTTCAGATTTATCGATTTCAATTTTGCCAATTGCTACCAAATTGTTTTATTGATTTCATAATCTTCTTTTACACAGATTCCTACTCTCATTCATATACAAAGGCTGAGTGACTGCTTCGTTGTATGGATTTTCATTCTCATTCATAGAGATGAGTTAACCTTCTGATCTTTGTCAAGCGAAATGAGGCAGGGCTGCTGTATAATGCTCTCACCAGGCTGACCGGTGCCTATTCCTCAGCCTTCATTTATTTGTGGCAAATTCTTTCTGACAAGATATGCCATCCAAGGAAGAAGACCTTTCAGACTACAATGAGGTTTTACAGGTCAGTATTTATGTTTTATGCCATATGTCACTAAATAGACCATCTTCAGGGCCCTATGAAATCCATTTTATTTTTTCCCAAATTCCGTTTTATTTTTCAAAATTCTGTTTTGTTTTTACTTTTTCTGGTTTCAGTTTTTTTCCCTTTTAATTTTTCTAGACTCTGTTTTAATGGTTAAATTACATTTTATTAATCAAAAAGGATGAAAAATTAATTGAAAGCATGAAATGTACACAATTTAACAGCAATTTATTAAGTTGAACAAAGATTAAATTTTTTGGTTGATTACGATGGCTCAGGAAACCTTTTTTTCTTTGTTTTATTTTTTACCAAATTCTGTGTTTTCCGTTAATTTTCTGAATTCAATTTGAATGGTTTCATTAAATTTTAATAATCAAAAGCATTTAGAGTACTTGATTTTATTAAAAAATAGTATTATTATTTCTTCTTTTTTCTTTTTCTGTTTGTTAAGAAAGAAATACTTTGTTGTGTATTTAAATTTTTCTGGTAAATAAATTCTGGTAAATATTTTCTTCTAGTAAATAATGTTTCTTAAATTATGTTTTAATAATAATTGTATTAGTAGTAGTAGTTCTATCATTACATTAAGTAATATATTTGTCACAGTTTCTTCAAGTTAACCAAACTTTTATTTTGAAGATCTTGAAGATCTTGAAGATTCTAATTTTATGATATGACGATAGTTTTACTCAAAAGAAATGGTAAAATGCTCATGAAGTGACTATCAGAGAAATTCTAGAGATTATGTTTATGTGTTCATGTATTCATATATTGAGGCGGCAGAGGCTGAAAACACTGTGAGCGTCAAGCGCACTTCAGTATGCGTGTAGTAAATGAAACCATGCATCTGCACCATTCTTTCACACAGGGACACGCAGAACATAAAGGATTTATATTTAAATAGTATTTTTGTGGCTTAATATTCACAAACACAGCCCCATATGCGTTTGATTAAGTGTAATGACACCATACTTTGAGTTAGTTCATCCAAATTGGCATATTTAGGCATTCCGTGTTATATACAATAAATTCAGTTTTTATGACTGGATTCTGCGATTCCATCCACGTTTTCTGCATCACGGAAATCATAGGGCCCTACATCTTGTATGATTCTGGCATCACACAAATTTATGTTTTGCATTATTTGTGTGATATTTTAACATTGATCGTATGTGCTATGAACACTATTTCCTATTTATTCTATTGCTCTTTGCCCACTAATCCAACAGGAGCACTGTTTTCATAATAATTTGTGATGGCAGGCCCTGTGATTGACATCGACGCAATCACCGCTCTCTTCTCTCACAATGAAGTCTTTCTGGATAAGCACTGAGAGACGGCCCATAACCGTGTCTCCAGTATTTCATAAATTGGAGAAATGTCAAGTGTCCTTCTCATTATGAAGCTCTGAATGGTGAGGTAAAAGGTTGCCTGTATGGGTGCCAAGTTTTTTTTTCACTTCAATAATGAAATTATACACATTTATTTAATATTTTAACCTGTCTAGCCACAATGTGATCCAATCAAATCAGACCCACAATTCTCAAAATGTGTCATCTATATGTCACAATATACGATAGAGGAACAAGGAGACCCTGGCGAATACTTTCTCAAGGCTTTAATTCCATGAACCAAGGCAGACGAACTCAGGAAGACATTTAACAGCGGACAGAGAACGACGGACTGGGAACACTTTAAATACACACAGGAGGAGGGGGTGACGAGACACACCTGGGAGCAATGAAACATCAAGGGAAACACCTGGGACAAATGAACTTAACTAATCAGGACAGGAACAGGAAACTAACCAAATAAGGGCATAGGAAGGCACATGGGGAGCAAGACACACAAAACATGGAACAGAGAATGACACTATATTAGTTGTGTGGGTGTAGAATACCCTGAACTTTTTATCCCCAAGGGAGACCTTGGAGTGAAAGCTATGTCTAACCTGACTGACAAAAAGACAGACAGAGCTGTGGATCAGTCAGTGGAGGGGCAGAGCTGCTGTTGTCGGTATGAGACATGGGTTTGCTCAGTGACTGGGTGATTCCATGGGAACATAGAAAGATTTCTATTTCTTTAACAGAAATCATGAGAAAATTGTTTTTGTATACACACAACATATGTATTATTAAAAGAATACTAGGGCTGTCAAAAATGTAAATATTTAATCTTTTAAATACTAATCTTTTCATTGTAATGAATGATACACAAAATAAAAAAAATTTAATAACCAGGGCCTAAAATTATAACTTGCCAAGTGCCAAATGTGAGTAATAATCAGCGTTGGCAAGTATATGAAATAGTGTTACTCGCCAGATGGCCAGTAACTTTTTTTAATTAATTATAACAATGCCTGAGAACACAATTTAGTGTGATTATCAAATCGCAAAGACTGTGTTTTAATTAGATAAATATGTAATCTGATGAGCTGTGTGTCCTTTGACGATTGACAGTAAATGCTGTGCCACACAAATGCCATCTCTGTGAGTTTGAGTCACTTATAACTTATATATTCGCTTATTTATTCATTTGAAAATATAAAGTGCCAAACAACTTTGCCAGGTTTTCTGTGAGAATGGTTTATAAATCTGTTATAAACAAAAGAATAATTTCAAAAGTTTCCCTGTGGTTTCTTGGGGTGGGGGTTCGAACTGCCAAAAACTTATAATAATGTTTTTTTTTTATATTAAAAAAACAATAATAATAATCATATAATAAATAGCACACAATAGGGCTGGGCGATATAGCTAAAAAAATGTATCAACGATATAATGTTTCATATCGTTCGGTATCGAATTGTAATATGACATTTTTTATACTTTGTTTAAAAACAAAAGTAAACAATTATAATTTTTTTTTTTAATTAACCCAGTTATTTTTAAAATTAACACAATGTATTGAGAAAAACCACAAAATTTTTGGTTTAACAATCAAAACACCAAAATAAAAATTAAACAAATATTCTGTCTACGTTTTCTATGCACGATTAAATAGGTCTTAAAGTCGGCAGAAATCAAATTGACAATTATGATTTTTTGATGGAGACTGTAGTGGTTTTAGTATAAATAATGTATTCATGCACTTCAGTATTTTTTTTAAAGGGGTCATATGATGCGATTTAAATTTTTCCTTTCAATTTGGTGTGTCACAAGCCCTTGGTGCATAAAGAATATCTGTAAAGTTGCAAAGACTAAAGTATCAAATCCAAAGAGATATTCTTTATAAAAGTAAGACTCGTCCACGCACTCCTAAAACGCCTCGTTCTAACACGCCCACACATATCTACGTCACTATGTGGGAAGATTTGCATAACGGAGCCCAAATGTTCACGCAAAGAAAGAAAGCGTAACTTTAAGTCGTTTCCCATGTGTGTTGCCGCAAGCCAGCCGGATGCTCTTCGTCGAATCCGACGTCCTCTGCTCACTCTAGCCCTCCGGCTAGATGCTTCACTTTATAGCACTGACACTAACAGTCATGAGGGAGTACGTTACCCTTAAACATTGAAAAGATATTAGGATATTACGACAACATTACTCTTAGGACATTGCAAACATTTTTTTTTTCATGAATATGAATAACTTAATGGGAGGTCAGGTCTCTTCTTCTCTTTATCTCTTTGCATATGTTTGTGCCGGTGATCGTCGTTGTCATCCTTAATACAATAAAACATTATTAATGAGTTGGGCTGGCGGCGGTGAACAGAAGTGGTGAGCAACCACCGACCCCTAACTGCAAACTGGCATCTTAGATTGCCTCCCTTTTGTGGCAATGCCCCAAACTGCCAAGATCAATCAATTCTCAAAAAACGGACAATCAAGCCCGCCCCCTCATTTCAGATTCCATTTTTTTACAATT
Source organism: Sinocyclocheilus anophthalmus (assembly GCA_018155175.1). Lineage (NCBI taxonomy): Eukaryota > Metazoa > Chordata > Actinopteri > Cypriniformes > Cyprinidae > Sinocyclocheilus > Sinocyclocheilus anophthalmus. The sequence continues at coordinate 97,214 of JADLZN010002672.1, read as the reverse complement.
AATTTTTAGGGTTTTTCCATTTTTAGTTCAGTGTCCGGTATTGTTCATGTCAACCTGTGCTAAGTGAGTTTTCCGTGTTTCCTTGATGTAATTAAAATTTTCTGGATTGATGTACTCCTCATCTCCCTCCGTTCCTTGATCAGTACTCCACTCAGTAGTGCAACCGTGACAGAATACCGGACAAAGAAAAAAGATGACTGCAGCTGAGGACATGTTGTGGGGTTTGCGGCAGGGTGGTCTTAGGTTGGAGCAATATGTGGAGGGTTTCCTCGAGCTCACCAACCGGGCGAGTTGGCACGACGCCGCTCTAGGTGCGTGCTTCCTGCTGGAGTTGGACGAGATAATCCGCTGCGATCTTCCTACGTGTAATTTTCCCCTGATCAAGCTGATTAATCTCGTGCTGTTCCTAAATGGTTCAGATTTTGAAGTTGAAGAAGTAAAGAAACTTCCCAAGCCTCGTCATCCAACTCCCCGTCCCCCCCCCCCTAATTCGGGCAGGCACCTCCCCCCCCATGGACCCCCCCCTTTGACCTCCCTTACTCCCCACCCGCCCACCCTACCCCATCTCCTCTTCCCCGCCCCCAACACCTCCCCGCACCCTGGAAGCGCGCGATCTCACAGCTCAACCACGCGAGAACTCAACCATTACCAATCACGGCTCGTATGCCCTGCCCAAAACCTAAATCAATGCTGTCCTCGTAAGCTCCACCCCTAGTCGTCCTAGCCAGTACGGCCTGACCGCTACCCAGTACAAGGGTCCGCCCGGCCGTGGCTCTCTCCAGCCGCTGGCCATCCGCTGCAGGCCCGATGGCCGCTACGAAGCAAGCCCGACGCCGTGGCGGATCTCTCAAGCACGACGGGGGGTTTCGTTCCGATGTCAAGAAAAGCCGGCTGCTACAAAGCGGCCTCCGGTCCGCGCCTTGTCAAGCCGGCCGCTACGAAGTCAAGCCCGCTGGTTACTGCAACGATATGCCCGCCGGCTGCCCAGTTCACCCGTAACCAAAGGAGGAGGACAAAGAGAAAAGGACTGTTCTCTGCCTTAATCCTAGACCCAGAGCTCGCTCCAGTGTCGGCTCAAGCCCCAGAGCTCACTCCAGTGTCAGCTATAACCACTGAGTTTGCTCAGTGACGCTCCTCAAAGCGCCTTGCGTGCCTGCTCCACTCCAGAGCGCCCTCCATTGACAGCTCTCGGAGCGCTTTCCCGTTCTCGGTCTAGTCCAGTGAGGGCTCCTGATCCCACGTTGAGCCCAGGAGGGCTCCAGTTCCTGTCAGGGCACTAAGAGGGCTTTGGAAGCCCGTAAGCTCCCCAAGTATTTTTTTGAGGGGGAGTAGGGATCCAGCTGTAGAGGCGGGGCGGTGGACAGGTGAACGACCTGCTCCACAGTGGCATACGAGTCTTGCTGCTACGCCATGGCACACGATGCCAAGATCCACATGGCGCCCAGAAAAAACTGCCGCATACCAGGGGGCACCCGGTTGTTACAGGCGCCGCCCGAAGGCCTTCCATCTGGTAACCCCTGTTCCTAGAGGAATCCAGGGATGCGGAACACCACCCCTCACCGTGGGATGTTATACGGCGGCGGGAAGCGCCGTCCGGGAGGGGGGAGTCATGTCAGCTTTGTTCGTTGTTTTGCTCACAGGTGCCCTTCTTGCCCCATATTTGGTTAGTTTCCTGTTCCTGTCTTGATTATGTTGATTTATTCCAGGTGTTCCCTGTTTATTTCCATTGATCCAAGGTGTGTCTCGTCATCTCCTCTTCTTGTCATGTGTTTAAATAGTGTTCCGTCTTTAATTCAGCATCCGGGTATTGTTCATGTCTGCCTGTGCTTTGTGAGTTTTCCTTATTGTAATTAAACTTCTCTGGATTGATGTACTCCTCGTCTCCCTCCGTTCCTTGCTCCATACTCCACTCAGTAGTGCAACCGTGACACATATGAGATGCAGTGAAAAGGAATAAACCTCCACAAATTTGTGACGTGTTTTCTAAACGTTTAAACTAACATTGCATGGCTTTCTATACATCACTTCTGAGTGCAGCAGTCGTATTTGTCCGTCTAAAAAATGCGCTGAATATGCGTTCTGTGTGAATGGCTTGGTTTTGGTTATAACCTAATCAAGATCTTCTCCGCATTGAGCTACTATATTTCTCTAATATTTTGAATGAATAACGCATCAACTGCGCGTCTTGTGGGTTAGACTAACAACACATTAAAATGCAACCACGTCACTTCATCATCATTGCATATGGTGCACTGATGGACGTTCATGACGAATTAATTAGTTTAAAGTCGATATTTTTATGTTTGTGGTAGCCTCCCATTCACTGCTATAGAAATGTATCCACTTATTATGCTATTATGCTATCCTTTCACTGCTGAGAAATCCGGAAATGCAAAAAAGATCCATAGTTGTTGTTGTTGTAATTATTAAAATAAAATAATCCTTATTAAATATTTTACAGTTCAGTAGTATTAGTGATATTTATTCTTTTGCATTGATTCAATTAGATAATAACTTGATTAGATCATCATGATAATAAAATTATAAATATAATAATAATAAATTTTAACAAAAATAATAATACATTGAAAAATTGATAATAATAAAATAGTATTTAGATGTGTTTCCCTAATTTTTAATGAAAAAAAAATGCATATACAGTTTCATGGGCAGAAAAGATATTAATGGCTATTAATTTTAATGGCTAGTAATATGAATGGCGTGTTTTCAAAAAGCAACATATTTCAGGTTTGATGTGGATGAATTGGCATTTACTACTACTGATGGGCTGTTGGGGTCCTGAGACAAAAAAGGTTAGGAAATACTAACACAGGGCAGGTAGCACAGGGGAGGAACCAGGGCTCATATCATTACGATCTCAGGGCTGATAAGACCAATAATCCTCCAGGCTGTGATAAAGGTGTATGGGGCCATCAGGGGATCTATGCCAGCTTATTCCCCACAAAGCCATTCTCAAAGAGCCAATCTGCAGTGTTGATCAACGTTAACATCAGGCATGATACCACAGACATTTTACAATTGGGATCGACCGGACTCAATACACTATTGGTCTCTCTGAAATGAAACTAAATAAGAACAGCTATAGTTCTGTGTCCGTCCAAGCTGCATTTGAGATGTTTACGGGTGTTTACACTCACCATGTGATGGAACAAATCAGATAGATGTCCAATGACACAGTCTTTTACACCGAACGTGTTGTGTCACTGAATGCTGAACAATGACAGCTAGTGAAATATTGGCCCTTTTCCAAAATCTATTGATCTGCCTCACTGCCTACGTGGGCAACTTCCCTCTAAATCAGCATCCTAACCATCATGGCATCACAAATAATTCTTAAAAACATCCAAAATAAGCCAAACATGCACTGCATGACTGAAAATATCTCCCTGTGGACACTTAAAGACTCAGTTTCTTGTCTCCTGTCATGTTGCTGTGCACACTACACAACTGATCGCTGACTAGGTGCGTCAATTACAAGATCATTCTTCTCCCTGATCCTTGAATACTTTCTGCACGAATTTGCTCACGTACAAACAGGAGAGCTGATTTGTGAGAACAGCTCAACAAACAAGTCATCTCACTGCAGAACTTCAGTGGACGGGATGGACTGCGATCTGTGACTTCTTGTATCAAACTAGCCATCAACTTGAATCAATCAAAGGCAACATGCTGTAGTTCTGTAGTAGTACAGTATATATTTGGCTATTGGCAGCAACACAAATAGCGCTCTGCATAGGAGACTTGACACACACAGTTGATTTTGACATTGCTGCTAAGAGAATACTGCAATACTCTTTAAGCATAAAAATAAAAAAGGGCTGAAATGTTTGATGAATTATATCCCAATATTTAATTTAATTAAAATTAAGGGGGCAGTATTTAATTGTTATTGTTTTGGAGAAGTGAAATACTACCAAATATTTAATTTAACTACGGAACCATTTGTCCGATTAACTTGAAAATTGGCATGCATCAATGTTCTCATTTTAAATAGTAGACATAACATTTTAATTGACTGGAATTTTTTATATCGATCTAATATATTCTAATATACATTTATATCTATTTTTCACATTATTTATTTATTTTATTTTCATTTATTTTCATTTTTTTCCACAGATCATTGCACTGCTGCATTGAATTTAAAACAAGGTATGTTAGGAAGCCGCTTAATTTAGTATGCTTGATCCTTGAAAAAGAGCAGTTTATCTAGATTTCTTTTCTGGCTAAAGGGATAGTTCACCAAAAAAATTTAAATTCTGTTATCCTTTACTCACCCTTACATCATCCAAAATGTCTGCGCACGAATGTTAAGCTCCAAACAAATTCCATTTGTCATCATTTATTTTTAATTTACTATTTACTTTTCACAATTATTACCATCTATTACACATATTTTCCATTTGTCAGGCTGTGTAGTCCACTACACTGTATATCAATGGAAATTTTGTGCTGCTTCTTTCATATGAAACAAAAATATTGCCTTGATTTATTTGACGTTTACTACAGTTTTAACAGGTCACTGCTCAAATCAACAGCAACTTTCAAGTAGTCTTCTCAAATGAGGCAGTGGAATTTTACTCTACTAAAGTGGAGCAGCTGATTATTGAGAAACATAAAGGGTAAATGATTTTAGAGAGGAATGAAAAATGGATGGACATTTGCAAGCCAACAGATCTAACAAAATACCAGTTACTTTCAAATCAAAGGACTCTTAAACTCCAAGATGGCATCTGATTGCAGCACATTAAAATATAGTCGCTGCAAAAAAACAAAAAAGAAAGTAATACAATTCCACTTTTTTTCTATAGCTGTACTGAGACGTTCTCAGCAACTCACAGAAAGACAGATGAGAGAATGGCGTGCTGTCTTTCACCTGTGGCAGGAAGCTCTGCTCACACGTCTGCTCAAGCCCCCATTAAGAACAGCAAAGATTTAAACTGTCAATCAGACACCAAAGGGAAGACTGCAGAGCTTTCACATTCAATTACAGTGGGACAAGCTCTTGCGTGAGCGCTCGCTTCTTTATGGCCAATGTAAAAATAGAAAGACATATTTTTCAGCTAGATATCTCAATCTTGTATACAATATTTTCTAAATTCTTGACAATTTATGAGATGATGTTTATGATGAATACAGTATATAAAAATCATATACATTTGATCATATCTAAATTCTTTTCCACTCAACTTGCAATCAAATGAATGAGCCAATGGTTATTTAAAACACTGTTATGAATAAACTCCACTTCATCTAACTACCTGTTAAGTTGTTTATGTGCCATTTAATTCTATGTGATTTTTTTCCCCTCTTTGTACTGAAATGTTTTTGCACTCCATGTGTTTAAATGAACATACTACAGCTGATTTCTAATTTTCTTCTTGGATTTTCAACCATATCTTGTGTCTATATGTGTTGTTGTCTTGGCAACTAACTCCCTTGTGCACCATTGCACCATCAACACATCACTCAGGGGTAAAATAAAAAATGTGTTCGCATTTAAATGAAGATTTTTATGGGTACCCTAAGTTATCCAAACCCACGTCTCTCAATTATTCTTGCATTATGTGTACATTCTGTGGCTGAAATCTGAACTCTTTAAAATTTCAAATTTGAACAACTATGTTTATTTTTAGTGCATGGAGCAGCTTTATACTATTTAATCCATTACATTTTACAATCTAGACAAAAGAATGGGATATTAAACATCAGCTAATACATCAACAAAACTTTAATGATATACATCACACCATTTACAATTCTACTTGTGTCTAATGACTGCATACAAAATACAAAAGCAAGATGATGATTCAGTTTCAGGGCAAAATGCTCTTTTTCATTGTCAGACAAATAAATGAATAGTTAAATACAAAAACTGCGCCCTCTGAGAGCAACTTTACCACCCATAACATCTGTTGAGACATAGCTACAGGTGTTGAACTAGCTATAAAGACATGAACAGAGATCTGCAAGCAGGAAAAAAAAGGTATACACGTTAAATCAAAAGCTTAAAAAGCCCAAACAGCCACTATATCGCGATTCAAATCCACAGTAAGCCATTACGCAGACTAAATTACAAAAATGATACGATTTAGTAAATTTAAAAAAAATCCTGTTACACTATACACAGGTGTAAAGCAAGACTAAACAACATATACATTGACTTGTACTCACAGGTAACAGAATAAAGCTAGTAATAGTTCCTACTTAAGCTTATTAGACTGTAATTCACAATGTTAAATGAAAGAATACAATTCAGGCAACACAATTCACGTATAAATCCATAGAAAGGCATCTCACCTGTGGATTTCTCATTCACTGCTGTGCGATGCGCCGGCGACTGTTTCTGTGCGTCTCTCAGACTTTTCTTCGCCCATCCAAATCTACGCAACTGGTTGGTGGTATATCCCTTTAAGTCGGGAGATGTCAACTAAGCAATAAACGTTCATTTGTCCTCATCTGATGACAGCAAAACGTTTTAATTTCTCCGAGACGTTTCCGTCTGCTCTTGTGCGCGCCGGTATGAGCTATATATGGTAAACGGAAGTGCAAGGCTACTTTGCATGCCTCGAGCTGTTGCTGAGGGGCTGTCAAGCCGCTTTGCCAAGAAAGGACAGCTTTGCCTACTATTATAGAACAAGACAATGTTTTCGTTTTATGTGTAGGTCATGTGCAGCAACATAAAATAATAATAAAAAAGACTTCGTTATGCAAAACAGGTATAAACGTCCAGAAAGTGTGAGTATTTGTAGCTACAGCAAGTCATCTGCTTTGTATGGAGAATAATAGATTCTCTATAAGGGTTGCATGAGTATTGCCTGCCAAACAGATGAATATCACAGTCTGGACAGCCTACAATTTTATAAATCAGCCCAATAATTGACTCTCCCTTACTGTGGGTTTGCCAGCATTGCATAACTAGGGCAAATTTCACAAAACCTCCATAAAACCTCTAGGCTATTGTTTTCAGAGCTCACTGAAAGAAAGCCACAGCCGAGACTTGGCATTTATGTAGGTCTCCTCTATGTTGTTCCAATTAGACAAACCAGTAGGAGGAGGTGCTACCCTGCAGACAGTAGATCTGAGACATTTATTAGTATGAGTAAAACAGAAGCGTGGACTCGAGCTCCCAAACAGTCTCATGCTGTCACAGACCAAACGTGTGTTCATGCACATGCATGTGAGAATATGAGAAAGCACGATGCTTTTAGTGCTCAGGGGCAGAGGGAAAAAGAAAACACAGGACATTGAGGAGTCTTTGTAGATCACAAGAGGAAAATTACCTCCGCTCGAAGAACATCGCTGAGATGTTTTGTTCCTTATTCTGTTGTGTTTCTAATTTAAATGTGTGCACGTGACAGGATATATGGGGGAGTTCTTTCAAATTGGCCCACTCCCTCACTAGGCTGATCTTATTGAGCTGTGGTTATTGATTACCGGTCTTTCAAGGTAGGAAACCAGATTAGATTAGTGTCAACATAGCTATTGGATGAGCCAATGTCAGTCTCAAAAGACAGATCTGGCAAGTCAATTCAGGAAATTAAAACACAATCTTTGCCAAATGCCAGTTGTTCATTTAGTTTAATGTCCCACACAAGAGCTTTTAAACTCAAGAAGAACCCAGATGATTCAATCACGGGCCATTTTTGTTCAAAGAATTGTGGAAACCTGGGGCCGAAGGTCCTAATTAATTCTGTAAACCCTTTTTTTTAATGAAACAGTTTATTGAAAACAAAATGTATATATAAAATTTTTTTATAGTATAGCAAACTTACATAAAATGCATAATAATATCAGTTGTCACTCTGTATCTCCCAATAAATGTCTTACTAAGATGATATTTAAATGCTTAGTTTTATGATCAAAGCTCTGTAGTTTTATTGCGGGGGTGAAAACATATGCAACACACACACACAGACAAAAAGTTTCCTCAAAACCTGCTGTATCATATTCGATGCTCACCTTGAACATAATATTTCTGAAAATGATGTATGGATAATCAAGTAAACCTAAGTTTCTTCAGTCCAGTAAATGTTCATCTTTAAATATTATTAACAATGTGAAAGATATTCTTATGTTTACTTTATAAAAAATTAGTAAAGGTTTCACAACAAAAAAGAATAACGACCCGAAGGGGGAGGTTTTTACAATTATATCAAAAGCCAAAATATAAACTATCAGTCAATTGATAATGCATGTAGTAAATTGTGAACAACAGGTTTTTCAGCAGTTTCAATCATGTTGATAATTCAGAGACCTTAGAAATTTGCATATCAAATATGATACAGTACGGTTTATAGAGTTAGCTTCTCAATTGTTTATAATACAGAAATGAGATGAAGGAGTTCTTGAAGTCAATTTTTAGATTTTTCCTTCAGAAAAAGATCCCCCGTGTGTCCTTAAGGGGTTATATGATGTTGTAAAAAGAATGCGTTTTAAGGTTAAAAAAACACATTATTTTCCCCATACTGTACAGTGTTTCTCCTCTATGCCCCGCCTTTCTGAAATGCTTCGATTTTTACAAAGCTCATCGGTCTGAAAAGCGAGGTGTTTTGTGATTGGCCAGCTATCCAGTGCGTGTGATTGGCCGAATACTCAAGCGTGTGACGGAAATGTTACACCCTACCATACTTTGATGCCCTGTCCGGCCGGAGCGACGAGACAAAAAAAATAATTAAAACCCATTATAAACAAGGCATTTGATGCATCCAGTGGGGACATAATTACGGATATAATGAATATACTGTCGTTTTACACATTGCCGTTTCATCGCGACGCGTAAACATAAAACCAGGTCTGCATTTGTGATCGACAAATGACAAACAACAAGCGCTACTCTACACTGCTCAAAACTCACGTTTGAATCGTCAGTGGCAAATTTCTTTAAATATGAAAACGTACTTACATTCTTTGAGTCAGAACATTGTAGTCTACTCTTCCAGGATAGGAAACAGTCCTCCATAAAATGTGCTGCACACATCTGAATATTTGGGTTGAATTGTTCTGAAACAGTGTTGTAAATACAACATAACCACTGATTTCTAGTCATGTCCACTTTTGGAAGACCAAACAAAGTATTTACGCTTTCACAACGAAAAACACAGCGTCTCAACATTGGCCGGCGGCGGTTGGCAGCAACAATAAAAGTTATGCCTTCTTTTTTGCGTGAACATTTGGGCGGCGTAATGCAAATCTTCCCACACACTGATGTAGACATGTGGGGGCGTGTTTAAACGAGGCGTTTTAGGGGGGCGTGGACGAGTCTTAATTTTTATAAAGAATATCTCTTTGGGTTTGAGACTTTAGTCTTTGCAACTTCAAGGATCTTATCTATTCACGAACAGCTTGTAACACTCCAAAGAGAGAGGAAAACGTGAAACCGCATCATATGACCCCTTTAAAAACAATGTATCAATCTATGTTCTGATTTGCTAAGTTGCTAAGATAAGTCTCAGATAAGTCTTCAAATGTCAGATCTCATTATGAGCTCTCATCAAAATCTCCCAAATCAAATGATCTGAGATGATTCATTTTATAGCTCTTTACTTTTAATGTATCAACAATGTCTATTTATATTGTACATCAGGAATTGTAGGAGAAACATTTGACACAAATTTGATACTTAGCTGAGAAAGCAGAACTGAGAAGTCTGTGAACGATGAAATAGCAACTATTGAGTTCTGCTGAATTGATCTCAAACCTTGCACACACTCTCAAGAAAAGTGTCTGACAAGGGTTGACTGATTTTTTTTTTTGTACAGAAGATAAAAGTAGATGATCAGATGTTTCTAGACTCAGTTCAATTTGTGTCTTTTATTGCTACATCAGACCCTGTCTCAGGACATTTCACTACTCGTCATCCACGTATGAAGCTTCAGAATTCACGGCGAAGAGGCGATGCAAAGTGTCCCTTCACCCCCTCCGTCTCGATCCTTATACCCTGCCACCCCCATACCCCTCACCCATCTACACCACCCACGTCTCCACTGCCTTTCCTCGCTACTAAAAATAGGCTCGGACAAATTAATTACGTAGCTGCTGGAGTGAGGTGCCTCTCAGTACACTGAAATGATTCTTTAGCAGAGCCAATAAAACAAAGCACCAGCCGGGCATCTCTTCTCAGCAACGGATTTCCAAACGGCTGGAAGAAGCTTTAAACGGATTTACCTGCATGCAAGAAGGTGGGGATAGGAGGATGTGTCCAACGGTTATTTACTTTCATTGATTTCACAGCTGTGCTGAAATCAAACACCTGGCTTGAATGACGGAATGGATTGGGATTGTCGCCATCCAACATCTTAGGGAAGCTGCTTTGAACAGCAGTCTATCAAGATACAACCTAACCATATAATTAAACAAGCTACTGTATTAAATTAGCAGTTAGCTATTCTACACAAGCAAAACGTATAGCTTACTACTCTGGTGTAACTTGGGGGGTGACATATTTGATATTTAAAAAATGTATATGTTTTAATTTTTTTTAAATGAAAATTTAAATGAAAAGAGGATTCATAACTTCCAAGCATTACGTTTGATGGTAAAAAAAAAAAAAACCCAATGAAGGATTTAAAATGAATAATCTCATTTAGAGAGTTTTTTAGTATGGGAACCAAACTTTGAAAATGTGTGAAGACAAATATCAACACATGATGTTATGCAGACTTTTTAAAAATTTATATCTATGAGTTAAATCTCAAAAATGCTTTTGTACATACTTTTTATAAATACTTTTTGTCTCATTTCCATATCTCACACACTTCTGAGACTAAATTTTGTTATATTGCTTATTGATGAACCAAGCAGCATCTTATTCATCTGGAAGTTTATGCAACTAAAATGTTTTTAATTTATTTTAATATTTAGGTTGTTTTGAAGTTGTTTGGTAGGAAAAAGTATATGTAACAGGCATAAATTGACTCTGAGCCAGTCATTTATTAAATTAACAAGTAAAATCCAAGTGATATTGTAATTCTGACATTTTATTTTCTTATCATTTCAAATTATATTATGAAATGACTCATACTGAAAAAAAAGAATTCTTGCATCAGAGCTTTTTCGTAGTTCATGTAAAGTTTACCATTCAAAAATTCTGTTTTTAATTAAAAAGGTGTAATTAAAAAAAAAATTTAAACATATTTTGTGTAAATTTTTCATTAATGAGAAGTTATTGATCAGATACGAAACAGTTTTCGTTATGACTGTTTTATAAGCTGTTGTTCAACTAGGTTCAGTTGAACAACAACTGGGTTCTTTCTGGAACCATTCTGGGTTCTTATCCCAGAATGCCAATGTCTTATGCAGATTTTACATTCATTATGAGGGTTAAAATAATTTTCGGAAAAGCTGCACTACACACACAACGTACAGTTTATTTCTTTAAAGGTTCTCTAACAGTCTCTTAGTTTAGTTGGGAAAGGGATTAAAAACAATATTAAAATACATCAGCGTATTTTCTGAAGATAACATGGTTCTTCAACCTTTTTGCCCCCAGGGCCCCCACACGAGACTTTTTGACCTCAGAAAAGCATATAAGTGATTCAAAACAGCTTTTGACATTGTAGTAAATTCCCATTCATAGCAAACATATGAGAGTGGAGTAACATATCTAAAATCTGAGGAGGAGAAAGGTGTTCCTCTTATGGTTCTACAGAGCACCTTCAAAGATAGGTGCTAACCTATAGCACTTAAACTGGTTCCCCTATGATTACGAGCCAATGAACCACCTTTAGTGCTATTTAGCAGCATTATTTTAGAGTATAGTTTGAATGCAGTTAAACTACTTTAGCTAATTTAGTAGCATCACTACCTTACTCCCCAGCATGGAGGAGCTATATAAAGCACAGAAAAACTTAATTTACAGCCAACAGCTCATTCTGTTTCGATACATTTGGCTCCAGTGCTCCAGTGCTGACTAGTTACATCTAATATGTCCAATTTAGTCATTTATAGATGCATTAGCATTGAAACAGACTTTCCACAACAACTAAAACATGTTAAAAGTCGTAAAAACCTGTTATTGAGCCATAACCCAATGTAATGAGATCCACTGGACTACAGCACACAGGTTTCTTTCTTTTTGAGTGCACGCTAAGTGGTCGGGTCAGAATGAATTAGATTTGAACAGGATGCTACTGTGTTGTTTTCCTGCAAACGCTGAGTGCTGGTAACATGAAGAATTAGGGCCTGGACTTCATAAATAGCCATTCACTGCAACTGATGGGTCCTTTGAAGCTCTAGAGGTTTCCACTTCCACCAGCCCACTTGTGCTGCAAAGTATTGTTTTGTATTCAAATATATCAGTTTGAAAGGATCAAATGGAAATATTTCTTTCAAGCTTCCCTCATAGACTGCACTCAAAGCTTTCGTGGATTGAATCGTCATCGCACAGGCGTCTCCTCCTTTGTATAATAGTAAGCAGTCATATATTAGGGGGTTATTCAGTGCTGCCACAAGTGATCGTATGATAGAGCCTCAAAGAACATTACATAATCTAAAGAAAAGCTGCATAAGATAGAAAACTGCTTTCTTGTAGAAGACCTTAGAATTACATTAAAAATTACAATTTACAATTAAAAATACCTAAATATTATTTCAATTATTTATTTCTTCTTTTTTTTGGAACGGAGCTATAATTACATTTCAAGACATTAAGTTACAACTTGGATATACAAGTTGCAAGTATTAAATATAAAGTAAAATGGGAGAAATAAAAATGGCAATGACCTCTTCTAATTCTGCAGCAGAAACAGGTTTCCATACATAAAGGAAAGCTGGAGGAAGCTGAAATAGATTTCGTACGTTTTATATAAAAAAAAAAAAATATGACCGAAACAATCATATAGAAGTAACTTTATACATTGCGATTCTAAGATTTTACTCACAATTGTCTTTTTTTCTGAGAAAAATAGTCAGTTGTAAGATATAAGGTTAGAAGTGCAAAATATAAAGTTGCAACAAGCTTTTATATGATTGTCTTTCTGTAATATCTATTTTTAATAAGGGTTTACAAAATCTATTTCAGCCCCCTCCAGCTTTATGAATTGTGAGATGTTATCTCACAGTAGCAAGATATGAAGTCACAATTCTAAGAAGTAAAGTCTGAATCGTGAGAGGGAAAAAAACTATAGAACTGTGAAATGTGAACTCCGAATTCGTTGGGGGAAAACTGCAAGATTTAGAATTGTGAGATATAAACTCAGAATTGCGAGCAAAGGTCAGAATTGAATAAAAAAAAAATTATATATACACATTTTTATCCCATGGTGGAAACAAGCTTCATCGATTCACACCAAAGGTCCAGAACAAAATAAATAAACAATAATAATAATAATAATAGTAACTTCAACCCACACTCTCAGGAGGAAAAAAGCTGTCCCTGTGGCACTATGTACCATTTAGGTACTAATTTGTACAATGTACCTTTAAAGCACCAATGCACTTTTTGTGGGTCGATAAGGTACAAAGTTAAACCTTTTGAAAGGGTACTGTCCCAGTGTCAGCTTTTATAGCCTACCTTTTTTCTGAGTGTACTGCAGGGCTACATCAATGGCTAAAACAGTTTAATTCTGCTAGATACTAGACATAAGTGCTCACATACTTTTCCATTAATTATTTTGGTTGTACAAAGCATTTGTTCATTAAAAACACAGAACTGCCAAATGTTGGGCATGTTGCTAATTGAATAAGTCTGTTATTGTACCTGGATGCAGCTGAAATCACATTTCATGAGTCATTCATGCAGAATGTAGTTAATTCGAAAGGATTCACGAACGTCAAGTCTAAGGTGATGAATAACAAAGCTTGGCTCAATAAACAGTCAGACACAAATACAGAAAAGTTATTTCTTGACATTAAAATAACTCGCACATTTCATCTAACGCATCAGTATACACAGAGAATTCAATTGCCACCATATAAATGACAGCTTCTTGACATTATATAATGTGTGGTAGGTCCCTTGGTGGACGACTGCAGATAGATGTTGGTTTTTGATCAGAGGAAAAGGTTCACAATGACCCTTCCGTCTGTTTCCATGGGCACAACATTAGTGCTCTAACCCAGCTGGATCAGATGTGAAGCACCGACCCCATGCACAGCATCTTTAAAACAAATACAGCTTTACTTTAAAGTGAAACAACATGCAATAAGATCTAGCATTGGTTTGGAAAGGCAATGCATTAATGCATCAACGGTATTTCTCTTCCTGGTCTTGGACTGTCTGTGACACCTGAACATGTAGGCTACAATTTTCCCATTACATCCAGTGATTACTAAATGGATATTACATGCAGCGATTCTGAATACAGAGAAACTAAGTCATTCAGAAATGAAATTGATGTCAGGAGTAAAAGGTCTCTAAATGGCAATCAGCCACTCAGAAACATGACTGAGAAAAATAATCAACGCCACCTTTCCAGAAATGGGGAGAATTGCATCAATGTCGAGGATGTGGGTAGAGCACTGTTAATGATTTAATTTGCATTGCAGAACTGTCATTTGCATTGTGTGTTAATCTTATTTAACCAGCTACTCAAAGATGGCGATCAACAAGGTTACTGTAGGAAATCCCTTAAGACACACAAATTACTCTAAAAGGTTCTGGAGACATTTTTGTATTATACATTGTAATTAGCAAAATGCAGATTGATGCATACACTTTCAAATTCCTATTGAGTGCTATGAAACTCAAAGAGCGCATTAATGTCCAATCAGATTTTAAGATCCCCCCCCCCATGCAAAACAAGCCAGCATAATTCTAGTGCACTGCCATGTGGTTAACCTATTTTTGTGGTCAAATCAAAGAGTTCATCTCTAAACCACTATAATATTCAGATCCTTATAGCTCAGGACTTTCAGTGTAAATCAATGAGATTTTATCATCGGCCAGGGAAATTATTATTTTTTTTAAATAATTAATACTTAGAAAGGTAATTGAAAACCGGTCCTTAAAGATCTGTAATATCTTTAATATCCCCCCCCCCCAAAAAAAAAAAAAAATGCTGGTTATTTTCTCATGTAAAGGAGCTTGTTTGGAGAAATTAGCATTACATCACCTGTTCACCAATGGATGCTCTGCGGTGAATGTGTGCCATCAGTACGGGAGTCCAAACAGCTTATAAAAGGGCCCCCCATACCCCCCAATTAACCATAAAAAAAAAAACTAAAATTACCAACTCCAGTCCATCAATTAACGTCATATGAAGTGAAAAGTTGCGTGTTTGTTAGAAACAAATCCATTCTTAAGACATTTTTAAACTTCAAACAGTTCCGAGTCCTCGGTACATAATATTGCTTTCTCCAGTAAAGAAACAAACTCCTCTACGTCTTGGATGACCTGAGGGCGAGTAAATATTCAGCAATTTTAGTGTATACTATTCTTTTATATATATCATTTTTTATTGGTAAAAGGATGAGCTATCACAAAATTGGTAAGGTTTCTGAAAAATCAAATAGTAGTAGTTTGCCTTTACAGCTACGACTAATTATAGTTTGGCAGCTTTAATAAAGTTGAGATTTTGGATTTAATTTTAAGTGCATAAATCCAAAAATTTAAAAGTATCAAAATATGCTTTCAAAGAGAGTTAAACCCAGTAATTACACTCTAGCAATCTCCTCCTGCAATTAGCAGAATAACATCTTAAGTAAGCTTTCTGTCTCTATACTGACATGATTCCCCCTTAACAGTTTCCTTACAGCTCAGGCTGTAGAAATCATGCAGAAAATATTCATAATCGTGCTGACCCCGCGAGAGGCTGGAGTCCAGGGTTTTTCCTCATTCTTTCAGAACAGTCTTGACAAGCTCACAGTACCTGCAATTCTCATGCGAATGAGAGCAGTAAGAACACCTTACCAAGTTAATGTCAGCATGATTAAACATTACCTTTGTGAGGAAGAATACATAATTAGCATGGAAATTCCCCTGATTTAACTTCTCATTTCAATTGGGAGTCTTAGCAAATTCAAGGCCAGCCATTGTTACACCTTTAACATTCAATAGTGGGCATATTTCTCATGGGTGTCTGGCTGTTAGATCCCTCCAAACAGCCCAACATAACACTGACCTTCCAAGTAGGGGTCCTGGTCTGCAGCTGCTATAGGCAGCATCAAGCCTAGAAAGCTTCTGCTAAATCTGATGGCAATAATAAATGAACACCTTAATATTTATTCGGATTGATTCTCAAACCAGGTACCACCACTACATAAGTTCCATCTAATCACATACAATGCCTCTAATTTATAAAAATTGATCTCATTCAAACTACAAAACATATACATAAAGCCTAATTAATATATCACCAGTGTTCCTGTTATGAAATGCAAGATTCTCACTACTCAAGATGGCACTTCACTGTCAGACTGATTACAATATCACTATCATATTCAAAACATGAGTCATAAAACTTCGAAGATCACAAATTGTATAACGTTGAAAAAAAAAGAAAAGGAAAAACTGATGTTATCACTAATACCACAAATTTAAATTGATATGCAGATTACTAACACATTTAAATGAAACGTCTTTAGTAATTTAAACAATTAAATATCCATAGTTTCAGTTTTCTGGCATCTACAGTCATGGCCAAGTTTTGGCAGTGACAAATTGTGTTTTGCAAAGTTTGCTGCTTAAGCCGTTGTGGTGTTCATTCACATTGTTTCTAGATTGTGTAGAGTGATCAGATACATTTTAAATAATTGCTAAAAGCTTAATTGGTCAAAAAATAACTTTTCACAAAAACTAATTTCACAGCTTTTTTTTTTTTATCCTGACACAAAATGACCAGCTAACATTAATTGACTAATCATATCAGCAGAACATGAAAGTGTGGATGAGTACTAGTCAGGTGAAATCACTATCATACTAATTAGATTGCAAGAGCAGACTGATTGCTATAAAAGGAGGGAAGAAGCACTTCCAGTCATTGTGTTCTTGTTACCAATAGTTACCTCCAAAGAAACACATGCAGCCATCGTCGCTTTGAATCAAAATGGCCTCACATGCGAGGAAATTGCTACAAAGAATATTGCACCTGAAAGAACCATTTACCGGATCAAGAACTTCCAAGGAGAGAGGTTCGACTGCAGTGAAAAAGTCTTCAGGACGTCCCAGAGTGTCCAGCAAGAGCCAGGACTGTCTCCACCCGAGGAGTCAGCTACGGAATCGTGTCAGCAGCAGTGCAGAGCTTGCTCAGGAATGGCAGCAGGTTGGTGTGAGAGCATCTGCACACACAGTGAGGCCAAGAATTTTGGACAATGGCCTGGTGTCAAGAAGGGCAGCAAAGAAGCCACTTTTCTCCAAGAAAAACGTCAAGGACAGATTGAAATTCTGCAGGAAGTACAAGGATTAGATGGCAGAAGACTGGTGCAGTTATTTTCTCTCATGAAGCTCCCTTCCGACTCTTTGGAACATCTGGAAAATTGATTGTTCGAAAAAGGTGAAGGCTATCATGAGTCCTGTGATGTGCCAACAGTAAAGCAACCTCAGACCATCCATGTGTGGGGTTGCTTTTCAACCAAGGGAGTAGGCCCTCTCATAATTCTGCCCATAAACACTGCCATGAATAAAGAATGGTATCAAAACGTCCTGCAAGAGCGACTTCTTCCAACGATCCATGAGCAATTTGGTGATGATCCGTGCATTTTCCAGCATGATGGAGCACCATGTCACAAAGCCAGAGTGATAAAGTGGCTCGAAGATCATTACATTGAAATTTTGGGTCCGTGGCCAGGTGACTCCCCCGATCTCAATCCCATAGAGAACCGGTGGTCAGTCCTCAAAAGGCGAGTGGACAAGCAGAAGCCCACAAATTGTGATCAACTCTGAGAACAAATAAGGCAAGAATTGATCGCCATCATTCAGGATTTGGCCCAGAAGCTAATATCCAGCATTCCAGAGGTTTTGAAGAACAAGGGTAAACATTGTAAATAGAAATTTTTTTGCCAATAAAAAGACTTATGCTTTTTTTTTTTTTTAAGTTACCACAGAAAGGAGGGGGAGGGAAACTAATACTGAAGCAGCAAACTTTGTAAAACACATTTGTCGCTGCCAAAATTTGACCATGACTACTAATTTTCTTTAGTTATAAGTTGATAAAATTGTTTTCCCAATTTTGGTCTACTACTTGACATTTTATAAAACACTTATTACATAATTATTAAATCAGATTTTTTTATGTTTTCTAATTTCTGGCCATTTTCAAATTTAACTCCATGACAATAATAACAACAACAACATTTATATAATTCTGCCATCAATAACAACGTTGCCAGAGGTCATGGCATACGCAGCGCCAAAGACAAGATCGGGGAACTCAAATAACAATTTTTCGTATATATATATAAATATAATTATTATATATATTTATTATAATGTCGTGGAAAAGTTCATTATTTCAGTAATTCAACTCAAATTGTGAAAACTCGTGTATTAAATAAATTCAATACACACAGACTTAAGTAGTTTAAGTCTTTGTTGGTTCTTTTAATTGTGATGATTTCAGCTCACATTTAACAAAAACCCACCAAATCACTGTCTCAACAAATTAGAATATGGTGACATAACAATCAGCTAATCAACTCAAAACACCTGCAAACGTTTCCTGAGCCTTCAAAATGGTCTCTCAGTTTGGGTTTGGTTCACTAGGCTACACAATCATGGGAAGACTGCTGACTTGACAGATGTCCAGAAGACAATCATTGACACCCTTCACAAGGAGGGTAAGCCACAAAACATTCATTGCCAAAGAAGCTGGCAGTTCACAGAGTGCTGTATCCAAGCATGTTAACAGAAAGTTGCGTGGAAGGAAAAAGTGTGGAAGAAAAAAAGATGCACAACCAACCGAGAGAACTGCAGCCTTATGAGTATTGTCAAGCAAAACGATTCAAGAATTTGAGTGAACTTCAAAAATGAATGGACTGAGGCTGGGGTCAATGCATCAAGAGCAACCACACACAGACGTATCAAGGAATTTAGCTACAGTTGTCATATTCCTCTTGTTAAAGCCACTCCTGAACCACAGACAACGTCAGAGGCGTCTTACCTGGGCTAAGGAGAAGAACTGGACTGTTGCCCAGTGGTCCAAAGTCCTCTTTTCAGATGAGAGCAAGTTTTGTATTTCATTTGGAAACCAAGGTCCTAGAGTCTGGAGGAAGGGTGGAGAAGCTCATAGCCCAAGTTGCTTGAAGTCCAGTGTTAAGTTTCCAAAGTTAGTGATGATTTGGGGTGCCGTGACGTCGGCTGCTGGTGTTGGTCCATTGTGTTTTAAGAAAACCAACGTCACTGCACCCGTTTACCAAAAATTTGGAGCAATTCATGCTTCCTTCTGCTGACCGGCTTTTTTGAAGATGCTGATTTCATTTTCCAGCAGGATTTGGCACCTGCCCACACTGCCAAAAGCACCAAAAGTTGGTTAAATGACCATGGTGTTGGTGTGCTTGACTGGCCAGCAAACTCACCAGACCTGAACCCCATAGAGAATCAATGGGGTATTGTCAAGAGGAAAATGAGAAACAAGAGACCAAAAAAGCAGATGAGCTGAAGGCCACTGTCAAAGAAACTGTGCTTCCATACCACCTCAGCAGTGCCACAAACTAATCACCTCCATTGCCTCGCCGAATTGAGGCAGTAATTAAAGCAAAACGAGCCCCTACTAAGTATGAGTACATGTACAGTAAATGAACCTACTTTCCAGAAGGCCAACAATTCACAAAAAAATTTTTTATTGGTCTTATGAAGTATTCTAATTTGTTGAGATAGTGAATTGGTGGGTTTTTGTTAAATGTGAGCCAAAATCATCACAATTAAAAGAACCAAAGACTTAAACTACTTCAGTTTGTGTGCACTGAATTTATTTAATACACGGTTTCACAATTTGAGTTGAATACTGAAATAAATGAAACTTTTCCATGACATTCTAATTGATTGAGATGAAACTTGTAAATTATATATATATTATATATATATATATAATATATATAAGGGCAGTAAACCAAACCTTCATTCCAGGGAATTCAAACATTAAAAAGTGACCATGATCAAGAACCATGAGAAGACTTACCTTTCAAGATGGTTGAAATCAATCCAGTCATGAGAAGAACATACCTGCATTCACAACTGGCTTTGTATAAACATTTTATTTACTCTATACACTTACATGAACAAAACATCATATGAACAAAGAGACCGATGCAGCGGTTAACTATCCATTTGATTCAGAGGCCTTTTACGTCAAGTCTTTTTCTTTTGCAAAACACAAACGGCCGAGGCAGCACAATGCTATCATACTGAATGGTACATGCTTAGTACACTGCCTGCATCAGGAATGGAAATCTCTCTACAGACACTAATCCAAAGTAAAGGAAGTATAAAAGTAACATTTTACAGCAGTTGAAATACTGACATTAATAGCAAGGTTTAAATTATTAAAACCATGAAAGAGACTTAGGAGGCCAGTCTGAAAGAAAACCAAGATTAAGCAAAACGAAAAGCAGTTTTATGCTCATACCTCTGCATCTGTGGAATATTGTTTCTTTTGCATGTGGATGTTTGTGCCTTTTTTTTTTGCAAAGATGTAGCACTGTTACCAAGTAACCCCACCCACCGAAAAGAAAAAAATCCACAACTCACTCAACTTTGTGTGAGCATCTCTGCTGCCCAAATGCAAAAGGAAAAATGTACTATACAAAAGGCCAAATTTAAAACCTCCAGGAAGAGTTTGTTAGGACAAGCATAAGTGGCTTGACAATGGCACGACACATTCATTTCTTTAAGCCCAGCAGTAAATTAGTATGAAGTGGATATGATTTGTAAGGAGGGAGTAACAGGGGCAAGGAGACCTGGTCAAAACCCATTTCCAATACAGTGCGAAATCTTGTGGTTTACGGCGAAAACTTTTTGGCTTGTGCTCGGACCCTTTTTTCATACTCCACTCTGTTTTGGCTGAAACAGAAACGCAAACACAAGATTCATAACAGAGGCAATAATCATTTCAGTGTCAACAGGCAAGACTATATTGAGCTGGAGGTGCGTACCAGTAAATTGTGTATGCTTCGGCCTGTGCAGGGTCCTGAATATTTGGTTCATTAAGGAGTTCTTGGATTCCTAGCAAGATCTAGAAATAGAAATCAGTTGCGGAGCTTTATGAGAGAACACTGCCCTCTTCAGGATTGCATGGAAGACTTGGTTTAAGGGAGATTTTGAGATGCACCACAAATCAATGACATTTGAAGTGCAATTTAGAAAACAAAAACCTGAAAATGAAATCCAATGAAAATATAATTCATCCTTAAACAATCTTGAACTACACTTTATTATTGGCTGTTCCATTTAAAGAGCATTTAACAACGCATCCGTCAATTTACAAAGTGGTGCAACCTTTAAGGATCCAACCTTTACAGCTTACCTGCTTGATTGTAATGGCAGGCCTCCAGTCTTTGTCTTCCTCTAATATAGACAAGCATACGGTACCAGACGGATATACATTCGGATGGAATAAAGGGGGCTCAAATTTACCTGTAGAAGTCACATTATAAAAACCAGCCATAATTAGACACAATGTGCATACTACAAAGTACAAACAAAGGATTAGATCCACTAAACATCTGATTTACACTTTGGTGGAGAGGAAGGGTAGTCGTCCTTGAACAGCATCCGAAGTTTGAACAAGCCTCCCTCCCACGGTGTCTGAAAATAAAAAAAATAAATAAAAAATTGGTTAAGTTACCATTATCTTCATTCATAATAAATACAAGGGCATACAAGGTCCGAAACATGTTTTTTTTCCAAACCACAAAAAAATTAAATAAATAAAATACAAAACAGAGTTCACAGAAGACACATTCAAGATGAAAGCAAATACTAGTTGTAAATAGTAATGGGTCTTATGAACTTCAATATTAATGTGGTATTCATAGAACACAAACATTACATTTTGAATAGAAACATTACATCCAGATTGACACTTACCCCTTTTTTTCCAGGGATGGCACACTCCCAATTCATCAGGTTCATAGTTCCATCAGGATTTTTTGTTGGTACAGCTACAAAACCCTGAGGGGGGGGCGGGAATAAATAAATATAAAATAAATTCTGTGGGTGGCTGCAAAGGTTTCAAAAACGTCAGACTATAGAAACTCTTTCATCTGTGGTCTCATTTGTGTGAGCAAATACACCCCAACAGTTTCAATAGTGACTTCTCAGCAGAATAAATTATAAATGGTGACATCTTAAAATAACAGTTTCTCCTCCACAGATGGAACACTCTCCCCTTCAGTGCTCTTCCTCCAAAGGTTAACACGAAAACTCTAAATTATAAAATTTTATAAAAATGTAATTGATTGGAAACTGATACATGTACTCTAAATCTGTTGCATCTCAAACACTTCAGTGGAACAAACCTCTCCGTCTCTCTCTGAATTTCTGTAGAGCAGCTGCACATCTAGGATCGGAAACGTTGCATACTTACAAAAGGATGGTCTTTCCGCCAAGCCTTCCGTTCTTGTGCGAGACGACTTAATGCTATACCAGACATGACTTGTGGCCCACAAAATGATGGAAAAATCTGGAAAACATGGACAATGTTTTTCTCTTAAATAAGAAGCATGTGTCTGTAAAGCTATGCACAGTCAGTGTGCAATTTCAAAAACTGCATTTTGTCAATAATCAACTTTATATCAAGCCTTTAAAAGTTATTACAAGACCGAATACTGGGGAGAGGGGAAAAAAAAAAAAAGACTCCAAATAATATTTATCAGATTTGTATTGCATTCTGGCCTTTAATAAAATAAACAAAATTGAAAATGTTGTTCATCCAATTGGTTGAGACTACCATAAAAGGTAAACCTTTAAAACCACACTGGGTTCACACCAATGAAGAAGTGTCACCATAGTGTCTCAAATATTGAGAGCTTTTTAGTTTCTATTTTATAGGAGCATGCGCCAGTGAAATTGTAGCAATAGTGATACGCAACAATACGCCGCTGTTTAATGCAGAATGAATGTACATTTCACAATCTCCATTAGTACATGATCTGACTAAATCATACAAAAGGCTTTTCTCAACATTAGGTTACTGATTACGTACAGTATGTGAACTCTACTTTCTAATTTTACCAGTAGTTATTAATAGGTTGTAATACACTCACATAACATATCAACCATTTAATAGGTTTCCCCGTTTAATACAATTCTAAAACCTGGTCCTCTGGGGTTTCTAAAAGGAGGAATAGTGCAGCTCTCTCTTCAATGCAATGACATGAAATACACCCAAACCGCAAAAAGGTTTCCTGATTAATAACCTTAGTTTTTATACTCATGAATAAAAAAAAATAAATAAAAAAAAACACTAATCAGAGCTGGGCATGATCTACAATTCTTACACTTGACAACCAAACTACTGTAAGAAAATAGTTTAAAGGTTAAGTGGAAAAGGAAGAGAAATACATGTGCACTATGCAATAACACCATGTACTCAAACTACACATCTGGGGGCGGGGGCGTCGGATGTTATAAAGACAAAATAAACGTTATATATATATATATATATATATATATATATGATATAAAAAAATCTTCCAGTTTGCGACATACAGCATATTAGATTATCTAAACAGTAATATGTAGGACGGGACTTGGTTCTATCCATTGGTTGTTGATTAAGATATTGAAATGTGGGCACTGCACTCAAATGAATGCAAGTCTGTCATTTCACCAGAAGCTCAAGGCCCAAAACATATGCACATGGCATTCAAAAAACATTAAAAAAAGGACATTTCGCCAGGACATTATCCATTAATTGTACTGATGTTCTGTTAACCCTAACACACAACAATTTAAAATCAGAAAAAAGATACAGGTCAAACGCCTGTAATAGTAATTCAATATTGTTCCATATTTTTAGTGTAAAATAGCATTTAGAAAGCAGATGAGGGGAATTTATTTCATGCAGACTTGATCATTAAAAGCATGTTCATTATCATCATTTGCGGCAAATTAAAATATATTGAATAAGGTGCACTGTAAAAAACAAAATATAAAGGGAGAAGCGAAAATGCTAAAAAATATATGCACGGTTCATAAGCAACGCATCCAAAAACTACCTTTAATCAAACTAAAAAAAAGTGTGGCTTTGGGGGGGCGGGGGGGGGGGGGGGGGGGGTAACTTCGTAAGAGGAAGTGATAACCATTATCAAACATGTTTATTAAATCGCGGAAAATAATAATAGCGGACACTTGATCTATAATAAATAAGTTAAAAAATTTTTTTTTTTTTTTTAAACTACGCATGAATGGAAAAGCATGACGGCTTAAACATGCAAATAACATTCAGGGCTTCTATAGTTAGCACAATCAAAGCAGTTTACTATAACGAATATGCTGGTCTAGGTTTGATTACAGTAATGAGCGAATAAGGCGCATTGAATGGACCTGTCAGATGCGCATTTTCAGTGCGATGCCGCACACTTGCATCCCTCACTGCGCACTTCAACCGCTTGAATGAGCCAAATCACGTTTTGTTGCGATTAACTGCTCGCGTAAAAGCTACATGCACAGAATTGTTTACTCTACATACATTTACTGAATTATAATGCATGCGCGTTGTAGTTTGTCGCGTCGCGTGCGGTGGGAATAAACTGTTAGCCTAGCCTAGCCTAGCATAGCTGGCTAGCTAGCTAACAAGAGCCGCAAACAAAAGCACCGCAAACTACAGTAAATGCTTAACTCTGTTGTTTACATCACACATACCTTTTCAGTGAAGACGAGTACTGTACTCTAGACCAAGTACCGTTTAATTGGGAATTCAAGGCAAACTCCAAGCAAAAAAATCTATCGAAGTTTCCCTCCTTGAAAAAAGAAAACATACATTTACCCAAGATAATTAGGACCCCTGAGCACACACGCAGATGCCTGTGTGAAACTTTCAACAATATCCATATATCCTGAGTTAAACTGAATGGACTGTTTCCTTTAATTACAAGCGAATGAGTTGCAAGCTATTATCTATAAACACAAGCTGATGATTATCACCTGAACGTCCAATTCAAAGCAATAACAAAACTTGCTTAGCAAAACTAACAACACATAACTGATAATTGATAACACAATTAAACTGATTACAGCATAATCATTAATATTATGTGATTAGTCCAATAACAATACGTTTCAACTTCTTTACTGCATGTTTTACAAACTGAGTTAGAGAAACCCACTGATTTAAGACAATAAAACATTTTGTTCAGGCATTTCTTAGACACCTATAGGATCTCTTAGCTCTCAAGCGCAGATGTATTCTTGTTGTAAATATGATTGAGGAGATAAATATTAGTCTAATATTTAAAACAATGTAATTGTTGACAATGTTTTGCTTAATTCAGTATTGTATATTACAGCACTGACACCACAATATTTCAAATGTCACACATTATCACTGCTTTTTAATTTATATTTATTAAATATTATTTTGTTTAATTCATGCCAAGCCATGATTTATCTGTTATCAACTGTCCTGACCCCCCCTAAAATCAAAATTTGATGACATTGCACTTTTATCAGGCCCTTGAGGACAACACCTACATAACAGGAAATACCCTCAATTGGCCTCACATGGGGCGGAGCTTCTGCAAATAGGCTCTTGTTTTAACCACATCCTTCATGTCATATTTTCGTCACAAGCACTCTGACTGCATGTTGATCAGTAGATTAGTATGGTATAAATATCAATACTTGTGCAATGTACAAAGAACAACAGAATTGCATATTTTCATTCAAATTTTAGATTTTTGTAAACAGATTCAATGGGAATAATATCAAGGTAAGTTTTAAAATTCCTCTACTTCTTTTATATGCACTTTCGCTCGTCTTTTTGAACTCGACAATATCTTCTTGTTTAATACAAATATGTTGATTATAGACTAAACTATATATGATGATTAAGAGAAAAAATATCTAATACATCACTGTCATGGTGTTATTTTTTTATTTTCTTACATTTGTTAGAATTTAAATGACAACAAATTAATTTATACACATTAATACAGCAGTACAACAACATATTTACTTTCATTTCAGTTTGCATGTGGACTGTACAATGCATTTGAGCAGGGCTGACCGCAGATTTTTTCCCTGTTCTTCCATGATGGCTCTATGGCAAGCCATAGCCTTGCTTGTAATTTGTGGACTTATTGAGTGCAGTAAGTGTACATTTATTGCAATGTATCCATCCCTCTACATCAAACATCTTATAAAACAAGTGCAGACGTAGCATTTAAACACGACACCCTCAAAAGGTGCCATGTAGCTGCAGCAGTAAAAGCGATTTAGCTGGTGTCCTTTGACCTATTCAGGTGTTGCTTTGAGAAGAAATGCTGCCGTTTCTGTAGCTCGATTGACCGCATTTCCTCTCACATCACTGTTTGCAGATGACGGCGTGTGCAGTGTGACATGCACCACAGACTTTATCTCCATGCTCAACTGCTCCAATTCTGACTTGGCAGGAGCAGCTTCGTGTCACGTTGTGGCAGATTGCAGGTACAGATCTAGCACATAGTGCTTAGGTCCTAAAGTGACTCATATGGCTGAAACCTTGTCTAGCCTGCTCATTGCTCATTACCATTGAGCAACATGTTGTACATTTTCATGTTTTTCAGGGATGAATTTTTGCCTGTGAATGGGAGCTGCACTATCAAAGCGCCACAATCCTGGTGCACAATGGAACCAGAGGATATGGATATGATAATGTCCTTTTATACTAACTGCTCTATCATAGTAACACAAATGGCCAAACAAGGCAATATGGAGACCCCAGCAAAGAGTCACTCTGAAAATATTGTTTTATACAAATCTGGTATGTACCGATATCTACTTGGTGTAAACGTCATAGCCACCTAATTTTTAACGTAAGAGCGTGGGTGGGCTTTTGTAACTTGAAGACTTCTGGTGTCGTTCGCTTCAGGTTATTTTAGCAGCAAAAATTTTTTTTTATGCTGCTATATATAGCAAACCGCTATATCAAACTATTTAGTTAGTGCCAAACCTGATGATCATGTTCTCCAGCATGATCTGATCCGAAGAGCATCTTGAGCTTTAATGAACATAACCTTTTTAAAATCCTAAAACATTTTGGTTGAAATGAGATCTTGGTACAAGATTTTTAATGCGATTTCAGGCTTTTTGGATCCCACTGTAATTCAGTGTCTTGGTTATTTGTGTACAATGCACTAACATTGGTTTTCTTTTCGTTTCATAGTTAAACCAGAACAACCTTTCAACCTAACCATTACAAAAATTGATGGGGATTTTAACCTCACTTGGGATGTGGCTTATACAGACCACTTTCTGATTAAAAAATTATACTACAGAGTACGATTACAAACTAAAAGTGACCCAGATAAGGTAAAACTCATTTCATTTTCTCTCTCTATCTCTCTGTGCTAAACTCCGCAAAATATGCATGATTTTATATTATACATATAATAACACATATATTTATATATATATATATATATACATGTATGTGTGTTATTATATGTATAATATAAAATCATGCCTATTTTGCTGAGTTTAACTGACATTTTTTCTGAATACCATGTGATGCTTCCTCAGATGCCACAAATTTACACCCTGCAGCAGAACCAACAATCAATGGTTCTCATTAGTGAAAAACTCCTGCCAGGAAGGCAGTATGTGGCAGAAGTTCAGGTTGCAGTGCATCCTTCAACTTTTACATCCATGTGGAGTGAATGGAGCAACAGTGTTGAATGGACATCTGACTCTCCACCGTCAGAACAGTGCTATTTCCTGCTGTTGGTACTTCCTGTTGTGATGGTGGTGCTGCTTGTGTACAGTGGGAAATTGTGAGTATCAATCTTACTTTTATTTGTCCAATATTTCACTCTGTTTCAGTTCAGATATGCGTTAGTCTGAAATAAATGACCTTTCTCAGTGCAAACTGTTTATTTGACAAAGACAAAATTGAAATCAAGAAGTCTGGCTCCTTATAAAGGCCATGAGGCACATTTAGAGAATTGTACAAATTGTAGAGAAGTCATTTAGTGGAATATGGAGAAGTGAAGCAAACTCAAACCTATTTTGTTATGACTGTTAGTCAACTTATGAGTCACTTTATTATCTGTAAGTCATATGCCTGTATTAACCTTTAAAACTATCTAGATCAGTTCACTCATTCCTAAAAATCTGAAAGATTTTATTTGCAAATAAAAGCTGAATAAAAGACTATAGACGAGTATGATCTTAAATTTCGATAGCGCCTCCTCTAAATGAGTTTTCCAGTAATCGATATGATGGCGCTTACCGTATGTGAATAGTCCTTTCTCACCTCCCACGTTCACGAGAACCACAACAGAAGCAGATATGTTTTTGCAGACAGTCTATTTTCATGTAGGTCAAAAACTGGAGGAAGTCAGACGCACAAGCTCTGCAAGTGCATAAAGCTCGACATTTCTCATGACAGCCACTGTTTCCATTTCTCTTTCAGCACATAATCAGCATGTGTTTGTAGCAGAATTTGGATTTGCCTCATTTTTAAAGTGTGCATAACTG
This sequence comes from Sinocyclocheilus anophthalmus, assembly GCA_018155175.1. NCBI lineage: Eukaryota > Metazoa > Chordata > Actinopteri > Cypriniformes > Cyprinidae > Sinocyclocheilus > Sinocyclocheilus anophthalmus. The sequence continues at coordinate 68,641 of JADLZN010002672.1, read as the reverse complement.
ATTCTGCTACTTTCACATTTTAATGTTGTATGAAGCTGCTTCGAAACTGTATCTATTGTATAAAGCGCTATGAAAAATAAAGCTGACTTGACTTTGTGTCCTACAATAGCAGCCTGTTAATGCATCCACCAAACTACACTTCAGTCCTATAACACTTTGTCTCTTCGCATCTACAGAGGGGGCATCAAAAAGCTGTCCTTATGGCAACACATCCCAAGCCCTCATGAGTACTTCACACCACTCTACCATACATATCAAGGAGACTTTAAGGTATGCTTTCTTTTTGACTTTGTGATTAAATCTCTGGTGCACAAGCAGAAGTCTCTGTGTGCGTGTGTGAGCACGATAACATGTCTTGTCTTGTCAGGGGACTTTCAGAAGAGCGACATGCTTAACCTCACTTGCAACAGGGGAATGTGACATTTTTCAAATGAGTCAGTCTGTAGGGTCTTCAAAGGAACAGGAGGGCTCGCTTAACATTTGGTTGAGATTGCGTTAAACGTGAAAACTGAAAGTAGCAGTTTTCCCCTCTAATGGAAAGTACTATGAGTTCAAACCCAAACTCCGATAAGGTGGGTAGTTATAAATGGTTGTTTTTAACTAAAGGGGAATTTAGTAAATATTCCGCTGGGTAGGCTAGTGTGAGCTGAAAATACTACCCTTCATCTCGGGCTTGGCACAACAAAAATAAAAAGGTTTGAGAGCTAATTCTTGAGTTATTTTTGTCCCTCAGAGGACTTTAATGATTTCTATAAAACCTAAGCGTTATGAAATGTGGCAGTGTCCTGAACTTGCAAGACTTGTGGCACCAGCTTTGTTTCGGTAAACTGTTACGGAGGAACTTTGGCAGTTGTTTGATTTTTTTTTTTTTTTGTTTTGTTTTTTTTTTATTTTTTTTCACATGCAAGTGAACCCGTATTCCAGTAGGGGTCAGTAACACGCTGCATTCAGTGTTGCCAACTTAGCAATTTTGTTGCAAAATTTAGCAACATAATTATATTATGTTTCTTCCAAAAGCACCTAGCAACAAAATTAGCTATTTTAAAAATGTATTTGGCAACTTTTAGCAACTTTTGATAAGGACTCAAACAATAAAAGGCACACATTTTCCATCCAAATTACACAAAAAGAGGAAACCACAGATGCCTAGCAGTACACACATCACGAGAATTGAGTTAGCTGCTATTTGCAATTGTTCAATTTAATAATAATAATTTAATAATTGTTCATTAATGATACACCTTGTTAGCTTGTACCTGCGATTGTTGATCAGTTAGTAACACTGTAAGAAACATGCAAAATCTTTCAGGACATTATCCATCGTCGTTGGAACCCGAAAAACAATGCGTAATTTAAAAATTACAGGTAAAAAAAAAAAAAAAAAACATGTACGGAAAAACTTCTTATATTAACCGGTAGATTGTGCCTTATTTTTACAGATTTTCTTAGAGTGTAGCATACTAACTACTAATACACTGCTTAAAGCATAATTGTTGAGAATGTGTAGAATTACTAGTTTACTAGCTACTAAAAAAACGTAAATTGAAATCATTCAAAAACGTGTACGTTTTCAATAATTCAATGTACTTAAAAATACAGTTATTTATATTTTAATATATCATGCATATTATTTTACAAACAAAATGAACATGTATAAAATATATTTTTTGCTGAGATTCGATGATGTGACAATTTTGCGTTGTGATTACGCAATGACATCACAACAACATTTAGCAACTTTTAGCAACAAATCGACCTTCCTTTAGCAACATTCCCTGAAAATTAGTTGGCAACACTGGCTGCATTAACAAACAGTGAGAGCTTTGTGACCATCAAATGGAAAGTTTAAACCTTAAAAAGTATCTACTTTTTTTATATATTATAATATATATATTAATAATAATGCCAAAGAGGGATGTACTTAAAATAGACTAATTTTACATACTGTGTCAAAACAGTAGAGGTGTTAGTGGGATAAGTGTTTTGATGTGCTCCGTGTTTGCTCTAAATTGTTCCGTGACACACCGCTGTAATTTTCCAACCCCTCTTATTCTAAAATAGATTTCTGAGAATATGCTACAAAATTAATGATTGAAATAATTGAACATTTGCTTTTTACCTTGTGTTATTTATATTTTGTGTAGTTGTGCTGTTTAGGGTTTAGAAAATTAGTTTTCTCCTGTGTGGACCAAAACATCGGACAAATGTTGCGTTGTGATTCATGATTCATGTGTGAGGAGCACTTACTAGCCATTCATACGGATGTAAAAGCATTTAATGAATGATTTTTTTTTTTTAACACATTTTTAAGCCAGGAAATGATGGTTAAGCTGATGACGGATGTCATTTGCGTTATCTGCAAGTAGGCGTCGTTTGTGAAGAAGTGGTTTGATGTTAATCAGACAGTGTTTTAGGAAGTTCATTCAGATAAATATAGTTTATATATGTAAAGTCTTAAATTAATGTTTTTATTCAGCAAGGATGCATTAGATTGATCAAAAGTGACATTATTGGCATTTATAATTTTATAGAAGGTTTGTGTCAAATAAGTGTTGTTTTGAATTTTTATTATTATTATTATTATTATTCATCAAAGAGTCGTCATGGTTTATCACAAAAATATTAAGCAGCACAAATCATTTCAATATCAATAGCCTACTACTAATAATAATAATAATGAGGAGGAGAAATGTTTCTCAAGCAGCAAATCATTATATTAGAATTATTTCTGATGGATCATGTGACACTGGAGTAATGATGCTGAAAATTCAGCTTTGAAATCACAGGAACAAATTACATTTTATATGTTCAAATAGAAAACAGTTCTTGTAAATTGTAATAACATATTGCAATATTACAGTTTTAACTGTACAAACTGTATAAATGCAGCCTTGGTGAGCATAAGAGACTTCTTTCAAAAACATTAAAAAGGCTTGCTGATTCCAAACTTTTGAATGAGAGTGTATATATTTCACATCACCAGTACACTTCTAGATGAAAATGTTTTTAAGAATTAAAATTTGTTTATATTTTTGAGAGGGGCATACAGAAATGTATTTTTATGACAAAATGAAAAAGGATCTTCTTGTGTTTAATTTCAGAGATGGGTCGGACCAGTCCTGACCTTCAACAGATTTGATGTCCTTGAGAAGAGCACCACTCTGCAGGTGCTTTGTGAGAAGCAGCAGAATGAAAGCTCAGAGGAACCTGCTAACAGGACCGGCGAGCGGGACTTTGGTCCGGCGGGTCAAAACTCATCTAAACTCTACTTCCTTGGCAGCAACAGTCAAGGCCTCGCACACTCCAGCGACCACATATCGATGGACACCGTTACAGTATCCGGTCAGGAGGGCGTCATGGCCGACTGGTCCGGTGACGGCCACAGACGGAGCCTAGAGGACTTCCTCAACGGCAAAGATGCCAATCAGAGAGCGGCCGAGATGGATGACAGGCAGCCTCCTGTACCAGATGGCAGGAGGAGTTTACAGGGTTCAGACTTTGATGATTGGCATCTACAGGAGCACGACCTGGAGAACATCGAGCAGGTCTCGCTGGACTCCTACAGTTCTAATGAGCAGTCTGATGACGGCTACCCACAAATGGGTTTGGATTTGGACACCATAGACAGTGGCTTTCTGGAGTCAGACTGTTCCAGCCCCTCTGCGTTTGATGGGAATGAGCAGATCGAAACTTCATCGCTGGATGGCGTGGGACGCTCCCATTCAAATTATGTCAAACAGTGGGTAGCTTTTACATCAGTTCAAGTTGATGCCCACAGCAATGGAAAGTAGCTGTTCATGGAAGTTTCTATTGCGACAACAAACTAAATCACAGCTGAATAATAGACAATAGAAAGTGAAAGCATCTACAAATAGTTTGAAGACTTCACTGGTTGGACCTAACTTGCTCACAATGTGTTTGTGAGCTGTTTTTTATTACACTGAACTGTATTTGTGGCATAAATGGACTCTTTAGACATCAGCTGTGTGATCATTCACAGGACATTGGTCTACATTAAGATTGCAGGACAGTATGTGTGGCTGCATCTCAATTTGCATACTATCATTCCTTTAGGTCTATAGACTTTAGTCAAGGTAGCGCCATATTTAATATGACCGGATTGGAAACGAGGCTGTGAGAGAATGAAGTACAGTGCGTTCAAAGGATTGTAGTGTTGTTTGACAATATACCAATTGTTCAGCAGACAAAAAAAAAATTGTTGACATTTTATAAAACAGTTGTGAATTGTGAAAAAGACCTGACCTACGACCTTTATGCAGTGTGTGCATTGTAAAGTCTGTAAGCCTGTCCTTCACAGCCTCGTTTTAATCAGTGTTAAGTTCAATATGGTGTCTAACCTGATTAAGTTCTGTAGTCAGAGGTTGTGCTACTAATAATACTTATTTGTCGCTCTAATGGACTGGGTTGTACTTTTTCTGTCATACTCTATTTTTATATTTCAGTAAAATATTGTAACACTATCTTAATGTGACTGTCACAAGAACATCAGAATCCCATGAATTGCTCTCTTCAATTAAAACGCAAGTCCATTTTTGACTGAAAGTAAAAGGAAGGAGGAAAAAAAACCAAAAAACTATGTAGTAATGGTGAGAAAGTTTAAGATAAAAAATATATAGGCCTAATTACATTTGCAGATGTATTATAACTGCGATAAGAGGTCACAAGAAATAAAGTCACAATTACAAGAAATTAATTAAACATTTCAAACCAGTGCATAAAAAGATAATTGTGATTTTATAGCTAAAAATCGCAACCAATCAAGTCATAGTTGATTTTTAAATAATTAATTTTTACTCTGAGGCAGGATTCCATAATTAGTGTCCTTTAAGGCCTGTTCCCACCAAGAATGATAACTGCAAAGTTTTAAAAATCATTCTAAATTTAAGCGAATTCACACCAAAACTATAACAATATAGAGGTACGATTCCACTTTCAGGATGATACTTTCCAGCTGATGAACAATAAAGGCATTGACAGCCAATCAGAATACATTCTGCTTTAACAAGCTCAAGCATTTAAAGTGCAGTCGACAGAACTGCAGCATGCTTCTATAATAAACAGAACTTTATTGTGCGTTGGTGTGAATGCTAATATAGTTAGCATTCTTGGTGTGAATTATGGAAAGCATTTTGAATTATTATGCATTTACAATTTTGTCAGATGAACCACATAACATCTGCATTTAGTGTGCAAGAGTAGAATTAGTGCATGCCAAATCATAGTCCATTGAAAAAGACATGCCAAAAGTGCAGGGGGTTTTACTATGTCAGGTGACCTGTTCAATAAAAGATTAATCTGTGCATATTTTTTGATAAGTTAAAGTTCAAGATTCGGTCACTGAAACCCCATACTGATCAACTAATATTCCGAGTATTTACAGATTGTCTAAACATATTTGAAACCTAAGATAAGTAACACATTTAGCTACATGCTAACACAAACAATACATGACTGGGGTTTGTGGTGATTTTATGATGCGGTGTTATGTCTCAATACTGGCTTACCATCTTACTGTACTTTCCCAGCAGCAGCTGAAGTACCGGTACATTTATTCAGCATGTAGCAGAAGTATGGGATGTGAGGTGCGACCAGTGGTTAGGTACTGATTATCTAATGAGATAAGACTGAGAATTATGCATTTCGTGACTTGACTTTTTTGAGCTTGCAGTTCTTCTGTCATTGCACACAATGTTGCAGTTATCAGAGTTTGCTCTGAGCAAGATAAGGCATGTTTCAGACAGATCTACAAAATGCCAGCCACCTGATAATACTACGGGTATTTCTACATATCAGATCATTTTTACAAATCATTAGCGCAGCAGAGAGAATACATTTTTTTGTGTTTTTTATTTTGTTTTTGGGGATTTTTGTTGTCAAGTGCTTTTTAACCTTTTCATTTTTCCATTAATGCTCTGATTTTCATGAAATGATTCATGCACTTTATTTTAATGATATGATTATTTATTACTAAGGAAGTAGACACTTTGATGGTTGGAGGTGATTACAGATTTTATTTGCAGCTAGAGTGGAGGGTTTGAAAGCAAACTTACATTTACTTTTTAAGGCCCGTTCACACCAAGAACGATAACTGTATTAGCGTCAACACCAGTCATGTGAACGATATGTCTGTTTTTCTAAGCAGGGGTGTCCAAACTCGGTCTGGCGGGGCCACTGTCCGCAGAGTTTAGCTCAAACTTGCATCAACACCTGCCTGCCAGTTTTATAGCAAAGAGCTTGATAGCTGGTTCAGGTGTGTTTAATTGGGGTTGGAGCTAAACTCTGCAGGACAGTGGCCCTCCTGGACCGAGTTTGGACACCCCTGTTCTAACCGCACGTGCGTCTGCCGATTTAAATTCTCAAGCTTGTTACAGCAGGATGGATTCTGATTGGCTGTCAATGTTTTTATCTTTCATCAGCTGGGAAAAAAATCGTTCTGAAAGTGATTCCAACGATATCGTTTCTCTGTGCTTTTATTGTTACAGCTGTGGACTCTGCTATTATTTAATATTGAGAACGATTTTTAGAACTAGGATATATTTATCGTTATTTTTATAGTTATCGTCCTTGGTATGAATGGGCCTTTAGCCTTATTACTCTAAAACTATTTTGTTTAAAAGCTATTCAGCCAAGTAAGTATTAACAAGCAACTTTTGCTTATATAAGAAACATCAACTTGTATTCCAACATTTGTGGCCTGATTTTTCAAACTGTATGCAGGAGCACTTTTAATACGTTTTCTGCAACAGCTAAAAGTGAAAGATGAAAAAGACACTGTGACATACAGTAGAAAGCCACAAATAAAAGTTCACTTTTGTAACTTTTAATCTCTTAAATCACTGCGCTAAATGTCAGCTGCAGTCATAGAATCAGTCAGATGTGGGCAACGTCACATAATGATGTTTCTGACTGGAAATGGTACAGATGTATTATTACTAGTATAATAAAAAAATAACAAAGAATTATGTTTAGGCCTATTCAAAATGCATTCAGATCCTCCCTTTGATATAATGTATGTGAACTCTTCTGTGCATAATGTGAGCAAACTTTCTCCTTGCTACAGTTACATTAAACGGTTTAAAATCTCCTAAGCGAATGTGTTTACCTGCAAAAGGTCATTTATTGTGAGAGTTTAGTGTGTAATTCCATTCGTGAAGTTTGGTGATGTGAGAACCTTGAGATGCCATCTTCACTAACGAGAGATTTTTCGATAAAATTTGAGGTTAAGACCTACATAAACAGGAACTTCTCTGTATATAAAGCCGTCTTGATGCCCTCACTGCCTCAGACTTAAGCTTTCACTCCATTATGTAATATTTCTCTAATGCTTCAGAATAAATTTGGTGAGTTGACGTGTCTTCTTTCAAATTTGAGCGTACATACATACTTGATTTTTAAGCATCTTGGGTGTTTTGACTTTTACTGTTTATTCTCATTAAATGTTCAGAATGTAAATTCCGAGTTTAAATGAATGGAACCCGAGGGGGGTTTATATTGAAGGTTTAAGATGAATCGTTTTTGTATTCCTCACTTGCAAGTCACCTTTAATGTCTTCTAAATTAATAAATTGTTACATTTATGCTGAACATTTCATATCTTGTCAGTTGCATGTGCGGAGTTGTGTGAGTTCTGGCCAAGTTGAAGTCTGGAAGAGCGTGTTCTTACAGTTTTGTACTTTCAGTGCAGGTTAAAGCCGCTTCACGGGGTAACGCGTGTTTCTTAAATCTGCAGTTTCAGTCACAATGGATTTGAACGCATGACCATTTCCCTGTTTCATCTCTGACAAAAGGGCACATCTGTGTGACAGATTACTGGCATACCATCAGCTGCTCTTTAAAATTACCAATCATTTCTGCTAGAAACATATCATACTGGCTGGAGGCTCATTCGATCATCAGTAACCAGTAAATCCAGTTATTCATTAAAATTGTCTCTTTAGTAATTCGTTTACATTTTTACATTTTAATTCGTTACAATCTTTCAGGGGGTTTTATGCGAATGGAAGTGTGCACTGCAAGATCTTCCCAAACATGGATTTTCACACACAGGAATTATAGCTGTCAACTTCAGAGAGTACATGAAGATCACATCTGCAATTTCACAGTAGAATTAGGCTTCAGAAGTTTTGATGAATATTCTATGACACTTCATTGTTTGGAAAATGGAACTGGGAATTCATCTCTGTTGGATGCTTCTTTTGAGCCAGTAAAAAATAGTGAATATTTGTATGTAATCAAAGAAAAAAGTAATTTACAGTTTATATTTCACATATATGAAGCTTCTCTCTTTTCTCAGTTAAACCAAAAACCCCATTTAATCTGACGTTACAATATGTAAATGGGACGTATCATTTCTTTTGGAAGAGTGGATATGAAAATCATACAAGCTCTACCCATCATATACGAATTCAAGTACTACAAAGATGGAGATCACATAAGTGTAAGACTGGTTATAGTGATGATTCAATTATGAATGTCCGCCATTCATAGGGCATGTTCTCTGTGAACATCCTCTGTTTCACCCACATCAAAGAAACATATGTGACACCATCTATCTATGAATTCATGTTTTGAAAATTGGATAAAAGTGTCTGCTAAATGACCAAATGTAAATGTAAAATAAATGTGGTTTATGAATGGCTTAACATTGACATTATTGTTTTAAGGAGATCAGTGTTCAACCAGACAAAGAAAGGATTCAGATTGAGGAAATGAAGCTTGATCCGTACACTATGTAGCCTACACTGTGATGGTGAAGAGTAAGGTAGATAAAACAAAGGACTACAATGGAACATGGAGCGATTGGAGCAGCGCTGTGAAATGGAAAACAGCATTCAGAGGTAAATACGGTGGTAGATTTACACTCTCATTTATAATATATCTGTTAACGTAAAATCAAAGTTGATCCATCCATGTTTTCTCTGTTGATTCTTTAAGTCTCTGATTTTTGTACAAGATGAGCCCAGTCAATGCTTATGTCCATTCCTGCTGCCAGGTAATTGTTTATCATATTCTGCTATTGCACCTCCAATGATTAAATGCAGGAAGATATGACACCATGGATTTCTGTAGATATGTAGACATTTTGAATTGACACACTCTCAAAAATAAAGGTGCTTAAAAGTTTCTTCACAGCGATGCCATAGAAGAACCATTTTTGGTTCCACAAAGAGGAAAATAACCCTTTCTTTTTTTTACCTTCTTACAATCTGAATAACCTTCTTTCGCTACAAAGAACCTTTTGTGAAACAGAAAGGTTCTTCAGATGTTAAAGGTTCTTAATGGTACCATTTAGACAAAAAGTTTTTTTTATGGCATCGTAAAGCACTTTTTTAAGAGTGTAATGCTGATCATTTATTCACTTTTGAAGTATGACTGTAGTCTGCATTTACAGGCATTTGGAAAATGGGTCATTCTGAAAAGCTCAGTGAATTTAGGTGTGTTGCTGTGATAGGATGCCACCTTTGCAATAAGTCAGTTTGTGAAATTTCATCCCTGCTAGATATTCCACAGTCAACTGTAAGTGGTATTATTGGAAAGTGAAAGTGTTTAGGAAGCAGCAATTCGGCCACAAGGCAATGTCAGCAAGAGCTGAGAGGCATGGAGGGTAAAAGTCGCCAGCACTCTGCTGGTTCCACAGCTGAAGGGGGGGGGGGGGGGTGGGCGGGGGGGCGGGGGGGGGATTAACAAACAACACGGCATGAAGGTGTCATATGATGCTGCTAAAAAGAACATTATTTTGTGTATTTGGTGTAATGAAATGTGTTTATGCGGTTTAAAGTAAAAAAAAACACATTATTTTCCACATACTGTACATTATTGTTTCTCCTCTATGCCCCACCTTTTTGAAACGCGTCGATTTTTACAAAACTCATCGATCTGAAAAAGCGAGGTGTACTGTGATTGGCCAATTATCCAGTGCGTTGTGATTGGCCGAATACCTCAAGCGTGAGACGGAAATGTTAAGCCCCTACCATACTGTGATGCCCTGTCCGGCCGGAGTGACGAGACATAAACATTAAAACCCATTACAACGAGGCATTTGTTGCATCCAGTGGGGACATAATTACTGATTATAATGACTTATACTGTCTTTTTATGCGTTGCGTTACGTCGCGCCGAGTAAACATAAAACCCTGTCTGCATTTATGATAAGAGAAATGACAAACAACAAGCGCTACTCTACACTTGCTCCAAAACCCGCGTTGAAATCATCGTGCAACGAAAAAAACAGCGGCCTAGCGTGAGGGGAAGCCACGGCTTAGCGTCCACTGAGGCCGGGATAGAGTGAGCTGAGGCAGGCTGGACTCCGCTCTGTCCACGGTGAAGTTGATGTATTTCCTCAGTGACCAGCACGGATTAGCTCTAGGCATGACAAAGTGGATATCGTCCTCTTTTGGAAGACCAAACAAAGTAGTTTCGCTTTCACAACGAAGCACACAGCGTCTTCACGACATGGCTGCAGCGTCAACAATACTACAGTGAGAATAAAAGTTAGGCCTTCCTTCTTTGCATGAACATTTGGGCGGCGTTATACAAATTTTCCCACATTGTGATGTAGACATGTGCGGGCGTGTTAGAACAAGCCGTTTTAGATAGGCGTGGCTGACTCTTAACTTTTATTAAAGAATATCTCTTTGGTTTTGAGAATTTAGTCTTTGCAACTTCAGGGATCTTATCTATTCACCAACAGCTTGTAACACTCCAAAGAGAAAGGAAAAAAAAATTGAAATCTCAGCAATGACCCTTAATATCAGACACGAAAAAAAGTGTGAGGCGGGAGCTGCATGGAATGAGTTTCCATAGACGAGCAACTGCCAGCAAAGCCTCACATTACAAGTATGTGTTCTGTGAACGTCGATTGAATTTAAGATTCTATGTTATCAGAATGATGGACCACACGATTATGGTTCTGCCGGTGGGTGCTCCCCCTGGGTGCTCCCCCCCTCTGCAATTTGTCCTTGATGACTTACTAATTTAATACTAAATTACTAATTTGCTGTTAAACTCCTCATATGAAGGCTTGCATGACATGTATAATTCAGTTTAGACAGTTTTGCAAGAATGTTTAGCGTCTGTGGTATAAAAAGTTCGCTGCGAGATGGTGGCGGAGTGAACGAGCAAGAGCTGTGAGAATTTTTATTTATTTTTCGGTTTTTGTTTGTTTTAATAGCAATATCTGTCAATACTTCGCCGACACTTAAACTGACAGTAATCAAAAAAGCCCATGGATAAAACATTCGGTAGGGAAAAACGTGCAAAAAAACAAACCAACTTCATATTATCTGTCAGAAACGTTATCAATGCTGTCAAAAACAGTAGCATTTAACACTAGTAGGCTACACAGATCTGTAGGTTGCAGAATTAAATTAAATAAGCAAACACTAGCCATGAAGAAGTCTATGCTATTTCTTTCAGTATAGTAGTTACATTTTTCACAAATCATGCTATAAACATTCACAAGAGCACTAGACAAAGTTATCAGCTATATAGCAACGGCTATTAATAAAAAACTATAACATACTATGGATGTTGCCATGAATAATAAACAACGGATAAAATTATCCACTTATAGTAACATATTAACAACGCTTAGTGATGCAATAAATAGGGTCCTATGGTTTAAAAATGAGCATCCCTCCAAAACAGAGAAAACATCTTTCACAAACATCTACATGTCTGCCTCTTTTAAAATGTGTAGTGTATATAATGAGTTGTATTTGTATGGGTTATTATACACAATTCTTTAAGATGTTTTTAAGATTTGTATGTTTTTTAGATAGAAGAGGCTTTCTTCTGGCAAGCCTTCCAAACATAGAAGAGAGTGTAATGTGTGCACATCCAAAAACTTTGGGCAGATGCTCGATCATATGAAACCCTTTACAGTGAATAAACAAAAATCGGCACACTGCCACTACTGCTCTCAAAGACAACGTTTATTAAAATCACAACGTTTCGACCCTAAGGTCTTCGTCAGGCAAAACAACAAGTGAATCAGAAGAGTAGGCTACATTTTATTATCAACATGATCTATCACACCTAAAATAATTCATCAACCTAATGATCTAATCACCCAATGAACAGAAAAAAAACAGCACAATAACCAATGTATACATAGTAGCATATCACAAAAAATGTTTCAAATCAAATCCCAAATTGAATCCTTTTGGAAAGAGAGTGTTTAAGGGTGTGTTCACACGTGTCATGTTTGGTTCGATTAAAATGAACCCTGGTGCGATTGCTCTGTTAGTGCGGTTCGTAAGTGTGAACGCTGCCATCTGAACCCTGGTGCGCACCAAACAAGCACACCCAGACCACTGTAAATATGAAACGCTTCCCTCTGTAGTAAAATTTTATTGATGTCACCATCCCTACTGGGTATTTTTACTTGTTCAATACCTAAATATCGAAGAGTCAACAAATTATGTTTAAAAGCATGGAAATGAATAGGGTTCTTTTGGTCCTTCAATCGTTACTTCTATGTTCTGCAATATGTGTTTTTAAAGGGTTACTCCACCCCAAAATAAAAATGTTGTCATTAATCACTTACCCCCATGTCGTTCCAAACCCGTAAAAGCTTTGTTCTTCTTCAGAACACAAAATAAGTCAAGCAAGTCACCTTTATTATAGTGCTTTTAACAATACAGATTGTGTCAAAGCAACTGTACAGCATTAATTAGGAAAATAGTGTGTCAATAATGCAAAGTGACAATAGTAAACACTCATTTTTCCTCATCCAGCTCAGTTCAGTTTAAATAGTATCTTTGCAATCATTTGCAATCAAGTCAACGATATCGCTGGAAATGAAGTGTCCCCAACTAAGCAAGCCAGAGGCGACAGCGGCAAGGAACCAAAACTCCATCGGTGACAGAATGGAGAAAAAACCTTGGGAGAAACCAGGCTCAGTCGGGAGGCCAGTTCTCCTCTGACCAGACAACCAGCAGTTCAATTCCAGGCTGCAGCAAAACCAGACTGTGCAGAGGACTCATCTGGTTCCTGTGGTCTTGTCCCGGTGGCCATCAAGGAGACAAGGTATTCACTGGGGATCTGTATCTGGGGCTCATCTAGTTGTCCTGGTAGAGGTCCTCTCTAGGTGCTGATCCACCATCTGGTCTGAATACGTACTGGATCCGGGTGACTGCAGTGACCATCTGATCTGGACACAGACTGGATCTGGTGGCTACGGTGACCTCGGAATAAGAGAGAGAAACAGACTAATATTAGCATAGATGCCATACTTACGATGTAGCGAGTATTGTACATCGGGTGTTATGGGAAGTGTTTTGCTGGGATGTCCACTCCTGTTAGGATTGGGGTCTGTTTGAATGTCTTCCACTTGAGAATTATCTTCATCACTGTGGAATGATCAACTTCAATTTGTTTGCAAATGGCTTTATTACTCTTCCCAGATTGATGGCAACAACAATTGCTTCTCTAAGATCATTGCTGATGTCTTTCCTTTATTGGCATCGTGTTAACACAAACCTGAAGGCTCCAGACCAGCAAACTGCCAAAACTTCTGCTTTTATAGAGGTGCTCACTCTTGGTGATGATCAGTTAATCAAAGGTTGGTCTATTTGATTAGCAGTGCCTGACTGCTACTTACCCTCTTAATTCCTATGCTAACAATAAGGGTCTCCTAACTTTGTCACATATGGCTCTTCCATTTTGGCATTATTTTTGGTAAATAAATAATGACACAGTGCAATATGTCTTGTGTCGTTGTTTATCTGAGGGTTTAGTTTCCAAAATGTAAGATCTGCCAAAGAACAGATTTTTTTTTTTACTATGATACAGAAAACCCATTGGAACTCTATAGGGTGGTTCTTACTTTTTCACATGACTGGGTATAGGGAGAGTGTAGACAAACAAAAAAAACAAATAAACAACCACTAACATAAATAAATGGTAACACTTTACTTGAAGGGGTGTGCATAAGACTGACATGACACCTTCATAATCATGACATGACACATGTCATGAATATGAAGGAGGTTTTATGCATCTTTATGACAACTGTCATTAAGTGTCATTCGCTCAGTTATGTAATTTTTAATGCAAATATGACATTATTTGACCTAACCCTAACCTAACCCTACCCCTACCCTTACCCCTAACCATAGCCCATAACAAAGACATCTCAAACAATGTCATCTTTGCATTAAAAATTACAGAACTGAGCGAATGACACTTAATGACATTTGTTATAAACATGCATAAAAACCCTTCATATTAATGACATGTGTAATGTCATGATTATGTAGGTGTCATGTCATGATTATGAAGGTGTCATGTCAGTCTTATGCACACCCCTTCACGTAAAGTGTTACCAAATAAAAATAAATATGAAGAGAACTATTAATACATTTTAAGAGGGCAAACTAGAGGTAAATGGAAGAGTGAAATAAATAAATACATTTGGAAGTAATTATAACTTTGAGCAGGTAAACTTCTATAGAAGTACATGGGAGAGAATAGCAAATGCATGTATGCAATCACATTTGCTTCAACGGCAAAAGAAAAGTATCCACATGAGAAATACATTATAGGCTAGCTAGAGAGATGGATTACTGCCGTCAGAAGAGAGAAATGCAATCTTTCAGTCTCTGTAGCCAACTCTCGCAAGATAAATAAGCAAACCGCAGTTTCAAAAAACAAAGTCAATATTTTTTTGACGATTTTAATATCATTAATATTATTATTACTACGGAGCCTAAAAACATAGGCCTATTAAGTGAACCCATCCTTTTTATTGAAAAAAAACACTCTTTTATACTTTTCATCTGAAAAACAGAAGCTATTTTACAAAAACCAGCAAACTGCAACAAAGTGGGAACAAAACTCATCTCCAATCACCTGTGAGCAGAATAGGATTGGAGTGATGGAAAAGGAGAAAAACACAAGAGCTTCAAAGGGAGCTTTACAATTCAGCCTAATAAAATATTGGCTATTCGAACCAAATATAGTCTTAGTATTAGTATAGGCCTACTTATTTTTTTTTTACAGCCCGTGATAATTAATACATTACAAAACATTGTAAAAATTAAGAATTAGGCTAAAAGAAACGTCTACTTCTATCATGGCTTGGATTACAGCATCACGCGCCTTCTTTTTGAACATGATTTTTCTCCATTGAGGCGGGGGGGGAGCAATAATATAATAATAATTATATTATTGCTCCTCAGTGTGTTCATTTTGTAATTCTGCATATGTTTTATCATTGCCCATTCACCAAGTCTTTTTGGTCAGAAGTTACCTTGTTAATTTTTTCCTGCTGTAACAAAATGATAGAAATACCAGAATCTATCATTTTTTTGTCAGATTTTCATTCCAAGGACATTAATCTGGAACATATTGTTTTATTGCTTTGTCATCTGGGTAAATTTCCCCTTCATAAAGCCAGAACCATTCATTGCAAACCTAACTTTAGAATGTTTTCATCTGAGATAAAGTCCCTTTTTACTTCTTTTAAGAATATGTCAAATCCTTTGAACTCAAAGGCTTCTAAAACTTTTAACAATCTTGAGTCTATTGTAAGCTATCTTTAAAATACTTTCCTTTTTTTTTCTTCTTCTTTATCATTGGTGTAATTTGTTAATTTGTGTAGCTTGTCTAACTTCATGTGATGTCTGTTAGCTCCATGTTACTTCATAACTGTTGTTATTCTTTCAACTGCAATAAAAAAAATGGTATATTATTGCACTGGTTGGCTATTGAAAGGGCAAGCGTAAGGATTTCTGGTAGCCAAATGTTGATATTGAAATCCCAAAAAAACCAAACCGCCCTACCCCAAACGGGTCTTGCCCCTATTTTGATAGCTCAGCCCCACACATACATATGCAACCCAGGCAACGATTAGTTCTGTGAAACAAAGCAAAATCAATGTTACACCGTGTCTACACCGGACGAGAGCGGCGCGGCGAGGCGCAACAAATCCCCGACCGAAAACTGTGCAGGTTCTTTTAGACGTGCTGACACCACTTTCAACATGTTTTCAAAGGTCGTTTTGGATGCGTCCAGTTTAGGCAGGACTTTAGCTGTGTTGACACGGTGTTACTCACCTATCGAGAATAAACAAAGTAACCTCGGCGTCCGATCGCAGGCCTCCGCTCCTTGATTTCTCTCCAGCGCTGGAAAGCTGATCCGCTATTTACACGGGTCCTACTTCTTGCCACAAGCCTTCTTTTGTTCCACAGACGTTTCCTCTTTTGTTTTTTATCCGCCATCTCTACCTTTCTGTCGGCTTGGCTCGGCTAATGTCCTTCCTGTGCACTGAACACTCTCTCCTCCACATCATGAGTAGACACGCCCCTTACTGCTGATTGGCTACAAGTTTGTTTTGCGATTCGGCCCGGATCAGTTTTCTAAAGCGTTTTTGAAAAATCACATACCCTGCCTTTAACTGTGAGCAGACCGCGTGTCAATCAATGCATTGGAGAAATAAAGAAAGAAACGAAGCCACAAGCAACCATATATTTTTTTAAATAAGGCCAAAAAAAACCGCACCCCGAGACCCGGGATTTTTTTCACGCAACTTTACAAAAGAAGAAGCCTAAAGTCGCGTATAATACGCGGACTTGGCAACTCTTTCGGCGTCTCCCTCATTGCGCGCGCTGTGGAGATGTGCCGCCCTCTGCTGTCTAGAGTGTGCGCTGCGCGAGCGCTTGTTGTGGTGTGACGTCAGAGCTGCAGCGGCCATCCACTACAGCTCTGCAATGACAACAATACTGAGACATTTTCCGCCTGCAGCCGTCCATGTCCAAGACCAAGAGCCAAGCTGTGAGTATATGATGAAAAACACAACATAACACTCGAGTCACACTGAATGAGAGGATGTCCTGGAGTCGCATCTGTACTCACACTGTCTAAATTAGCCACTTGCTATCTTCTCCTAGCTAAGCAGCTTAGTGTTTTGGGAGGGGTTTCACTTTAGTAAGTTTTATTCTGTAAATGTAATTTAAATAATTCAAGCAATTTGTTTGTTTGTTTAGGCGTTTTGGAAGACGAAGGTCACGGGCTTGTTTCTTTCAGCGTTCCCTAATTTTTATGTTATAAAAAAAATAAAAATAAATCCGTGCTTTAACATAGTTCGTCGTTATTGCATGTAGTTATGTCATTAGTTATATGCAGCGCAATTTTATTGCAGTTACTGTGGTTGTTTTGACATGTAGTTTGTCAGCTGACAGGCTAAAAACAAGCAGCAGAACATGCCAGAGGAAGTGACGCAGCAGCGCAGAGTCGGTTAATGATGGATTTGTTTAATTTGTTTAAGGTGTCTGTACAGTCACCTCATAAAACCGCTCTCACTAGAGACATGCTCACTTGACAAACAACACCATGACATTTAAACAGCCGTACACCAGCTAATCCAACTCTGACTGTTTCTGCTGCTTTACAGCAGAAGAGACATGTAAACAAATATTGCTTGTCATGATCATTTCCACAAATTAGCCCATATACAGATTCAAAGCAGAGGAGTCGCACTGGGATAAAACAGCAAAACAATCTACAGAACTGAAGAAAATTATGTTTTTTTTTTCTTCTTGGATGTGACTTTGATTCAAATCAAAATGTCAAACAAGTTAGCATGTCATGGGTGTTTTATATTTGACAGTTTACTTTTTTCTTTTTTCTTTTAAGGATATTTGTTGCACAAAACTAGATGTACAAACCGAAATGTTACGCTTTTACACTTTATGGTCATGGAAATGGATGAACTCTTAAATATCATGTAAATATTGATATCAAATTTTCAGAAGCATTTTGTGTCTTTTTAGTATAGAAGCATGTTTCTGCCACATAAGAGGGAAAAAAAATCATCCATTGGTATGCTATCAATTATGACATAAGTCAAATTAAATGAAACTAAGTCATAATTATAAGATTAAAACATTGAAATTATGACAAACAGTTGAAATTATGCATTATTAAGTCTCATTCTTTTATCTCGTAATTTTGCCTTTTTATCTTCTCATAATTATGGCTTAGTATCTCATGATTTCAACTTTATATGTTATGACTTTATGTGGCAGAAATTGACTTTCATGTATTACAGATTATTTGGCAGTAAAAAAAAAAAAAAAAAAGGATAATTTAAATATTGGAAAATACACCACAGCAGTATCCAGACTATGATTTCTAAAACTACTTACTATTTAGTATCACAATTTAATTCACTTAACATTTAGGGGCCAGAAGAAAAGACCCTGTAAATACTTCCACAAGATCAATAGCTTGCCGCTAATAAATACTAAAGTTAATTAGACGAATGCAGCTGTACTAGGATGTACAAAATTGTGTTTTGACATCTGCGTTAGGGTGCTGTTTATGTGACCACACATTTGATAATGAGCCACAGCACATGCAGGAAATTCATGCTGCATCTCTTACCTACGAATGCACTGAATGAAACGGTTACTCAGAGTCATTGTGCATGGCTGTGTGTGTGCTAAACAAGTGTTTACACTCTCGAAGACACAATCTGACATTTGCAGCTTGTATGTCTCGACATATTTGGCACCTACGGAGATGTTGTCTCACAAATGTTTAACAGCAATATGCAGACAGGCGAGACATTGTCTACACATATCAGTCTTTTGCTGTGTTGATTAAGATTATGATTTGTTTTTCAAAACATAAAAGCACTTTGTCTAGACCTTTATGAATGTGTTTTCCTTGTGAGGGCACTTTATGACCAGGCTTACTAACTCGTTTGCATTCACGCTTGTTTTGGCAGCCTGTCAACCTTTACTATAGTGTCCTTTCATGCATACAGTGCCACTATTTGTTTTTTAAGTCACCCAATGCTGGCTGTTAAAGATGTCATGTCAGGGTATTGTATTTGTTGACTCTTATCAAAACTTGACTTCCTAATCTAGTTTTAAATGTGACTTCCAGGAAAGATGTCCGTTGTGCGATCAGATTACAGCGTGGTACACTATTTTGATGGCATTGATCCTGAAGGAGGTGGAGGCCTTATTCTGCAGCTTGTAATTGTTACTGTTCTTTTAGCAATTGTGTTTATGCCACTCCCATTTATATTATTAATGTGATATTAAGGAAGTGATGTTACCTGTTAATACACACACTACCAGTCGAGTTTCTCATGATCTTTCTTAATATATTCTGACAAACATAATGTCTATATGTGTATTTCTTCAGAAACCCAATATTTTAATTGAAATCTGTTTTTTAAAAATAAATAATAATAAAAAAAAAATTTTGGTAAAACATAATTATGTCAAAAAGTAGAAATTCTGAGATAGGCCTAAGTCATTATAAAAAGTTAAATTCAAGTTTATAAAATATGATAATTAAAGTCATTAATGACAGCCGAAATGATGATATTGATTAAGTAACATATTTTTATCTCATAATTTTACATGTTGAATCTTCTCTTAATTATGGCTTAGTATTTCATAATTTATACTTTTTATGTTGTAAATATGACATTGTCATAATTATGATTTACCAACGCATGGATTTATGTGAGGAAATGTCTTTTATGTATTCGAGATATAATTTGACAGTACATATTTTGCTAATTTGAATACATAAATAATTATAATAAATATATCATATGTATAATTCTAAGTAAAGATGATTTGGATGGCTGGTGAACCCAAAAACTGACCAAAAAAAAAACATCCCAGGATGCTGTTTTTGTCTGCATTAATGCTTTTTTCATACTATTGTGACTTAAAATTTTTTATTCGAAATAGTATTATTCAGCACTGAAGAGAATAATTAAATATATAAAAAAAAATAAATAGTATAAAAACTTAAAAATAGTATTAAAAAAGAATTAGATGGTGTGTAAAAACGTTTGACTGGTGCTGCACATGTCTGAGATTGTCTTATTTTAGTACTGTTTACGGGCCGTTTAAATTCCTTCTACCGTTTAATGTGTCATAATGCGGTGTGTATATGGCATGATTTCTACTATTGTCTGTATGTCAAGCTCCTGCAGCATCCATGTTGTCAGTTACAGGCAGAGGGACAGTCCTCTTTAGTTTCTGTGGTTGAGTGTGTTTGGCAAAGTGGTATTGGAGAAGTGCCTTATGTAGCAGGTGTCTGGAAAGTACCAGGGTTTTACACTAATAACAGAACCTTTTAGAATATGTTTTTTTTCTCGTCTCTCCACATTTCTCATAGTAAACAAATGAAGAGTGATCAGCCTGCTTTGGGGAAGCAAGTCTTCCTTTATTTGCATGGCCCCGGGTGTTATCTTAAAGCTAAACTGCCTCATGTTGATACAGATATACCTTTATGTATAAAAGATACATGCATACATATAGCAGTGGTCTAGCAGTCCAGTAAACAACATGCTCCTAACTGGATAGATGAATTATAATTAGTCTTGACTCTCAGGTTCCTCTTTGTGAAGATAGACACTGATAGTCTTATCTAAATGCGACATTGCCCCATATAAACATAAAATGGCATTTACAAGTAAATAAATAAAGATGTAGATTTGCCTGAACGAAAGAACTCTACTGTACTTGCTTGGATGCTATTTAAAGTAAGTATCCAATATTCACCCAAAAATGAAAATTTGCTGAATATGGGCTCACCCAAACTCAGGCCATCCAAAATGTTGATGAGTTTGTTTCTTCATCTAAACAGATTTGGAGAAATGGATCATTACCTCACTTGCTCACCAGTGTGGAGCCTCTGCAGTGAATGGGTGCCATCAGAATGAGAGTCCAAACAGCTGCTAAAAACGTCACAATAATCCACAAGTAATCCACACGACTCCAGTCCATCAGTTAACATCTCGTGTAATGAAAAGATGTGTGTTTGTAAGAAACAAATCCATCAATAAAACATTTTTAATGTAAAAAAAAAAGTCCTCTATTCATAATACTGCTTTCTCCAGTAAAAAAAAGTCGCCTCGTCTGAATCAGGAGAGAAATATGCACAGATCAAGCACTGCTTACAAGCAAAGCCTTTTCAAAAACAGTTCCAAACAAAATAAATTGATGGATTTTGATGTGAGAGGACAACAGGGGATAGGCTTTTTACTGGAGGAAGCGTTATTATGGATTATGGACTCGTATTTTGTCCAGAAGCACTGGTTTTTGTTTTATTAAGCTACTGATAAGATTGTAGTGATTTAAAACGATTTATGTGTAAACTTATTAATAAATAAAAAAAATAAAAATAACTAAGAGAGCACCTTCAAACGATCACCTCGTGAGTTTCGTTGAGGTACAGCACATGTGGTCAGCAACAAAAGTGTAGTTACACTTAACCAAAACCGTGGCGCAAAAATTATGTTTTTGTAACTTCATCAGGGTAAATATTTTGCGTTCTCTGCAGCGTAAACAAAGGCAGGTCTGAGTGAATGAATGCGAGTACTCGTAATCCTGGGTGAAAACAAACACAGCATCCCCTTGCGGACGCTCTACTGTACTTTATCAGCTGCGGTTACTGCCTCAAGGTGTTTTGTTTCCATCATCGCACATGCAGCCGCATGTCTGATTCTGTGTCATGTTTGCTCTCTGTGTGTGTTTTGCTCGTTCAGTACGATGCTGCTCCCATCCAGCCTAGCGCGGCGTTGTGTCCCTGTGCTTTTCATCAATGGTAAGGACTCAGCTCAACTCCAGCCTTCCTCATTGTCTCAGTATGGAAGTCCGCGGGGGTGAGGCAAGCGCTCAGCCAAAGACGTCTACCATCAAGCCTCCACAATCACGCAAGAAGGAGGATTTCAGCTTTGGCAAAATTTTAGGAGAGGGTTCCTTCTCAACGGTGGGTACAATTTTGGTTTTAGTAGCCTAGACGTCAGAAGATTTAGCAGTAAAATGT
This sequence comes from Sinocyclocheilus anophthalmus, assembly GCA_018155175.1. Classification (NCBI taxonomy): domain Eukaryota; kingdom Metazoa; phylum Chordata; class Actinopteri; order Cypriniformes; family Cyprinidae; genus Sinocyclocheilus; species Sinocyclocheilus anophthalmus. The sequence goes on along the minus strand of JADLZN010002672.1, from coordinate 46,817 downwards.
TCTATAACTATTTAATAATTAACAATATTTAAAAACAAATTTATATATTTTTTGGGGGGCCAAAATAGCCAGTTTAGTGACAGATATTTTTGGTAGTTTAATAACAATAAAGTTTTACGATGATTTCATTGATTTGTTGTAATAGCTGTACCATTTGAATGAGGTTGTGCTTGCAAAGGAATGGCCACAGGAAAGGACATGCAAGAATGGGCATTCACTATAATAAGTTCGAATTGATTAAATTATATATGTTAGTTGTTAATTTAATATATATAATATCTATATGATAGTAAATTAAAAACTAAACTGATGTCAATTTGTTTTCCAGTGAAGATTCTAGAGAAGAATCACATCAGGAAAGAGAATAAAGCACACTATGTGATCAGAGAGAAGGACATATTGTCAAGCATAGATCACCCCTTTATCGTAAAGCTCTTCTTCACATTTCAAGATTCCCATAAATTATGTATCCTTTTCAGAGTAAAACTGTGGTGTTGAACTGTGAAATGAAATCAAGTGTGTGTTTGTTAAACTCATTATTACTTTGTTAAAATGTTCTTAACTTCTAATCCATCAGATTTCGCCCTCAGTTATGCAAAGAATGGAGAACTACTTAGATACATTCGCAAAATAGGCTCATTTGATGAGACTTGCACAAGATTCTACACTGCTGAGATAGTTTGTGCGCTCGAGTATTTGCACGCAATGGGAATTATTCACAGGTAATTTACACTTTTGACCAACAATATGACCCTAGGAATAATTTCGTAATGCATTTTTAAATATTCATTTGAATTTTGATTTATTTATTTATTTTTATTTAGGGACCTTAAGCCAGAGAACATTTTACTGAGCGAAGACATGCACATTCAAATTATGGACTTCGGGACAGCAAAACAGTTGTCAGCAGACAGCGTTCAAAGTAACGCACCATTATTAAATATTTCGTGGAATTGCTTTGCTCTGGTTGTTGTTTTTTCCTAGCGACTGTCGATAACTTCCTTCAACCCCCTTGTAGGTCAGGCATGAAGCATTTGTTAGCTATAGATACACTCACAACAGCTCTCAAATAACATAAATATGGGACAGTCTATCATTTTTCTTTGTGCACATATATGAGTTGTTAGCCAGCGTGGTTACGGCCACTGAAGATATGTAATGATGTTTTGCCCACCTAAATCTGCTCTAATATCAAGATTTGTCTTTATAGCAAGAGCCAATTCTTTTGTTGGCACTGCACAGTACGTTTCTCCAGAGCTGCTGATGGAAAAATCAGCCTGCAAAAGGTTTTGGCATTTAATGTGCAATATTACCAGATTAAGATGTGAATAAGTTGCATTGAAATTGTTTTATTTTCTGTGATATTGCTCTTTTAGTTCTGACCTCTGGGCACTGGGTTGTATAATCTACCAGCTGGTGGCTGGATTACCTCCGTTTAGAGCCGGGTAAGTTATTGATCAATTCAAAATAATGTGGTGATGATGCTTTGCACTTCAGCTGAAGTGCTGGTGGTTGATCACTGTTGTAATTGCAGTTTTAAAAAACATGGTGTGAAATAACAGGAAGTGTTGGCTTTGGTGTTTATGACTTGTTTGTGTAGACAGTACAGAGGGCTTCTGAGGAAACCCCAACCACTGGGTCACATGACCCGCTTGCCGTTTTGGTTACATTACAACCAATACATTGGCTTGGACGGCCGTTGAAAACAAAATACTCAACCACGTGACTAACTTAACCCTTTCGTTCTCTCAGCTGATTCAGAGCTCTTCGCCCCAGACCATTCAGTTGATATTGATTTAGTTCAGTTAGTCATTTACTTTTGTCTTTTAATAGGAACGAGTACTTGATTTTCCAAAAGATAATAAAGCTGGAATATGAATTTCCTGAGAAGTTCTTCCCTAAAGCTAAAGATCTGGTGCAGCGACTGTTGGTAAGAATCTTTGTTTCCATTACCTATCATCACTTTCGGGCCGCACGAGTGTGTTGAAGCACACTCATTGTTTTCCTTCTGATTTCAGTCTTTGGACCCTAGAAAGAGGCTAGGATGTGAGGAAATGGGTGGGTTCAATCCACTGAAAGGCCACATGTTCTTTGAGACAATCGCATGGGAGAACTTGCCTTTTCAGACTCCACCCAAGCTGACCCCTTACCTACCAGCCATGGCTGAAGATGATGAAGACTACTATGGCAATGTTAGTTACATTTATCATACCTATTATGCACAGTACTGTGAAAAATTACATATAAACAGTGTTTTGATAGTTTTTTCTTTTGTTTTATTTTGGGTTATTTTTTGTTATGATTTTTATTTTGTTGTTTTTGTTTCTTTGTTTTGTCTTTTGTTTGGTTGTTTTTGTTCTGTTTTTTATTTTGTTATTTTTGTTTCTTTGTTTTGTGTTTCGTTTGGTTGTTTTTGTCATGTTATTTTTGTTTCTTTGTTTTGTGTTTCGTTTGGTTGTTTTTGTCATGTTTATTATTTTGTTATTTTTGTTTCTTTGTTTTATGTTTCGTTTGTTTGTTTTTGTCATGTTATTTTTGTTTCTTTGTTTTGTGTTTCGTTTGGTTGTTTTTGTCATGTTTATTATTTTGTTATTTTTGTTTCTTTGTTTTGTGTTTCGTTTGTTTGTTTTTGTCATGTTATTTTTGTATCTTTGTTTTGCGTTTCGTTTGGTGTTTTTTTGTTGCATCGTGTTTTTTGTTTTGTTTTTGAAAATAGCCTCATGCATTAAGAAATTAAAATTGACCACTTATTAAACCTATAAAAACTGGGTTCAACTTTACAGCTAACGTTTCATGTTTCTTTTAAGTCTGGATGAAATCAAAATTGATCCTATTTACTTAGCACACCTTACTAGTCTTGTGGTGAACAAATAACCCATGCAAGTTAATCCACTGAAAATTACTTTGTCTTCGTAATATCGTCAAAATCTGAAAATTTGCTTCCCATCTAGAATGGTGTTTCTTCTAATGACGTCAGCTTGACGGCTTGTGCAGAACATCCTTATACCCTCTCCTGACCGTCAACCTGCTGTGAGCTAGAGATGGTGCTAAAATCAAGCTCTGCCGTCAATATTTTTTTTATCATTTAATATTCTTTTTCACTTTTTGATACAAAATAAAATCGGCCACGAGTTCAGGTTAAATTAAAGTTAAATATTTAAGTTTCTATTAATAGTACAAATTGTGAGCTCATAAGTGCAGGCTCGCTGGGTCTTGTCACTGTGTACTGATTTGCTGTTTTATTTGAATCCCCCAGTATGAAGATCTCCTCAGTCAGTTCAGCAGCCTGCGGGTGGTCCCATCCAGCTCATCTCAGATCGTCCCACTGAGATCCTGCAGCAATATTGAGCAGTACATCCATGACCTGGACAGCAACTCCTTTGAGCTGGACCTGCAGTTCTCCAGTGAGGAGAAACGACTTCTGCTGCAGAAGCAAACAAGTGGCAACCCTTGGTATGTTATAACCTTCATTCAGAAATTAGTTTTCTTGCTCATAAACGTTCATTCTGGTTAAATATTAAATTGCCATCCTGTAGTGACAGCGCAGTTTAAACACACATTCATTTTGTTATTACACATAGTAATAGAGATTATAAAGGGTTGCGTGTGTATGTGCTAATAATGATCTTTTTTATCTCTTGCATTTCCTGTTAGGTTTTTTTTATAGCATGTTGTAAAACGAACTCTTGATCATTAGAGTGCTGTTTTCAACAACACCAAGTAGCACTAACTGCCAGCTTGTTATTCATTAACATCTGCTAATTTTTTCTGTCTTAAAGGCACCAGTTTGTTGAAAATAACTTGATATATAAAATGGGACCAGTTAACAAACGAAAGGTAAAAATCTTTTTTCTCCCTGGCTCTTATCTTTTATGGTATCTAGAGTGAAAAACAGGTGCATGGTTTTCTTTCTTTTTTTTTAAAGAGTTAAATACGAAAACAATAGCACCCTCTTTTGGCTGCAGTTGGTAATGACAGTAAATGTTTTTGACCCTTTCTTGTTTGTCATTTTTCACAGGGACTGTTTGCTCGACGCCGTCAGCTTTTACTGACAGAAGGGCCACATCTATATTATGTGGATCCTGTGAATAAAGTACTAAAGGGGGAAATTCCATGGTCTCCAGAGTTGCGTCCCGAGGCCAAGAATTTCAAGACATTTTTTGTCCACACGGTAAAAATTCTAGTATTTTTTAAAACGTTTTTTATTACATTATAATATAAATACATAAGCAGTTTTATATATAGATATTTCTATAATTGATTTGTAGGTTATGATGTTATAGTTATTTGACTAATATTTGCCTTCTCTAGAAGCTTTATGGATGGTATTAAAGGTGACATATCATGAAAATCTGACTTTTCCAGGTTTTAAGTGCTATAATCAGATCCCCAGTGCATCTACCAACCAAGGAAACGTGAAAAAGATTAACCCAGTAGCTTTGTTTTGGGAAGCCTTTTCTGCAAGCGTCTGAGAAAACCAGCACGTCAGATTTCGCTCCCTTGGTAACGTGGCAAAGGGATCTCATTATAATAATACCGCCCCTTAATCTGTAAGTTTACACCCACGGCGCCGTCATTTTGTTTTCGCAAGCGACAACGGTGTAATGCCACGGCAAAGTTTGAGCAAAACACGCTAACTGTTCTGTCTTTGGCTGCACAGATGAGCACAGAACACTATTTAGAGTCCCAGCCTCAGATGAGACAAGAGAGCAGTGGATTTATTGTTTTATTTAATGTATATTGCTGCTGCCACAAAGATCTAAAATAAACATGCGATTTATTCCCAGCTGTTTACCTTCACAGACATAACCGACTGTTTTTGTAACTCATGCGTTTTTAACATAAACTTGTGTGTGAAAGAGAACTTAGTTCAGTACTCGCATGCTGTGACAGTGCTTTCTGTGTGTGTGCTTCGGATGTGTGCACTCAGAAAACCGTAAGTCAGAAGTTTAAACTATTATGGTTTAAAATGCATGATTTCAGCGCAATAAACATTTTAATCAGAACCAAAACAGATGTTTTTTTTACCAGGTAGGTTGTAATGGCACAGCTCTATTCTGGAAAAGCTGGAAAAGGGGGCGGGGAGCAGCAGCTCATTTGCATTTGAAGAGACAGGCTCGAAAAACAGTGTGTTTCTGCTTCCACTCAAAATAGGCGTTTTTAAAATGATATAATAAATGATCTGGGGGGTATTTGAGCTGAACTTCACAGAACATTTGGAGACACCAGAGGACTTATATTACATATTGTAAAAAGGGGCATAATATGTCTCCTTTAAATGAATAGTTAACCCAAAAATTTTAATTTGTACTCAGAAAATGTACTCACCCTCAGGCCATCCAAGATGGAAATTAGTTTGTTTCTTCATGGAAACAGATTTGGAGAAATGTAGCATTATATCACTTGTTCACCAATGGATCATCTGCAATGAATGGGTGCCGTCAGAACGAGAGTCCAAACAGCTGATAAAAACATCACAATAACCCACGAGTACTAACACGGCGACAGCATCAGTTAAACATCTGTGAAGTGAAAAAGTAAGTATTTGTAGGAAACAAATCCATCATTAAGATGTTTTAACTTTAAACCTTTTCTTCCCGCTAAAATGTGAGTGCTCTATCCATAATATTGCTTTTCCAGTGAAAACGTCATCTTGTCTGAATCAGGATTTGTTTCTTACAAACACATAGCTTTTCACTTCACACGATGTTAATTGATGGACTGGAGTTGGAGTTTGGAGTGTCATTCTGACGGCACCCATTCACTGCAGAGGATCCATTGGTGAGCAAGTCATGTAATGCTTAATTTCTAGAAGTGGCAGATCCCAAAAAAAAAAACCTCATCTACATCTAGGATGGCCTGAGGGTGAGTACATTTTCATCAGATTATCATTTTTTTGAGTGAAATATTTCTTTAAATGTATGGTACTTTGATAAATGCATCATACTGACTGATTAGTAAATATAATTTATATGACGTAGTATTAACATGGTGCTCTAAGGTTACATATCCAAAGAAAACATGGTGATATCATGGTACTTCTTGGGACTTTGCTAAATGCTGCTAAATCTTTTTATTGTTTTCTCATGTGCAGCCAAACAGGACATATTATCTCATGGATCCCAATGGTAATGCGGACAAATGGTGTAAGAAGATTCAAGAGGTGTGGGGAACAGTATATCACTAATAAGAGACTACTAGCGTGCTGGGGCATCAGAAGACCACTGGAGTCAAGGCAAGGCTTAGAGGTCTGAGTCCTTCACCATTCAGCTACCAATCAGGAAGTCAACTGTGCATTTATGGGACTAGTGCATCAACATTCCTTCTTGAAGTAAAAAGATGTTTTGCTTGCAGTGTTTTTGTCATATTTAGCAGGTGTAATATAAAATCAAAGATTAGTAAAACTCAGCAAATCCACAATTTGTACTCTATATATGTGTATGTAGATATGTATATACATAGGAAGTATCCCAAAAGCTTGGGGGGAGGGGGAAACACTCAATCTGTTGCCTTTTAAAATAATAAGGATAGCTATAGAGGACACTCAAATGATCCTACAGGTCAAGTACATATTAAATTGATACACATATCATTAATATATTTATATTTATTCTCTAAGTCATGTTGTTCACCTGTATTATGTCATATTACATGTAATTATCATCATCTGAAAAAGAATCACTTTTGAGCCGTTATATTTAGTCTGAAATGTACCCAGCAATGGATTTTTTTGTGGTTTCACATGTGAAACTTGCACTGGGCTCCTTAAATCTGCTGTATATATTTGTTTCATATTATACTTTATTTATAAACATTGGTTTAGTTTGAAAATAAGTACTTGATAAGGTACGTTACACAGTATGCACAGCAAGCGAGCAGCCTTAGGTGTTGCGACAAAAGCGGACGGCTGTCAACAGTCACGTTTTGTCGAGCCGGGTCACTCTCTTGCAGTGTAAATATGGTGTTATACCTACGGGAATTGAGCTGTGAAGAGAATCGCAACTGTAAATAAGGGCCGTGTTTGCAGATGCAGTTTTTGACCACTTTATTGTACATTTAAAAGGATGCTGGTCCAGCACAGACAAACGAAAATGCTGTAACTAAGTGAGAACCAAGCACAGAAGTGTGTTTTTCTTCTGTTGTGTTTTCTCCTTGCATTTTTTGAGGAATTGTTCAATTGTGTATTTATAACACGACTAGGTTTGCCAACGAATGTAACTGTGATGTACAGATGATGTATTATTCAGAAAGTAACACGGTGTTACTGGATTTGCACCTTGTATAATTTTATTCTTATATAAGGCCATTTGCTGGCAGTGGCTCAGCCTGTAGTACCTAATATTATTTATATTCTAATATTCAGAGATTTTAATGGACTCATGTTCAGGGGCCACGTGTTGTAAATATTGAGATGTAAAGCCTTTGAATGTAAATGATGGCTGTAATATTTTGCAATATTTTTGTGTGTCCTAATCAGGTCACTTAAATTATATCAGATTCAATGTTTATGCCCTTGGGTTTCTGTGCACCTTTAATGATACTAAAGAATGTCCAGGAGAAAATCATGCTAATAAAAGTGTATATGAAGAGTAACATCTTTCTGCTTGTGTTTCTGACATGTGCGAGACAGCAGTGCTAAGACAACAGCTCCCAATAGACTTTCCATGTCTTGTACATTTGGCTCTCTCATGCATGCTGGCTGTTTTCATTTCTCAACATCTTGCAGCGCTGAAATGAGGTCATACCGAATGAACTCACCATTCAGCTTTCCAGGTTTTAAGGTAAACATATACACAGAAAAACAACAGCTATGAGAAACACATGCCTGCTATTCGCTGTACTGTCTTTTGTATTATCAGTCTTCACGTGGCTCACTCAAACAGTCTTTATTCGATGCGTATTGCACGAGAACACAAGCATGCACACACATAGCACTGATGCAGATAAATGATCTGATTAAACCATAGAAATATAAACTAGATCACTAAACTTATCTAAGCCTTTGAAATAGGAACTGTTCTACTTGTGTTTGTCAAACTGAACCATTGATATATTAAATGTGTATCTGATTAAACCAAAGAAACACTAACTATTTCATTATGGAAGCCTGTTCTCACAGAATAAGAAAAAGTATATTGCTTTTGTAAATCATAATTATGACAAAATAAAATTATGACTAAGACGGACAGTCAAAATGTAGTCAGTTCAACTTTTACAATTGTATCTCATAATTTTGACTTCTATCAATTATGACTTAGTATATCATCATTTTGATTTAGTATGTTTTAATTGCTTTTGACTTCAAATTTGAATCTCATAATTATGACTTAGCTCCTCATAATTTCAAATTGTTGTCATATTTGATCTTTTATCTCATAGTATTTTATAAGTATGACTTTTTATCTCATAACTGACTTTTTATCTGTCATAATTCACTTTTTGTCTCAACATTTCGACTTTTAAGCTATGTTATAATCACTTTGTTATATTTTAAGCATGGGGGAACCCAACAAAGCAGTCATACGGGCAGGTTTTTGGAATTGCCCCCATTTTATTCATCACCTGCGAGCTGGAAATATAAACATTCCATTGATGTATGGTTTGTTAGGATACAACAATATTTGGCCGAGACACAACTATTTGAAAATCTGGAATCTGAGGGTGCAAAAAAAACAAACAAACAAAAAAATTATCAAAATATTGAGAAAATTGCTTTTAATGTTGTCCTAAGGAAGTTCTGGCAATGCATATTACTAATCAAAAATGAAGTTTTGATATATTTACAGTAGGAAATTTACAAAATATCTTCATGGAACATGATCTTTACTAAATATCTTAATGATTTTTGGCTTAAATGAAAAATCGATAATTTTGACCCATACAATGTATTTTTGGCTATTGCTAAAAATATACCCCAGCGACTTCTGACTGGTTTTGTGCTCCAGGGTCACATTTTTAAGATCGACCAAAGCATGATTTTTCAATGACGTCCTTGTCAGCCCACTTCTGCTTTTTTAATTACATAATTTCTTAGAACTAAAAAAAGAAGAAGTTTGAGGGGAAAACAGGAAAAGAAAAACGAAAATTCCTGTAGGGTATAAAAAGTCCTAACAGTTTGAATAAAAAAACAAAAAACAAACCAAAAAAACACATTCGTGGTTGTGTGTGTCAAAGCTTACCGAGCTACCTATCTAGGCAGAACTCTTGGGCATCCCTGCGCGCGCAGCGTTCTTGGGTGCCAAAAGTGTGCGGTCTGGATAGTCAGCACTGTGTGTTTGGAGTCACAGCCGGTGTGTTTGGCTTGGATGGGAGGGCACAGCGGCTCTCAAACTCCGCACACTTCCTGCTCTCGCTCAGTTCCATCACCAGTGAAGGCAGCGGGAGAGCAGAGGAGGGATGGCGGAGAAGAGCCCTGACCCGAGCGGCTCGAGCGCTCGCAGGTGTCCCGCTCTTTCTCCCGGAGAGAGACTGCAGCCGTCTGCAAGCGGCTCGTCCAGATGGGTTCGTCTGAACGTCGGCGGCACGTACTTTCTCACGACGAGACAAACGCTGTGCAGAGACCCGAAGTCTTTCCTGTACCGCCTGTGCCAGGCCGACCCCGACCTCGACTCTGACAAGGTATTTATCATGCCGCTAGCATGACAATAAACATTAGCCGCCACTTCGCTTATCTGGGCTTTAAACAGTTCGGCTAACCTGGAAAAACTCAAAATGACGGGTCTGTAGTGTTTCATTTCGCTATATTTTCATATTGTAGCTAGACGGCTAGCTGGTAAAGTTACAGTGAATGGAGCTCCGCTTACTAGCTTAGCCTAACCGATAACACTTGATGCAGCGTTAGCTTGTTCGCCAAGTAAAGTCAGATCTAGTTAAAGAGGTCGTTTGCAGTATATTTTAAATAGCATCAGCTCGCTTAAGCCTGTAATGTTGCAATACGAGAACACCTCGTCTGTAATGTTTTATTACGTTACTTGTCAAGTGCTAACTGAAGAACTTGATACTAGTGGTGTTCTCGCTAAACCACAAGTATTACAAACTACTAATGCTTGTCCAAGTAAACCCTTACTAGTCTTTGTTAGTAACCGTCTGTCTGGCTGGAAACCTCGAAACTAAGTGACTAGCTATTTGATTAAACTCTTTACGTATTGGTAACCCTTCACACGACTGTCTAAAAGCATTAGGAACTAATAATGATCAATACTTTTACAGCATTTATTGTATATTTATATGAACAATTGTATATTTTCACATTAGCTAACAATTCATAATAATGTATGTATGACAATTAACCAAGATTATTAAATGCTCATTGGTAGTTCATAATATCAAACACATTGCCTAATGCTATGCTATCTTATGTGAAGTGTTACCGAAATATAAAGTAGTTGTACTACTGTTTATCTGAATAAACCTAAGCTATATTAACTGTATATTAACTAATCTGGTGAGCTGCTAAGCCTGATTTAATAACCCACATTTTAATAAATGATGTCTATTATGCTGAAATCCTTTGGAGACGAGTCTTGCGGTACTAACAATGCTCTTTCCTCATCCAGGATGAAACGGGTGCTTATTTGATAGACCGCGATCCCACTTATTTTGGTCCGGTGCTCAACCCGCGATCCCACTTATTTTGGTCCGGTGCTCAACTATCTGAGACATGGAAAGCTGGTGCTGAACCGAGGCCTAGCAGAGGAAGGTATGATGGGAATGCCATCAAGAACTGTAAGATATGTCTGAACATGCTGTTAGGTTTCTTCTGTTTTCTCACTGGCAGCTAAATTCAGCTGAAACTTGTTTGTGACATTAAGCCGTTTTGTGTATGATATGTGGTTTTTGATTCAATATTTCATCCGTTTCATCCGCCAGGCGTGCTGGAAGAGGCTGAATTCTACAATATCACTTCATTGATTAAACTGGTCAAAGACAAAATCAGGGAGATGGATTGTAAGACGGCTCAGGTACGTCAAATTGGGAACTTGAATGTAATTTTGATTTTTTTATTTATTTTACGATTGTTATGCTACTTTACATATCTAACAAAATGTTAAGTATATTATTAGAAAAATTGTATGTAAATCCTTAAAATATAGAAAAAGGGTTGTGCTGCAGGGGTATAGAAGTGTACTGTATATCTACTTGTGCTCATTGGAAGTATGAAACTAACTCATAAATGTGACCCTGGAGCACAAAACCAATCATAAAGTCGCTGGGGTATGTTTTTAGCAATAGCCAAAAAAACATTGTTTGGGTCAAAATGATCAGTTTTTCTTTTATGCCCAAAATCATTAGGATATTAAGTAAAGATCATGTTTCATGAAGATATTTAGTCAATTTCCTACTATAAATATATTAAAACTTAATTTTTGATTAGTAATATGCATTGCTAAGGACATAATTTGGACAACTTTAAAGGAGATTTTCTCAATATTTAGATTTTTTTGCACCCTCAGATTCAAGATTGGTCAAAAAAAAAAAAAACAAGAAGCGATTTCAAAGTGTTTCAATGATTGAAATAAAAAAGCCTTGAGTGAAAAAAAAAAACTAAATTTTTAATGGTGTCGCCCATAAATATGAAAGACTTTATTTATTAAACAGATTATTTACACATTTGTTCTGTTCATGTTTCATAAATGAGGCCCATGATTTCAAACATGTTAATCAGTCAGAAATATATGTAACTTGGGTGATTCTGCAGACCTTTCTTTTGCATAGGTTCATCTTCCACAGCACTTCCAGGTCCTTTCAAAATGTTCTTGCAGTATCCCGTGACAAATGTGTCCTCTGAAATCTGCCTTCTCAGCTTAATCTGATGACGTTTGTGGATCTGCAGGAATGGCAGTCATTTTACAGTTAAATCAGAGCACTGACAAAAAAAAGCAAGAAAAGGTTTGCCTTGCCTCTTCATATAGTATTTTTCTGTCTTCTCATGCGTTTCCTCTTTCTTCAGCTCCCTGTGAAGCACGTCTACAGAGTCCTGCAGTGTCAGGAGGAGGAACTGACACAGATGGTCTCCACCATGTCAGATGGCTGGAAGTTTGAACAGGTGATTAGAGGATTACTCTCGTTTCAGCTTTTTAGGAAAACTAGAGTTTTATTTGGGGATGCACAATATACCGGTACAATATTGGTTACTGGCTGATATTACACACTTTTTATTTTTTTATACTATAGATTAAATATTCTACAGTCCAAGGCTCGGGGTCACTAAGATATTTGCAGTTATAAAATTACAGAAAAACAATATTTATTTATTTTAAAGGGCAATACTATCAATATCACTGTTTCTACAGACATATTAAGAAGTGCAACTGATTTTAGCAGTGTTGATAAAATGTTTCTTGAGCATCAAAATCAGCATATTAGCATGATTTCTGAAGGATCATGTGACACTGAAGACTGGAGTAATGATGCTGAAAATTCAGCTTTGAAATCACAGGAATATATTACATTTTAAAAGATATTACAATAGAGAACAGTTTTCTATTATTAGCAATATTACGGTTATCCTGAATTTTCGATTATATAAATGCGGCCTCATTAATCATAAGAATACCCCCCCCAAAAAACACACAAACACTTAACATTTAATAACACTTGATGACACCTGTAAAATGTAATCTCAATTTAATTTTAATATTGTACATTACAATGTTGTGATGCCTAAATTCACTTTTTTTTGGATGAAATATTTTCTAATTATAAAACCAGCCATTTATCAGTTGTTGCAGCTTAGTTGTGTATATATATAAGTAATCATTCATTTATTTGAGCATACAGCTGATTGGTTTGAGTTAGTGAACATTGTGCAATAGCTTGCAGCTTCTAGTGTGGACTGACTCCAGCTGTTGTGGTCATCAGTTGTGTCTGTTGTAGACAGGGTGTATCAACTTTGAGTAATGTGCTGTTCTTTAAATATGATGGTTTGGACGTCTAAAGCCAGTGGTTTAAATGGTTGCTTCTGCTGCTTTCAGTGGTTAGAAGTTACTTACTGATTCAAATGTGGGGATGTTAATTTTACTACGCTTACACCAGTTTGCAAAACACTTTGTGTTCAGTGTGCTTTTTCTTTCTCTTAAAACATGTGAACTAAACCAGCTCAGGTTTATATACAATGACACCCATCCATTGAAAATTCAAAGCAAAGTCTGTGGCGAGTGGGGAAGTTTGCTGTCTTCATGTGGTGTGGAGATGGCATTAGTCAATCTATGAAGCGTGCAGTATAGGAGGGGTTTCCCCGGTGCAGGGAGTGAGGTGTGTGTGCACTCCTGACCTGCTTTTGGCTCGTACTGATGTGTTGCCTTATGTGGGCAGCAGTAAGGTGACAGAATGCCAGGCATTCCCTGTAAATGTACCTTTTAAAAACGCTGTGCGTAGAAATTTGCTATAGATAGTGTTGGGTTGTTGTTTCCATCAACATTACATGTTATCATCTATCATAAGTTGATTATTAGCCTTGATGCTGGCATGGCGTTAAAAAGTGAATACATAATAAGTTGATTATTTTTAAATAGTTAGATCGCAAAATGTTTGCTTTGACCTTAATGTGTCCTTAATTCATGTCCACAATTTAAAGGGATAGTTCACCCAAAAATGAAAATTCTGTCATTAATTACTCGCCCTCGTGTTGTTCCAAACCCGTAAGACCTTTGTTCATCTTCAGAACAAAAATGTAGGTATTTTTGATGCATTCCGAGAGCTCTCTGACCCTCCCGCAGACAGCAAGGATCCTGCCACGATCAAGGCTCAGAAACGTAACAAGGACATCATCAAAATAATACGAAGCTACGAGAATATTTTTTGTGCGCAAAGAAAACAAAAATAACTTAATTCAACAATTTGTCTCCTATAGTGCCATTTTGGAGAGTATCACATACGTAAACAACGTTCTCTATGTCAGCAGCACCGTACACTGTTTACGTTGTTTACACTTTGATCTGAACGTAAACAATGTATCCGCGTACATTGCATACATTGTTTACGTATGTGATACTCTCCAAAATGGCGCTATAGGGTGTAAAATCCTGTGTGAAAAAAAGTGTATATCATGTTAGTATAGTGATACGTGATATTTGTTTTGATAAATGTGATGTTTGCCTTGAGGGTGCAGTCTGAAATTTTTAGCATTTGAGATCGATGATATCTAAGGGCATCTAGGAGCAGCGGAAGTTTTTCTTTTTGGAAGTTTGCTTTTCATTTGACTAGCATGCTAAATATTGTTTGCCTTTATTTTTGCATATTCATGCTCGTGTGGTGGAAGGGTAAGGCACAGAAACAAAGTGAAGCTTTTACGCTTGGGGTGTTTGAGGGACAAGCTGTAATTTGTGGTGCGGTGGGCGGTTAGGTGCTCAAGTGAGTTCATCTGTAGTCAGTGGCAGGTGTGAGGAAGTGTCTGGGGTTCAACAGCCTGTGGTGAGTGAAGCATCTAAGGGAGAGTCTGGTGGCTCAGTCTAATCACTAACTAGAAACTGAAGAGACCGTAGCATCAGTACTCAAGTAGAGTCAATGACCGCCTTCCTGAGATGTTGATGCTCCTGTTCAGGGTCTAAACAAAAGATGGGTTTTACTGATTTTCTTCATCTCGCTTGCCCACTTGACTTTTTCCGTAATATTGCTCAATGCAACACAGTTATTGACAAGTCACCCCCCCCCCCACCTTTTCCCACCTCAAGCAAACACTCATGTTGTCATGATTAGAGTTTGTTTCTTTACATCAAAAGATAAACAAGTGACTTTCAAATTGCTTTTTTTGCTTTGTGATATAATATAAATTTGTAATTCAGCATAATCAAATTAGCAGAAATAAAATTCATATATGTGTGTGTGTGTGTATGTATGTGGGTAATACAGTGTGGTGTGGGTTGTGTGGGTGTGTTATGTGTATATATATAATAGTATATATTATTATATATATATATAATATGTAATGCAAAAAAAAAACAAAAAAAATCTAAATAATTAGAATTTTCTTTAGCCAATTTTTTCTAGTAATTAAAAAATTATTATATTTTTTGTATTAATGAATAAAATAAATAAAAGTCAGTACTATTACATGGATGTAGAGAAATATTTGCTGTGCAATTAATAACTTTTTTCCATTACAGTAATTTCATCACCACAAAATTAATGTCACTAGTGCCAAAAAAATTTGTGGTAAAATATGACCTGGACACATTTGTTATATTTTTTTCAAATTGTTCTCTGTGGTCTTTGTTGATGTAAAGCATCCCATGATTGGGTTCTACTTTTTACATGTACTCTTTTACACACTATTACCAACAACAATAATATATCGCAAGGAAGTGTATTTTGTATTTATATCTTATGTAGTCAAATCGGTTCACTATGGAAATCCTGTCGTCATGTGTTTTCCTTTCCTCTCTCCTGCCAGTTGGTTAGTATCGGCTCTTCGTACAACTACGGAAATGAGGATCAAGCAGAGTTCCTCTGCGTGGTCTCCAAGGAGCTGCACAATCAGTCATACGGCACAAACAGCGAGCCCAGTGAAAAGGCCAAGGTGAGGCTGACAGAACCCTTTCACAGTCTCCGGTGCGCTCTTCCCTCGTGCCCGGACAGAAATATAACTTGCGCACATATTGTAAGAAAATATCCCACAGCTCTGCTCTTTCGGATGGTCACATGGCATAACAGTACTCAAAGAGCTGATTAACCAGATCAAATGTGTTCATGCCTGAGTGTTTTGTTTCCATGCATGCTGTGCACACTGAGGATGTGGAAGGTTTTTTTAAATTTTTTTTTGGTAGTATTTCTTGGTAAGGCATCATTTACATATCACTTAAGCTGATAATTAGGTCTCTGCTGAATGCTGAAGGCAGTGGCACTCGCTTGCTCCCTCCCTCTCTGAATCTCTGTTGCTAATGCTCAATTTGACGCATGCTGTCTGCCTGTACTCGTGCCTATTAGAAAGCCCCACAATTATATCCTCAGCTCATCTAGTCCGCTTTCTGATCCCAGGTAATGACGGGAAACCTGCTCAATATTTAATGCTTCCCCATCAGATGCTGCAGCCACAAGTTTAGCTTCTGAGAATAATCTATGGCTTCATTCGGCTCTGTTTCAGTAGTTCTGTGAGAGTGTAATGCTGTATCAGGTCAACAGGGGTTATGCAAAGTAATAAACATGTTGGGATGGTATCACCAAGGCATTGTTGTACGCTTCCTGTGAGGGCCTCACAAACGCTTGTACAAAGAAGCAAAGGCCTCACGTTTAGGGCTGGGTGATTATGGGCAAACGTTTTCAGGTTTTTAAAGATGTTTAGTGTACTTTTTGATATTTATTTGCTCTGCAAACATGCCTTAATGTTACATTTTCTTTTTCGATCAAACTGCCATTAGCCAAAAATGTTTACAGCAATAAGTAAAATTCTTCAAGGCTTCTTTTCCACACGGTTTCTTACAACATAAAGAGATTTTAATTTAATGCAATATATATTATTAAGACATGTTTTTAGATGTTGTTAACTGTAGCTGAAATAAAATAAGATTAAAGGGATAGTTCACCCAAAAATGAAATTTCTGTCGTTTACTCACCCTCATGTTGTTCCAAACCTGTATGAGTTGCTTTCTTATGTTGAACACAAAAGAAGATATTTTGAAGATTGCTGGTAATCAAACAGTTGGTGGTTGCCATTGACTTCCGTAGTATTTTTTTTTCCTACTATGGAAGTCAATGGCAACCACCAACTGTGGTGAACTATCCCTTTAAGGTGTTTTTAATTGTGTTAGAATTAGTTTTATTAAAAGTTTACAACAATTACTTTTTAAAAGTAATAATGCCAAATAATAAACCTAAATCAAAGATGTTTGATTCTTCTTTACCATGCCAGATGTGTTTATTTTTTTTTAACCACACTTTTTAGTGAACTATAATATTTAGTTTGTATTGAATATTTTTGATTTAGGTTTATTATAGTTAACCAAAATGTTTAACTCATCTGAAACCATCTGGCATCATTACTTTTTAATTTTGGTTAACTTGATCTACTAAAATAACTATATAACATACATAAAATGAATAAAAGCTATATAGACATTTTTAAAAAATAAATTCAAATAAATTTCTAAAACTTGAATTAAAATTAAAACAGAAATTATAAAAACTAATTTAAAAATGAATAGAAATTATAATGGTATCATGACACTTAACAGATATACAGTGGGTACGGAAAGTATTCAAACCACCTTAAATTTTTCACTC
Source organism: Sinocyclocheilus anophthalmus (assembly GCA_018155175.1). Classification (NCBI taxonomy): domain Eukaryota; kingdom Metazoa; phylum Chordata; class Actinopteri; order Cypriniformes; family Cyprinidae; genus Sinocyclocheilus; species Sinocyclocheilus anophthalmus. The sequence goes on along the minus strand of JADLZN010002672.1, from coordinate 29,600 downwards.
TGTGATATTGAAGCCATTTGTGAAAATCATTTAAGTTATTTTTTTTCCCTCATTAATGTAACACAGCACCCCATATTGACAGAAAAAACACAGAATTGTGACATTTTTGCAGATTATTAAAAGAAAAAAACTGAAATATCACATGTCCTAAGTATTCAGACCCTTTGCTGTGACACTCATATATTTAACTCAGGTTCTGTCCATTTCTTCTAATCATCCTTGAGATGGTCCTACACCTTCATTTTAGTTCAGCTGTGTTTGATTATACTGATTGAACTTGATCAGGAAAGCCACACACCTGTCTATAAAAGACCTTACAGCTCACAGTGCATGTATGCAGAGCAAATGAGAATCATGAGGTCAAAGGAACTGCAAAGACAGAATTGTGGCAAGGCACAGATATAGCCAAGGTTACAAAAAAAATTCTGCTACACTTAAGGTTCCTAAGAGCACAGTGACCTCCATAATCCATAAATGGAAGACGTTTTGGGACGACCAGAACCCTTCCTAGAGATGGCCGTCCGGCCAAACTGAGCTATCGGGGAGAAGAGCCTTGGTGAGAGAGGTAAAGAGAACCCAAAGATCACTGTGGCTGAGATCCAGAGATGCAGTCGGAAGATGGGAGAAAGTTGACATTGAAAGTCAACCATCACTGCAGCCCTCAACCAGTCGGGGCTTTATGGCAGAGTGGCCCGACGGAAGACTCTCCTCAGTGCAAGACACATGAAAGCCCGCATTGGAGTTTGCTAAAAAACACCTGAAGAAATCCAAGATGGTGAGAAATAAGATTATCAGGTCTGATGAGACCAAGATAGAACTTATTTTGGCCTTAATTCTAAGCGGTATAATGTGGAGAAAACCAGGCACTGCTCATCACCTGTCCAAGACAGTCCCAACAGTGAAGCATGGTGGAGGCAGCATCATGCTGTGGGGGTGTTTTCAGTTGCAGGGACAGGACGACTGGTTGCAATTGAGGGAAAGAGGAATGCGGCCAAGTACAGGGATCTCCTGGACGAAAACCTTCTCCAGAGTGCTCAGGACCTCAGATTGGGCCAAAGGTTTACCTTCCAACAAGACAAGGACCCTAAGCACACAGCTAAAAAAACGAAGGAGTGGCTTCACAACAACAACTCTGTGACTGTTCTTGAATGGCACAGCCAGAGCCCTGACTTAAACCCAATTGAGCATCTCTGGAGAGACCTAAAAAATGGCTGTCCACCAACGTTTACAATCCAACCTGACAGAACTGGAGAGGATCTGCAAGGAGGAATGGCAGAGGATCCCCAAATCCAGGTGTGAGAAAACTTGTTGCATCTTTCCCAAAAAAAAACTCATGGCTGTATTAGATCAAAATGTGCTTCTACTAAATACTGAGCAAAGAAAGGGTCTGAATACTTAAGACCATGTGATATTTAAGTTTTTCTTTATTAATAAATCTGCAAAAATGTCAACAATTCTGTGTTTTCTGTCAATATGGGTTGCTGTGTATACATTAATGAGGAAAAAAAAAAAACTTAAAAGATTTTAGCAAATGGCTGCAATATAACAAAGAGTGACAAATTTTAAGGGGGTCTGAATACTTTCAGCCACTGTTATATAAACAAAGTGGTAGTACTATGTAGTTATTAAAGGTTTGTTTACATTAATATTTAAATGAATGATTTTTTTAAAGATTTATTATATTTATATTTTTAAACCGTGCATAGTGATGTACAGCCATGTTTACACTTTTTAAAGAAATTATATGTAAAACATTATGGAGGTGTTTGTCAACATTTAAGGGAATTCACTGTTGGAAGTGAGCTGTCCCTTATTTTCGTGATGGATTTTAAATCATATATTGAATATTTAATGGCTTTCCCTGTTTTATTTAGACATGCTCACTTTCATCATCCAATCCATCCATTAACAGTTGTTCCTCTCTTGCAGATTCTTCAAGAACAAGGCTCTCGAATGTGAAACAACTGTGTTTTATATCTTCGGGCAAAACAACACGCACCATATCACATCGAGAGAGAATTGTCAAGCGGAATGACAACCTATTTGGAATGGATGTTCTGTTTTGTTTTAGATTAATTGACACTTGTTTGTGCCTGCACAGTTACACCGGACTGTTGTTTCTTGACATCGGCAGATCTATCTGAATCATTTGGTTTGAAAGGTAGGAATATGCATGTCATTAGTAAGCTGAGCAAAGAGGGCCTCAATCACGCCTGCTCCAATCATGTCTACTCAGGGTCTCTTATCGACTTTCACAAAATATGTTTATCATGTCATTTGTGGACCAGTGAGCAATTTTGGTAAAATGGACACAAAAAAAAACAACAACTTAAAACTGTATATTATGCCAGAGAGTTTAAAATTATAATTAAGAGAGTGGAGTTTTTTAAAAAAGTAAAAGATCACTACATTATTAAGGTGGATTGTATGTAACGTTGAAAGGTGAGGGACGGTGGATTTTTATTTTAGCGTGTTTGTAAGAACAGATGGAATTATGATTTGATTAGATTTTTTTTGACTCGCATAGTGTTAGTTTTTATACCAGAAGGGTGAAAGAACATCTGTAACAGTTTGCCTCGAAGTTTCCTCACGTTTTGTGAGGTTTTACTGTTGCTGCCTTGAGTTGGTTAAAAACAGAACAGAACAAGTTTGTCTTCCATCCCCACATTCATTCCACTTGGATTTTGGATAAACTGGAACTATTTTAAACGTTTTTGGGGGTGAAAAACACCTAACGCTGTTGACTTTGTGACAGAGCTAGATTTGGTTTAGTTGGAGAATTAAGGCGAAGCTGATTTGTTTTGGCAGTACCGTTTCGAACAACGCTTTATTTACATGACGGCGACTGTTAATTAGTGGCGTTGTAGGGCTTATTTTATTGACACTTTGGTAAGAGATGGAGACAGAACGGGCGCTTCTAGAAGAGTGAAAAAAAAAAAATTAATATCTACATAGTTTAACACTGCAGTTCTTGATTTGCTTCTGTTCAACTATTTGAAAGTTGATTCCAAATATACATAATCCTGTAGTTTATTTAAAAACATTTCGACAATGTTGCCTTTAATGAACCTACACACGATCTGAATTTCATTTGGAATTGTGGTCAGGGAAATAACACATCACTTTGCTAGGCTTCAAGCATATCTATTTGACATCGTGTATATAGACTAAAGAGCATCATATTCAGTGCATGTCATTTTTCCTAATCCTCTCTCACACACACACAAAGGGCTTTTACTAGTGGTATACAAGCTATAAATTTTTGCAGAGATTCATCCGATCTCGTAATATTGCCTGATCGAGGCGAAGTTTACATGGCTAGTGTTTTATAAACAATAATACTACACGTTTACTTACCTTGACTATGTGACACCACATTCTAGTTTGGTTTCAAGACCTGTATGTTTACATATCCTCTCTGTTACCTAGTTAGTTAACGTGAACCTTGTGTCTTAGCAGCTAGAGAGGAGGTTTGGCTTCGTCTCGGCGGAGTGTTAAGTTGCTTGCTCACCGAGTCAGTGTCTCGTGGTGAAACGTGCCTCTGTTATGGCCTCCGAGGCTCCAGACAGCGCACTGAAAACACCCATCGTCCAGGCCGTGACACTGGAGAGTGATGGTCATCACTGTGTAGGGCGCTGCAGCCCTTAAACTCGCTTTTTTTTTTTTTTACGTCCTGCCTCCAAAATCTTGGTGGAGATAGTAGGATGCGTGCACTGATGCACCGAGCTCACTTGTCTTTATGTCTGCTGGACTTTGTCAGCCACGGTCTACATTTCAGTTGCCCGTTTACTTAAACTTGTTTCTTGGGCCCCGGTGAGTTGTTTTTTTTTTTTCTTCTTCTCTGAGGCTGGTATCTCACCTCACCTTTTTTCTCTCTCCATTTAAAGCGTGCAATCTGCAAAATGTATTTTGAAAACGGGCAAAAGCAGACTGAATTGTCTTTTGCTCCACTTTGTCACTGCTGTTCCTATACTTATTATTATCCTATAACATGTTTTTGTATTTGTATTTTTTTTTATGCTTACAATTTGTGTATTCACATAGTATATTATATATGTAATTGCAAGTTACGAATGGGGAAATGTATATGTGGTAATGCTAGAACCTGGTCAAACAAATAAACATTTTGAATTCGAAACGTTGTTGGTTTTTTTTTTTTTTTCTTTCTTTTCTTTCTTGTTGAAATATACTGATATTCACCCTTTCTGCATTTTTAAATCAGGCTGAATGCAAAGAAATGTGTAATTCAAGTGTCTTTAGCTGTAGTTACACTACTAGCACAGCAGAGGGCATTTTTAGGCATTTCAGGGTTGGAACAATTGTGAGAACTTTGATCCTAAACCAGCTGTTTTCTTTTTTTTTTTTTTGATGCCAAAATATGATTAAAATAGAAAGCAGTCATATATTTTAATCTGTAAATAATAAAAAAAAATTATTCCAAAGTTTTAAGCGGTAAAAAAACTTTTAAGATGTTTTTGAAAAAAGTCTTATTCTCACCAAGGCTGCATTTAATAATCAAAAAAAATATTTCAAAAAGATAAATTATTTTCATTTGTATTTTAATATGTAATTTTGATCAGTTTAATAAATTGCCCTTAAATTTGAGGAAAATAAACTTTCTCAGATTAAATATTTAGATTAGCCTCTTTTTTTTAGCCTTATTGTGACCCTGCTGAATAAAAATACTAATTAAATTTGTTTCCCCCCCAAACTTTTGAATGTGTATCACGGTTTCCACAAAAATGTCAACATATATGATTATAATAAATAGTCTTATCAGCATATAGAATGAATTTTCTGAAGGATCATGTGACACTGAGGATGGAGTAATGGCTGCTGAAAATCATGTTTGAAACTCACAGGAATAACTTCTTTTAAAATATATAAAATGGAAAACTATTTATTGCAATATCATTAACTGTAATTTATTGAGTATACATAAATATATTTCAGATACATATGTATATACAGTATAATATGTATATGTGAAGTTTATTTGTTGAATAGAAATATTTACATTATAATATTTTCGTTTAATTCTTGATGCAAAGTAAAAAGGCTTTTCTTTTTGTTTTTTACCAATATTTAATTTTTTTTTGATTATTTGTAATTAAAAGGGGTCATATGATGCTGCTAAAAAGAACATTAGTTGGTGTAATTGGTTGGTTAATGAAATGTGTTTATGCGGTTTAAAGTAAAAAAAAAACACATTATTTTCCACATACTGTACATTATTGTTTCTCCTCTATGCCCCGCCTTTCTGAAACGTGTCGATTTTTACAAAGCTCATCGGTCTGAAAAGCGAGGTGTGCTCAGCTATCCAGTGTGTTGTGATTGGCCGAATACCTCAAGCGTGTGACGGAAATGTTACGCCCCTACCAAACTGTGATGATGCCCTGTCATGCCGGAGCGATGATTCAAAAACATTAAAAACCCATTATAAACAAGGCATTCGTTGCATCCAGTGGGGAAATAATTATGGATTATAATGACTTGTACTGTTTTTTTACGCGTTGCGTTGCGTTGCGTATCGTGCTGCGTAAGCATAAATCCCTGTCTGCATTTGTGATCGGAGAAATGACAAACAACAAGCCCTACTCTACACTGCTACAAACTCACGTTTGAATCATCAGTGACAAATCCTTTAAATATAAAAACGTACTTACAGTCTGTGAGTCAGAACAGCCGGCATTGTAGTCTACTCTACCAGGATCAGGAAACAGTCCTCCATAAAATGTGCTGCACACATCTGAATGAAAGTTGATGTATTTCCTCAGCGACCAGCACGGATCAGCTCTAGGCATGACGAAAGCGGATATCGTCCTCTTTTGGAAGACCAAACAAAGTAGTTTTGCTTTCACAACGAAACATAGCGCCTTCACGACATGGCGGCGGAGGCAACAATGGCTTGGGCAAATGGCAACACTACAACAGTGAGAATAAAAAGTTACGCTTCTTTATTTGCGGAACATTTAGGGCAGGTGTTATGCAAATCTTCCCACATAGTGAGGTAGATATGTGGGGGCGTGTTAGAACGAGCCGTTTTTGGTAGGCGTGGCTGACTCTTTTATAAAGAATATCTCTTTGGATTTGAGACTTTAGTCTTTGCAACTTTACAGATCTTCTTTATGCACCAAGAGCTTGTAACACTCCAAAGAGAAAGGAAAACTTGAAATCGCATCATATGACCCCTTTAATAATACAATCCAAATTAATGGCATGATTTATAACCAGTCTTTAGAAGGTACTCTAAAACAACAACAAAGCCAAATTCAGTAAGTTTTAAACTTATTTAACCCCACATGGAACACCTTGTGGCCCCCTGGGGGTCCCAAGCCTTATTTTGTAAAAAAACAAACATAAAATGCAATATCAATGTACAACGTTAAATCACTTACACATACTCATGCATAACAAACACTGAATTACGCTCATTACGCTGAACTGATTCTAATTTGTAGTGTCTTTTTCTATGTTTTTGATTGCACAAAACATTCTGCTCATGCATATCCAGGGAGCCTGTTGCAGGTGCACTTGTGCAATTTCCCATGATATTTCAACAAGCTGCGACACGCTTGTCTGCCTTGTGTATGTGTCTCTGCTTAACGGAGTGCGTGCTCTATTCAGCAGTATGGGAATGCCCTGTCCCTCCGATGAGTTACTGCACTTTGACTTAGCAACAAGCCAGCCAATCCCTCCGTACAACCTGCACCAAGCTCAGATTTCGATTGGCCTAAACGTCTAAAGTGATAGATTTGTTGGGGAGCTAAGCATTATTACTGAGAATTTGCCCAAACAGGACAGCCCTGTTGCATCTTAGCCTGATTCAAAGCCAGGTATGTAAGAAAAACAAGGCTTTTGTTTGCAAAGAAAGCTTTCCCTCATGAGATAGCATTCTGAATGCGCTAACATAACATATGTCTTTTTCATGAGAACTGTATTCATTTATCTCATGTCGTTCACATGAAAAGGCGATAAACGACTTGCCTTTGAAATAAAGGAGTAATTTTCTGCTTCTGATCTGGGATGACGTACGTTACGTGGTGCTTTGAGAATCCACAGAATTATCACAATCCACAGGGGAAGAAAGCAATAAAGATATAAATGAACAGTCATTAAAGGTCATGCATTTTTAAAATGTGTCCTATATTGAGCATCCCAGCTATTCTTTATTGCCATGCAGAAGAGAAGAGTTTTGTGTGTAGATGGAGTGTTATGCAGGATGGATGGGCTGCAGGGGAAGAGCAGAGAGCTTTCTGCCAGATAGAGATGCTGCTCTCATGTTACACCAGACCTCAGTCAAATGACCTTGAATGTGTAACAACTGGATCAGCCGTGGAGGCAGGCCAAAACCAATGCCTGATGGTTCACACTCAGTACTCTTCTACATGTATTTGAAATTCCAGAAATATAAATATATAATTTTGAAAAAAGTATATAAATATTTAAATCTAATTATCAACATCAGTCTACATGTTACAAATGACAGACAGAGAGATATATAGACAGACAGAGAGATAGACAGACAGACAGAGAGAGAGAGAGAGATAGAAAGACAAGATAGATAGACAAGGCTGCCCTTTGAGCCACACTCTGTTTAACATTTATATAAATGAATTAGCCAAATAATTAAACAATTCGACTGCCCCCGGCCCAACCCTAACTGAATCAGAAATCAAATGTCTCCTCTTTGCAGATGATTTAGTCATTCTGTCAAAAACAATAGAGGGACTACAACAGCTCCTAGACATCATGGAGACATTCAGTCAAACATGGGCTCTTAAAATGAATCTAATGATTTTTCAAAAGAGACCCAGGTGTAAGGAAAATAAATACACTTTCAGAGCGGAAAACCAGGTCCTCCAACACACCCATGAATACAGCTATCTGGGACTTAAAATCAGCTCAACAGGGAACTTCAATCTGGCTGTGAATGAACTGAAAGCAAAGGCACTGAGTCTTCTACGTGATCAAAAATACAATTCAGTATGAAATTCCAATTCAAACCTGGCTAAAAATCCTAAAAGCAATAATCGAACCAATCGCTCTTTATGGCAGTGAGATATGGGGACCCCTAAAAACCCAAAATTTCAAAGAAATTGAAATTATGCATACCCAAATCTGTAAAAGCATCTTAAAAGTTAACAGAGCAACCCCAAACAACGCGTGCAGAGCTGAATTAGGACAATACACGTTATTAATTAATATTCAAAAGAGAGCTCTGAAATTCCGCCAGCACCTGAAACGCAGTGATCCGAGCTCTTACCAGACTGAGCAGAACCTGCAGAAGAGGGCCCTTTTACAGCTGGTGCTCAAACTACACCCAACCAGCACAGCACAATCCGGCCCAAACAAATCACACAGCTACAAAAACACAACTACATTGCTTATTGGAAAGATGCCACTAAATTACAAAAGAAGATGGAGCTGTATTTACACCTGAAAAGAGACTAGAAACCAGCAGAATATCTGAGCTGTGTAAAAGATCACAAATTAAGAAAGACACTGACAAAATACAGACTGAGTGATCACTGTATGGCTATAGAGAGAGGACGACACAGACAGAGATGGCAGCCACGAGAACAGAGACTGTGTTCACTGTGCTCACAGAAAGAGCTGGAAACAGAGGAACATTTCTTACTGCACTGGGATTACTATCACAACATTAGAGCTGCATATTTCCCCAAATTCAAACAAATTAAAGCACATTTTATGGCATTACCAAATGCAGAAAAACGTATGATGTAACATAAAGCCCAAATATACATAACTAATAACAAAAACTATTAAAAAAAACATGATTATTTAAACAAAATACTCTCAAATGTGGAGTGTCATGCAGGGAATTCTGGGAATATCAGTTTACAGTTTTTGACTGTAAATTATACATTGATTTGTTAATTTTACTTCTAAAAACTGTTAACAGCATTTTACTGTAAAATTACATGGTTAGATATTTTACAGTTTTCCCTGTATATAGTACGGGAACTTACTGTTAACCTATTAACAGTTTTTTTCCCGTAGCGTTTTTACTAAATTTTAGTTAAAATTACTCTTATTTTTTACAGTGCAGTGTCCTACATTACACTAATCCACCCTACTAGCCAGTTGCAGTTTTTCACCCAGAATTCTTAATTTTTGAAGTTAATTTAATAGAATTAAAGATAATACAAATTGATAGCTATATTAGGCTATAATATGAGTGAAAGGAACGCATTTCATGCTCGTTTAAAGTGGTCATATGATGCTTTTTTAAAGATCATTATTTTGTGTATTTGGTGTAACAGAATATGTTGACATGCTTTAATGTTCAAAAAACACATTATTTAAAAAAAATACTGTACATTATTGTAGGTCCTCTATGCACCGCCTCTCTCAAATGCTTTGTTTTCTACAAAGTCCCTCCTTCCGACAAGTGCAGTCTGTTCTGATTGGCCAGCTGACCCGGTGCGTTGTGATTGGCCGAACACCGCATGCACTTGTCGGAAATGTAACTCCCCTTACCATATTCGTGAGCTTCATCTTTCAAAATAAATTTAAAGACAGAGCCGAAAGGGGAACAGAGTCGCGTGACAGACACAGTGATGAATATGTGGTTGCAGTACACAAATCCCAGGTTTTTTAAGACAGCTGACTCCACTCTTTGAGGTGACCCTGTCTCTCTCTCTCCTCTCCTCTCTATCTCGCAACATAAACACATGCACGACTACGCGCACACACACACAATGCGCAAACTCCGCCCTTTGAACAGTCAATAGCAAAACTTAAACTAATAACAAAACAGTTTCTGATTCAGAAGCGCCAGATTGTCATCACAAAGTCAGAATTACCTCCTCTCCTAGGTTTACGAAACGGTCCATAAAATGCATTGCTGTTCTGTTGTAAATGATCTTAAAGATTCCTAAATGCATCTACTTTCGGAAGGCCAAATAAAGTGCTTTTGCTTTCGCCTAGAAACACACAGCGTCTCCCTGACATGCTGCTTCAACACTAACTGCGGTTACTGAAACCATGCCTTCTTTCTTTGCGTGCACACTTGGGCGGCATTATGCTAATATCTCCACATAGTGACATAGATATGTGGGGGCGTGTTAGAACGAACCGTTTTAGGGGGACGTGGCTGACTCTTAACTTTTATAAAAAATATCTCTTTGGTTTTGAGACTTTAGTCTTTGCAACTTCAGGGATCTTATCTATGCACAATCAGCTTGTAACACTCCAAAGAGAAAAGAAAACTTGAAATTGCATCATATGACCCCTTCGAGGGCTACTTGAGCCTTACTAGGGGACTGTGGAGGTACAAAACCGCTCAAGTAAACTGTTTTAAAACACTTTTTATGTTATTGTCGTGGACTGCTCACTGCTCAGTACGAAATCTAAGCACTACGACTCCCTAAAGGTTGAGGAGGACACCACAAATCCATGAACACCAGGACAGTAGCTACCAGAAACCGCTGCGGGGCTGTGACGTCACGGGCGCACCGCCGCCCTGCAGTGTGTCAGTGATTTTAGGACCTAAAGCGCTCACACCAGCGCTATCATTACTGTCGGAATCCCCCGGACACCAGAAGAAAACCGGGAACACGCGAAAACGTGACGCACGCCGATCTCTCGCTGGTTCGCGCGCATCTGCTGCTGTAGCGTCGGTCTCGCGCTGGACAGCGGTCGCTGCGACTGTTGGATATAAATAGACAAACAAGCCGAAGCATCTCGGCTGAGCGCGAATGCATAATATTTAGCGGTCGGAGCGGAGCGTCATTGCCTGGGTGGAGTTGCAGTGCATCGCTCAATTATGCATGAAGTAGCGGCATCGGCTAGCGCACTAGCAGCGCAAGCTAACCACTGTCCCGTATTATGACAGTGATCTGCATGCCTACAGCGTCTGATCGCCACGCGTCGCGGTCAAGCGCGTTTGACTCTGATGCTGGTGCTAGATACGGTGGTCTCCGGTAGAAATAAACTTGCCCGTCATTTCATTGACATGGCAAACGGTTAGCCAGGGCAGGCCTAGCTAGCAAAAAATCACTTCACTGGATTCTAGACAGCATGCAAACCCTAACGGTTTGTTTTTAGAGGGTGCATCCAGTGAGCGAATAATACAGTGTGTTATAGATGCGCAGCGAGTAGATGGCTGCTACTAGTTAATAGCCGGGTTACTGCCAACTTGACAGGTTTTAATATCTGAAAAAAAGTGGCAGGCGTGCGCGTCTCACAATGCATTTTCTCAAGGCAACTTCGGATTGTGTCACTGAAGCAAACGCTTGGATAATAGAGGCACTGCCTCCGGCTAGCTAGCTCTCCGTGACTTTGCGAAGTAACAACATGCCAGATCTTGAGTGGATTTTATGCTCTAAATAAGCAGCCAGCGTTTGCACAGCGCTTTAGCAATTGTAGCTAGATTCTCGGCGGCAAGAGAGGGGATGCCCTAAACGCTCCAAACATGTCCAGCAAAGCTTCGGGCAAAGAGAAGAAGTCCGGCTTCAGCAAGAAGCTCTTCCGCCGGGGCTCGGTGCGCTCCGTGGGGAGTTTCATGAGCAGAGTCCTGAAGACTCTCTCCACGCTTTCTCATTTCGGATCGGAGCTGCACGCGCCCGAGGGCGACAAGGACGATGGGGGATTCACAGCCTTCAAGAACGAGGGCAAGGGATCCGTCGCGTCGGATGACAGCGACTGCGGGGGGTTTCTTGCCAGGGACAAAATCCCCGGAGTGGCCGGTTTGAAGAACCACGGCAATACGTGCTTCATGAACGCTATTCTGCAGTGCCTGAGCAACACGGAGCTGTTCGCCGAGTATCTGGCGCTGGAGCAGTACCGAGGCGACCAGACGGACGACGAGAAGCCCAAGACCAACGGGGTCGTGCAGAGGAAGGGCGGTCAGGACAGAGGAGAGGTGACCGAGCAGCTGTCGGGGCTGGTCCGAGCCCTGTGGACATTTGAGTACACGCCGCAGCACAGCCGCGACTTCAAAGTGAGTTCACGCCTGTCTGCTGTAACCAGGCATGAACGATTATCTACATTAACCGAAAGAGTCCTGAGAAATTGTATGACAGCTCTAGGGATGTTTTGATGATTCTTTTGAGTCGGATCTTTTCAGTGAATCACTTTAGCCGCTTCACAATAGTCTTTCACGAGGTGGAATGAATCGGTTGCACTGATTCATTGAACCGATAATCGGATATGCCAGATAAATAATTCTTTATCCAAAATCCAAAAAACTTTTTGGAAACATACGTTTTAAAGTAAGTTGACATGGAGGAGTGTGGTTACGTCACCTGGGAATATATTTGACCCTGAAGCACAAAATCAGTCTTAATTAGCACAGGTATATTTGTAGCATTAGCCAACAATACATTGTTGTATGCGTCAAATTGATTGATTTTTTTATGCCAAAAATCATTAGGATATTAATTAAAGATCATGTTCCCTGAATATATTTTGTATTGTAAATATATTAACACTTAATTTTTGATTAGTAATGTGCATTGCTAATAATTTCATTTGGACAACTTTAAAGGCGATTTTCTCAGTACTTTGATTTTTATTTTTATTTTTTTTTGCACCCTCAGATTTCAGATTTTCAAAATAGTTGTATCTCAGCCAAATATTGTCCTATCCTAACAAACCGTACATCAATGGGAAGCTTATTTATTCACCTTTTTTTTTCTTCTTATGACTGGTTTTGTGGTCCAGGGTCACATTTTACCTATCTGCTGTAAACAGCAGGAAAGATATCTAACCCAAATGAGTCTTGAGAAATTACACTCATCTCTGTGACACCTCTAGGGATGTCTTGGTGTTTCTTTTGAGATGATTGGGGATTCTTGCATCAACTTTACAGCCAAGCTAGTTACATAATCACATTCCAGAATATAACCAATTTGATTCAGCCTTGGTTGAGCATAACCAAAAACAGAACAAAAAAATTAAAGCATCAAAATAAACTAAACTAAACCAGAAATAAAAATAAAATACAACAAAAAGGGCTTTTAAATGAAATTAAACAAATCCAAGAGAGAAGTCAACTTAAGGGATTTCTTGTTCTTAACACATTTTAAAGAGTTTCACCTAATTACACCATTGGATAAAGTTGGGTTTAGATTTAAACCATCTGCACTTGTGAATAAAAAAACTTACCAAAACATAAATTTAAAATCTTTGTTTTCAGGAAAGCTACCTAACCTGACAACCTTCACATTGAGTGGTGGAAATTCAACATCCCCGCTTCACAAAAGTCGTTCACAAGTTGGAATGAATCGGTTTGAGCAGGTCAATGACTTGCTGATTCATTGAACTGAGAATCGGATATATAATGGGGAATTAGTAGTCTTGAGGTTTGAATAACTTATTGGAAACATACTTTTCGGAATGGTTTATTGAAATTTTACACAACATCTAACAAAAGGGATCTATCCTGGTATGATTTTTTTTTTTAATGTAATAAAAACCATAGTATGATATATATGGCACAGATAGTGATAATATGAAGCTCATGCTTAAGGAAAAAAACAACTAATTTGCCCCAAAATGACAAAAACTTGTTGTGAAGAGTTGGATTTAGGCCCAAAAGTAAGAAAAAGTTATATCTTGTTTATTAGTGAGATTTTTATAATAGTATACAAGACAACTTACATAAATGCATATAAATATCAGTTATCACTATATTTCGCCCAGTAAGGGTTAGTTTTATGATCAGAGCTCTGTAGCATGATCAAAGTGCAGGGAAAAGTATAATGCAATTGTGATTGAGAAATGCACAAATAAACATTACTCAAAAGCCTAATGATTTTTCTTAAAAATGTCAAGCAAACCTAAGTTTCTTCAGTCCAATAAATGTTAATCTTAAATGTTCATTCTTACATTAACTTCCTAAAAATCATTAAAGATTTCACAGCAAAAAGACACAACCCGTAGGTGGAAATATTGACAATTACACTAAAAGTATATACTAAATAAAAATTATGAACTATTAATCAGTCATCAAGGTTTGATCATGTTGATAGATTAGAGTCCTTAGTGAGTCATGTATCAAATATGATTCAGTAGGCTTTAAATGGTTAAAAACACATAAAAGTGAATCCATAAAAAGCACAGCTGTCAACACTGAATAGAAGTTTTCCATATCTGAACTTGCTTCTGTAGATTAGAAACATTCATGTCGAATTGTTCAAAAATTGACTAATACCCTGTGTGCGTTGTGGTAGAATGCTGTGTCCAGGAGTGCCATGCAGTACCGGGGAAATGCCCAACACGATGCCCAGGAGTTCCTTCTCTGGCTACTCGACCGTGTCCATGAAGACCTCAACCATCTTGTACACCCTAACATCAGAGCCTCTATAAAGGTATGGCTGATATCTCAGTGAACGGACACAGTTGGGTTTAATGACCGAATGTTTGGCTGTTTGGTCTAAGGATGTCACACAGTACGTTCACCTCTTAAGGTCAGCTGAATTAGGAGACCGTTAACCACTCTAGCTGTTTACAGAGGTTGCACAGAATGGCATTTGTATCAGCAGCTGCATAAAAACTTGGGATTTCAATCGTTTAAATAGCAAAACGGGAGAAGAGCCAAACGTGGCTGGATTTATAGAGCCATTCTGCCCTGGAATGGCAGCTAGGAGTTTCACATCAGACATTAGTCTGACAAAGATCAGGACAGAAGAGTTTAGGGCATTTAAATCCTCCCCTGTATCAAACGCATGGGACGTTAAGTCACATCCTATGGCCTGTTTGGAAGAGGGCTCGTTCGGTTTCTTTTTACAGCCTGTGGTGTCCTGGTCAGGGTCGGCCACTTGCATGCTCTCATGAGGTCATTCAGCTTGTCCGACTGATTTAGATGTACTTTGTGGTTTCTTGGAGTTTGTGCCGAGAAGCACGAGGCTGACAGTTTCCTGGCTGACTGACTGCGCTGCTCTGAAGAGCCAGATGCTTAGCTGGAATCTTAAACGTATAGAAGAACGCCAGTCTCTCAAATTATTAATCACTTACACTGTCACGGCAGTATATCAGGGTTTTATTTATTGACTCAAGCTCTACCTTACAATGCAGCATAATCTTATTCACCTTTAATCTGACTTCTGTCAGCAGTTCTTCTGTACGCTTGGATTGTGTAGATAGTAGTGCTGGGCAGGTATACCAGTTCATACCGAATACCGGTGTTTATTTTTGTTATGTTATTACTTTTTAAAATACCGCAAAAGTATGTCGCTTAAACAACGTTCGGAATGCCACACTGTTGCACTGTGGTGAGGGAACAGCTGTATGTGTTACTAAGCGTGAAAGTTCAGAAACTGAAGCTGTAGAACTAATAGAATGTGATGACACAGAAGAACTCATCCAAAGTATCCACACTGACCTCCACAAATATCCAGCGCCCCTGCCATCAGCTCCCGTGTCTCACACACACACGAGCGCGACTTTAGCACTAGATTTAGCAACTTTCAGACCCTTTTAGTGGCTTTTTTCCATAGAAAATTCATACTGACAAACCTAGCGCCTTTTTTGGATAAACCTTAACTATGGTTCAGTTGGAAGATTTCGCCAGTGCTGTCCCGTGAACGCGAGGTCTGACTTTCCCGGAGAAGTGTCACCTCTCTCGGCGTCTGTTCTGTGCAGTGAGTGGCAGAGAAGCAGCGCATTCAGTTGGCCACACCGCATTTTTTGACAATATTCACTCATCATGACAGTAAAATAGGGTATTCTAAGTCAATATACTGCAGTATTTTCTCTCAATCAGTAGAAAATATGGTTGACACCCGGTCATGCATGAAAAAAAAAATACCGCCATGTACCTTGAAACCGGTATAATGTAGAAAAATACCGTGAAATAAATTTTTGGTCGTACCACCCAGCACTAGTAGATAGTGTTTAAATCACAGCATTCTAGATGGTTTAATAGCAGATATACTAGTACTGTTCTTTTTTTCTTAACTACGCTGAATTTATTTGATCAGTAAAAACAGAAATATTGTGAAACACTATTACAATTTAAAATAACAGTTTTCAATTTGAATATATTTTAAAATATAATTTATTATTATTATTAAGATATATTTTCAGCATCATTACTCTAGTCTTCGGTGTCACATGATCTTTCAGAATTCATTCTGATATGCTGATTTGCTGCTTGAGAAACATTATTATTATTATCAATGTTGAAAAAAAAGAGTTGTGCTGCTTAATATTTTTTTGTGATTTTTTTTGAACAGTGTAAACGTTTCAGGTATTAGTAGGAAAGTAAAAAAAAAATTTGTAACAAATCTTACTAACCCAAACTTTTGAATTGTAGTGTATATGATGCAGTTTGTAGCGACTTAACTGTCAGTAAAAACTTTGGTTGGGTAATAGTTGTGAGAATTCACTGTGATACACGCCTTGTGGTGATCTATCAGTTTCAAAAGTTGTTAGCTTATTTAATAGTTGTGGCCCTGCTTTATGTACTTGACTTGAAATTCATCGCCTGGGTAATGACAAGTTATGTATATAATATAGGCTATATATATATATATTTACAGTGGGTACGGAATGTATTCAGACTCCCTTAAATTTTTCATTCTTTGTTATTGCAGCCATTTTCTAAAATCATTTATGTTAATTTTTTTCCTCATTAATGTACACACAGCACCCCCAATTGACAGAAAAACACAGAATTGTTGACATTTGTGCAGATTTATTAAAAAAGAAAAACTGAAATATCCAATGGTCCTAAGTATTCGCAGACCCTTTGCTGGACACTAATATATTGACTCATGGTGTGTCCATTTCTTCTGATCAGCTGAGATGGTTCTACACTTTAAGTGCAGGTCCCAGCTGGGTTTGCTTTATAATGATCATTATACAATATATTTGTTTTTATATGGTTTTTTTTAATTAGTGTAGTTAGTGTTGGTTACGTGATATGCAAGTCTATCATGCATATTTAATAATTGACCTTCTGCTGGCTTGTTTTGAGTTACTAGTGTTAGTATTGTTAAATAGTGCCTAACATTCTCATGTTTGTCACCGTAGCCTCCTATTGAGGAAGACGATGGAGCGTTAGAGGGACCTTCACCTCCTCTTTCAGCCGGCTCATTTGTTCAAGAGCTGTTTCAAGCTCAGTACAGGTAATAAACACCGATGTCTGTCTGTCTGTCTATCTGTCAGCTGTATTTAAATGTTCGTCCTTAGTGAACTGGCCTCACTGTGTACTCGTTGATTCCAGATCCTGCTTACTGTCAGCACTGTCAGACACAGAGCAACACTTTTGATCCTTTTCTTTGCATCTCCCTCCCAATACCATTACCTCATTCACGGTAAGTACTGATGTCAGAGAGACCGCCATTTAATTCCTTTCGGTGTGTTTTGATGGCAGCATCATGCTTCATCTGTAGGTTTAGACGTGAAGGCAGATTGGTCAACCGTCATGTCTTTATTAATGGCGTGACTGATCAACAGGGGTAGGATGAATATTAAGAAATATGCTCAGACACCTGAGTTTAGATGAAGTGTTCGATTTCACGACTGTTGGTATGATGTTGTTAATTTAGTCTGCTATGGACTTTCACTTTACATTTCATAGAAAACGAATGGCTTCATTTAATTCTTAACTGAACTTTGGGCTGGATCTGTAACACAGCCCACCACATATTGTCACCAATCATGAAACATGTCGCTCTGTAATAACTATAATAGATACACTTCCGATCGAAAGTTTGGTTTACAATGTAATTGAATGTAGTGTCTTACGTTCATTTTTATATATTATTTATAAATATTCATAGATTATTTAAAAATACAGTAAAAACAATATCACATGTTAGCACAGCTTTACATTGTGATTTTAAAACTGTATTTTCAGCATCATTACTCCAGTCTTCAGTGTCACGTGATCCTTCAGAAATCATTCTAAAACGCTGATTTGGTGCTCAAGAAACCGTCAGTGTTAAAACTGTGTGCAGGCTCAAATACTTTGTTTGTGGCGCACCTGGATAATACATTTTGTCCCTTGTAATCTTGATGTAAAGAAAGTTACAAAGTCATAGGCTATTATAAGATAAAATTAGTTAAATATTTTGCAACATTATAGGCTAAATGTTTTTACTGTTACTTTTGATCAATCTTATGCATCCTTACTGGATAAAAGTATTCATTTCTTTAAAAAAAAAAAGAAATTACTGTACTGATCCGACTTGTTTGAACACAGTAGGCTATTTATTCTTTGATATGATTTTTTTTTGAGAATCGACTGTAAATCAGCTAATATTGAGAGCATCAATATCATGTTGATTACCGTAGAAAATAATTATGAACAAAGGTGTAAAAAAAAAAAAAATGGTATAGTACAGGAATACCCTTACTGTAGACGTCTATGGGGCAAGTAAACTGGATGGTTTAAAATGAAAAAAAAAAAGTGTGAATCTCATTTTTGACAGGAATTATTCATTTGAGGCAGGACTACTTTTCTAGGGGGACAGAAAAGTTACTGTTATTATTCCTGTGGATATTTCTGTCATGTTTATTTCATGTAAAATATAGTTTTATATATACTTAAGTTGTACAATATCATCCTAAAGCTACATGTTTTACCAATTAAAAGTGGATATGATATGATATATGAAAGATTGCATTTAACTTTGCACAGGCAAGGTTAAGAAGTGAAATACCTCTCATTGTCTAATGCTGCTTATAGTATTTATGAATATTTTGAATTACATTTAATTTTGGTTTTCATTTTAATTTGTTTTTTGTGCTTTGCTCTCGTAATTTGTATTATTTTTTGTATATTTCTATTAAAATATTGGTCATATATTTTTAATTCAGTTTTAGTAATTTTAGTGCTTCACCTTGAACTTGTTAAAGTCGTTTTTCGTTTGCATAGAATATTTTTGGTTTATTTCAGCTTTATTTCAGTTACCAAAAACAATTTTTAGTAGTTTTAGTTAACAAAAACAACACTAACACTTGCCCCGTATCTGTACTAAACAGTACAGCTATTTTCCTTTGTGTTTACAAGCTTATGGACAAATTAAACTAATTTTCTGTGAAAACTAACAGCATGCCATGAAGATTTATATACTTTTACACACAATATTTCATCATGAAAATATAAAGGTTCCGAAGTTGCTACTTTCTCCTTGATTTAGGTGCTAAATATATACTTTTCCCTTCAAATAATCATCCTCTTCTGCTTCTCTCCGGAGGTGATCTGATGCTATTTTTAAGAGACCAGTGTAGTGGTTGATCAAGGAGAGCACTTGGTTTAATCCAAAGGCATTTTTAAGCTGCTGAATTCATTAGTACACATTAATGATTAAAGAAGCTGTAGTATTAGAAGACAGACAGTGATTTACAGCACACCTGCCCCTCATAGTACCGCGGAGATGATGAACCAGCGAATAATAGTCCCTGGGAGAGTAGTATAGCTGGGCAGGTTTCACTTCCACATCATTATTGAGTAAAACCCTGCTGGTGCCTTCATATCATCCCTAATCCAAGAGGTTCTTCATCATAAGGAAGAATCGGGGGATATGTTGACCCCTCCGCCCGCTGTGGCTTACTGCACTGTCGGCATCTCTCTGCTCTGAAAAACATTAGTGCAGAGAAAGACTAGATTTGGAGCTTATGCTCTGTAGGGGTGGGGGAAAAAATCGATACAGCATAGTATCGCGATATTTTCCGCGAAAATACTGTATCGATACACGGACGCCAAATATCGATCTTTTATTATACTATTTGGTAGAACAACAAAATCAATTTCTTTACAGTCCACTAGATGGTGGTGGTGAGTTTTTTTCTAAAATCCTTTAATGCACGGCAAGCGGTTGATTATCCCGCTTATTCCATGGTCATTTGCCAGCATTGACAACTTAAAGCTGTTTATGATGTTAGCAGCGCAATTTTTAACCCGAAGGGTAAAAATGACTCTTATTTTCGTCAGTTACGGCTCGTTAGCTCTAGCTTTCTGCCCACTTCAAATCAGATACAGAGATAAAATAGTGCGGTAAGACCACATTTATTTGAATGAATTATCGATCGAGAGGAGAGAGAGAGAGAGATGACAGTTGTGTGTGTGAATTACCTGTGTCTGTGTGTCTCTCTCTACAAACTATGAAGCTGTTTAGGTTACTCACGCTTTTACCCTCATGCTGCAGTGATAGTCATGGGCGCGATTCTCGTATCTGTTATTTTATTAAAAAAAGTCGAGGGGCAGCACCGACAATAAGTTTCTGTGTGTGCGCAGTGCGATCTGCAATCTCAGACTCTCCTACCTTCACTGCGTGTTTTGTGAGAGTGGGCTGTGTGTGTGCATCAATTAAAGCAGCGCATTAATATAGGACGGTGATTAAACTGGCTTGGGATAAACAAACTGAGAAATGTTTCTTTTTAGTTAAAACAGATGTTGCCAAAGTTTTCATTTGGGGACATAATTTGAAGTTGGAAAAAGGTAATAAATTGCAATATATCGCAGAATATATTTAAAACCGCAACAATATTTTATCGTGACACAAGTACCGTGATAATATCGTATCATGGGGCCTCTGGTGATTCCCACCCCTTATGCTCTTCCAGCATGAAGAATGGCCGATCCGAGGAAGAGGAAATTTCGTCTGGAAGTTCAGCAACGTGCGACTTAAGCGATAGTTGCCCACAGTCTGTGGGAGTAGATTTCATTTGCCCTCTCCTTAATTCTGTTTATCCATGCTTAGCAAGTGCTGTTATTTCTGTGTATTATTTCATAGGCCATTTATTCCCTACGCTTCCCTGATATGCCACTTCACGTGGGCAGATATTAATGAAGAGTTGTTGATTTAGTCGGCTTCACCTTCTGGGGCCACTGCACACAGCTTTTGCTCTTTAGAGATGAGTTTGCTTCCTAATGCGTATAGAGAGGTGATCAAGCATCATTAGAGCAATTCTAAATGCTTTCAGTCCTTACAGGCTGCTGAATGCTGTAAAAGGATATTAAGTAGTGTGTTACGTTGTATCAGCTTGTATTTTAAATGAATGTTTTTTGGAATGTTTATTTATTTATTTTATCCACACCTGAATTATAGATGTTTTTTTGCACATGATTATAGTTGCTTTAGCATTAGTCTTTAAAGGAATAGTTCAACCAAAAATGAAAATTGGCATAAATAATCACTCCTCGTATGTCATTACAAACCCATAATACTTTCATATATCTGTGGAACACAAATTAAGATTTAATTGAGTTTTTATTTAAATTAAGTTTTTATTGAAACCTGAGATTTCTGTCCCTCCATTGAATGTCTATTCTAACAAAATGTTCAAGCCTCAAAGAGTTCATAAAGACATTGTAAAATAAATTCAAATGAATTAAGTGGTTTAATCCAAGTTTTCTGGAAAGACACAACCACTTTATACAATAGAAATATGTAATTTAGGCATTTATTCACATATAAACAGGGTTTGAAATTAACTTTTTCACTCACCAGCCAATTTGGCAACAAAATGTTAAAAGTTACTGGCCATTCATAACTTCTGCTAACCAAAAAAATAAACAGAAATAAACCTACAGCTTGAGGTGCGAACCATTGCAAATCATTTGTACTTTATGTTAGTACGTCATTAATTGAACGAACACATTCAGTGTAAACAGCATCATTGATTATAATGGGTTCTATAATATTATATTTTGTTGCGTCGCACCGTGCCGCGCCGCTCGTGTCCAGTGTAGACATGGTGTGAGTCTTCAGCCGTTTTTCGACTTTTCACTATTGCGTCAGTTCAAAGGAAACCAGTGTGCCGTTATTTGTTGCGTTGTGATGGGTATGTTGAAGTAAGCTAGATATTCGCAGATGCTGCACAATTAGGCTGTATTTAGTATATCATGATGCCTCTCGAGTTCAGTATTTATGCCAAACCTGTGCAGAACTGCCCCAAGAAATCAATGAGTGAACAATTTACAAAAAGTAGCCCGTCAAATTGGCTAGTGATTTGACAGCATTACCCACCACAGCTGATTTTTACCCTCATTTGGAGGGTGTTTATTTCAAACCCTGCGTATAAACATTGATCAATGCACATATAGTACATAGAGCACATCAAATGTGGTAAAGATGTGGTTGTTTGATGGGCAAGAGCCAATGAAATTTATTATCGTGTGTCAAGCAAGCACGTTTGAATTTTATTAAACTGTCCGATACATATGGATTACTTCTGCGATGTCTTTAGAAACTTTTTGAACTATCACAGTTATGGTGGAATTAACTTTCTGTGGAGGGACAGAAATCTATTAGTCTTCATTAAAATGTCCTCATTTATGTGTTTGATGATGAACGAAAGTGTTATGGGTTTGGATGACATGAGGATGAGTAAATGATGACCGAATTTGTATTTCGGGGTGACGGACCCTTTGAGTTTACAGTCAGGTGGTGATGTGAACTAATGGTTAAAAATCTGTAGGTTTGCATGGGGTGATACATAAACTTTCATTATTGTGCTGTTGGTTGCTCCAGGGCGACTGTCTCTCTGAAGTTGCTTTGGATTAATTTGTTGTATCACTTGGCATCCCTCAGGCCTCTGTATGTGACCGTGGTTTATCAAGGCAAGTACTCTCACTGCATGAGGATCGGTGTGGCCGTACCGCTCAACAGCACTGTGTCCAGACTGAGAGAGGCCGTGTCACGTGAGACCAAGATCCCACCAGACCAGGTGCAGTTTCCACAGTTTTTTTTTTTTGCCAAAATACTGAGATGTTATTTTGCATCGAATTCCGGTCTTGGTGTAAAGATCTTTACTGTTTCCCTGAATACAATATTCTCCATTAATACTGAGGTGTGGACACTGATGGAGGGTTGATTGCCGTTTGTATGTTCGTCTTCCCACATAACGTCATCAACCAAAGCCGTTTCCTGTTTGTTTGCCTTGTTTTACCGAGATGTTGGGTGTAAACCACTTCTGACCATCCGTCTCTCTTATGTCTGTGCAGTTTGTCCTGACTGAAATGTATTACGACGGTTTCCACCGCTCCTTTTGTGACGATGACGACGATCTTGATATCATTCAAGAAAGTGACTCAATCTTTGCTTTTGAAACTCCTGAGACTTTTAGATTAGAAAACATTCGCTCTAAAAGAGGTACTCTTTCATGCATTGCACTTTGGTTATAGCTCAAAGTATACATCAGTTTTGACGCAAACGCTTAGCGTACAGCAAAACGCGCTTGCTTTCATAGTACTCTCCATTTGATAGCATACGCAAACACAGGTGGTTAACTCGTGCGCTAGAAAGTTTTATTTTTGTCCAGTGTTGGTCTGCGCCATTTCTCTCCAGAATTTGACAAATAAAAATGTCTTTGTACTTGTTTAAACTAGAGTTGCAGGTATCTCTTTACTTGCTCATCTAGGTGGGCGTCTATTCTTGTCACCATCTCCAGTAGTCAGTTGTTTCTTTTTCAACTGTGAAACAATGGGCCGGGCCAGTGTTGCCCCCTTTTGGACCAACGAATTAATGCAAAAAAAAAATAATGTGCAAGCTGAGCGTACAGAGTATGTGTGGTTAGAAAAGTCGAGCTGTGCTGATGACAGTATTTACGCATCTGTATGCAAACCCTAGTATACACGTAAAAACCGAAGTATACTTTGGGCTTAAGAAAAACTGAATGTGTATCAAATAATCCTAATTATAAGCAGTGTTGGGTGGTAACGCATTACTTAGTAACGCATTACTGTAATTTGATTACTTTTTTAGTAACGGAGTAATTTAACGCGTTATAATTTTCAAAATAGTAGTAATTAGAGTATAGTTACAAGCCGAGGTCTCTATACGTTACTGCCGCATTACATTGCTGACATAATGCAATGTTTTATAATCTGGAGATTGTAAAAAGGATGTAGCACACGCACTGTCGAGTCAAGTGCCAGTGGATTAGAGACCTGCTCCCGCGAGACCCCGTGTGTGTGTGTGCGCGGGATGCGGGAGAATAAAATGATTCACGGGACTCCCGCAAAATAGAAATATCTAAACATAAAATATCTAAAACAAATAAATTGTTATTCATCTATTGCACAAAAGCAACATGAACTAATATAAAATATAAATGATTAACAGATTATTATACAGATTATAATTATCTGGAGCGTGTATGCTGGGATTTCATACATTTCATGGAGAAAAAAGTAACGTAACTAGTAATGTAACTAATTACTTTTGAAATAGAGTAATCAGAACAGTAACATGATTACTTTTAAAAGGAGTAATTTGATTACATTTTCAGAGTAACTTGCCCAACACTGATTATAAGCAATCAGCATTTATTGAAACATGAAAATATCATATTGGAAATTGAGCTAAAGGCAGTGCTTTGTCTTTGAAAACAGAGAAACTATATCTAGCTTAGATTAGGATCATCATAAAAGTAGACTGGAGAGTATGAAAGTAATTATCTTGATACTATTTCTAACTTTTTTGTTGTTGTTTTTAGTGATGCAAGTAACAATTTTAACCATTTCCAGGGAGCCTTCTTGCTAATCTGAATCAGAACAATTTGAAATATGGAGCGGAGAGCAGCCGAACGCCATCTTTCATGCAGGGTGCGATGAATCCAGCATCTCCCAACAAAAACACTGGATGTGAGAAAATGATTCTGCTGATCTGTAACAGAGCCTGCACTGGCCATCAAGGACGGAGGTAACATTATTGTCTTTCCGACATGCTCACACGAGTCGAAGTTCCATTATTTTTGACACAATATCTTACAGTACATGGAGAAAATGTAGTAATCTCATTATACACAATATAAGACGGTAATGTGGCACAAACTGGAAAATCAATACAGCACTTTCTGTTTGTTGCAGGTTCGGTCTTCCGTTTGTACTATATCTAGAGCGCTCTGTGACATGGGATGTGTTACAGAAAGAAATTCTGGAGAAAATGCGTCACCTACTAAGGCCAGGGGTTTACATTCAGGTCAGTGAAACCTCTAATTGTTGTTAAATACAGGTCTTGAAATGCAAAGTCAGTACAATTAAATGACTTTTTTTCTTACATAAAACTTGCACTTCTGATAAAGTGGATTGGTGATTTTAGGTTGGACCCTTTAGTCTGCGTGTGGTTGGAGTAGTTGGAATCACATATCTGTTGCCACAGGAGGAACAGCCACTATGTCACCCCACTGTGGAAAGGTTTGTAATGCATAACCATGTGTTCAGAGCATATTGTGTGAACTTAAATTTCAGGTGTGACATGTACAGTATATTGTTCTACTATTAGTGCACATAGACAGTTCTTCCACAGGCAAGCAAATAGTCAATACTTTTATTACAACAGCATTTTTAACTACACAAACCAAAGACATTTTATGTTACGCTAGATGATTTAATGATTGTAGTTGAAAAGTTTATTATAACTGCTTTAGTGTGATCATTGAATTTAACACGTGTAATAAAACAAAATACTACAAAGCTTTATTCTTCAATTTGTTATTTTCTTGGCAAATATCATGCCTTTCCTCAATCTTTCCTTTTTAGAGCATATAAATCCTGTGGGCCAGGTGGACCTCCTCATGTTAAGATTGTAGTGGAGTGGGACAAAGAGACCAAGGAATAGTAAGTAAAATGGAGCCATAATTAATAACTTGTCTATAGTGTTTTATTTTTTCTTATAGTGGCCCCAAAATAATATTTAGACAATTAAACCACACTTAAAAATTGTTGAACATCATTGCATTAGATCAGGAGTTCGCGAGGGAACTACAGGGAGTTCATGAGTTGATAATTAAATCATTAAATGAAATAACTAAATGAAAATGAAAACGGATACATTTTAAAAAACATACTTATTTAAAAAGATTTTAAAAATATTTGATTTGTTTCTCTTGCATGTCATGTGACTATTAACCATGAACATGCAAGTGTATTGTTAAATTATTGAAATATTATATTTAAATCTCAGGGAGTACTTCAAATAAATATTTTAGGTCAAATGTTAGATGCCACTTAGTTTATTTATTTGTTTGTATGTCTAATGCATGGAAACTTTATACTGCTGTACACTTCCTGTAAGTAGTTTGTGGTAAGACCAATTCCACAGGGGAATGTATGGCTAAAAATTTCAGAGCAAGAAATTTCAGTGAAGCCAGAAAGGAAGGGTCATTTCAAACATTTTTTGAAGTTCGTGCATGTATTAAACATTCTCTGGCTGACTGTTAAGAGAAAATATCCTGCAGAGATAAAATAAATATGTCTGTTGAAGTCACAGAGAGGATCGCAGACATGCTTGACTGGTCTGGTAAGAGAGATTTGTTTCCAGCGTATGTTCTGATTCCCGCAGTTTGTTTGGACACACTGAGGAAGAGTACATCCCTGATGCTGAGAGTGTGTATCTGCACAGAGAGCAGCACCATCAGCCGCAGGCCTGCACCCTCGCTCAGTGCTTCCAGCTCTACACCAAAGAGGAGCAGGTAAAAGTCTGGCATAATACACGTTCAAGTTTTACCTTCGCAAAGTATCCATTTACCCAAAAATGAAAACTCTGTCATGTAGTCACTATCATGTCTTTCCAAACCTGTTTGACTTACTTTCAAAGGGAGACATTTCCAAACTAAGCCATACAATGAAAATGAAAAAAAAAGTCCAAGGCTGTCAAACAAGAGTTTTATTGAATAATGACTTAAATTTCTGGCCCTTCTGGTGATTTATGATGCTTTAATGTCATTTTTGGAGCTTGACAGCACTCATCCACTTTCTTTGTATGGAAAAGAGCAGCTCAGGCATTCTCCTGTGTTCATGGAAGAAAGTCATACAGGTTTTGCATGACATGAGAGTGAGGAATGAAGACAGACTTTTGATTTGTTACGTGAACTATTCCTTTAAAAGAGCCCTCACGCTCCTTTCATTTCTTTAATTTCCACTTCTCCAGAGCTGCCTTTGTGGGTGTATATGTCAATGTTACTCTATTTCTGCTGTCAGGGCTGTTTTAAAATTGCTAGTTTTTTTGCGAACACATCTTTAACCCTGGAACAGGTCCACATATCGTATAAATATACACTGTGGTTAGCCAGAGCTGGCCTTGGGCAGCTAAGGAAGGGTTTGGAACTGGCTGTGCTTTAAGGAAAATGAAGGAACAGACAGATTTGTAAATGTAAAAACCTCTCTGACTGATTTTGTTTATGTCTGCTTCCTGTATGCCTTCCAGTTGGCCCCAGATGATGCTTGGCGCTGCCCCCATTGCAGGCAACTGCAACAGGGGCGAATCAAACTCAGCCTGTGGACCCTGCCGGATGTTCTCATACTGCACCTCAAGAGGTTTAGACAGGTGCTGTATTGATCAAATCACATTCCCTGCACAAATGGTGCTCTTTGCGTGCATATGTGTGATAGGGCCTGTTAACACCTGGTCACTTTGTGCATTTTCTCTGATCGGATAACTATCCAATCGTGAAAAGACCAGGTGTAAATGCCGTCCTAAATGCATTCAAGACAGATTTAAATCCGATCGCTCAAACCACTTCAGGAGGTGGTCTGGGACACATTCCAGACGAAACTAGACAAGTGTAAATACATCTGGTTGCTGAAATCACATATGTAAATTTTACTTCAGCAAGCAAAATGTTAAATAATAAACCGTAGTATGGGGAGAGGAAACGTCCAATGTGAGAGCTTTATAGGCTATATGACGTGTTACAGGCAGATATGACGGCGCTAATACAACATGCATCACCGTGACTGAGTAGCTGAGTATCTCTTCAGCAAGCAAGTATGCGTAAATTGCCGCAAATAAAACTGAAATTAAGTCACAGACGCTCAACACACAAACATCTTCAGGTGTCGTAGTTAGACAAACTTATCTTTCCAGTGCTGATGCCACTCTTCTTTTGCGGTCTTTCGTCTAGAAATGGTCTGATAATTAATAAATCTATTTCTGTCAGGACCACTATCGTCAAAATGATAGAGACTTAGCATAAAGTTTGGCGTTTATGGTTCGGGTTCTGGGCAAAAAACTCCCGACCACCCTGCAGCATGTCAGATATGAGCAGGAGAGCAGCAAATAATAACCACCTAGAGGGTAACAGCAGAACAAGGCAGATATCATTAATGTACTTAATGTATGTAAGGTGTTATACTTAGTCAGATAAAGGGGTCTGATTAGCCAGGAATATAGAAAAGCAAGTCTGACTGTGTGCGAATGGAGGGTGGGGATGGCGGAGGGTTAATGTTTGCTCACTGGGAGCAAGCTGAAGATGTGAATTAATACGAAGAGAGTTATATAGGGGACATGCGTCGATAGGTGGCATATCCTTATAGGGAGATGGATCCGATGAAGAATCAGATGAGTGCAGAGCTTAGACGCACGTGACCTGCAAAAACTAACGCTTAACGCATCATAGTACTCTGTCCCGGACAGCCCACTATCGTCAAAATGATAGATACTTAGCATAAAGTTTGATTTGGCGGTATGGTTCTGGGCAAAAACCTCCCTGCCCATCCATGCAGCCTGTCATGAATGAGCAGGGAGAGCAGCAATAATACCCCCCCCCTCAATCACAAACGATAGGCCCAAACCCCCCGACACAACGATAGGCCAGAACAGCCCAAACCACAACCGATGGCATTCTAAAAGAAGCATATCCTTCTGGAATAACAAAGACTGGGGCAGCAGCAACTTACGGGAGAAGGCAGCGAAGGGGTGCTCTTTATAAGCAGCTAAGAAGAGCAGAAAGCCCCTTTAATGCAATACCTGAAAAAGATGCAGAAAACCCACTAGAATTGGCAGCCTAGTTTGCAGCAAACATAGCGTACTGCAGCCATAGATGCGAGCAATGAACGGATCAGAGATTGCAGATTCTACCTGGCCTAAAAGCTTCAGCATCCATTTAAAAAGTCTATAACAACAGCATATAATAACTCAAATCAACTCATCAGTTTGTAGGTTGGCCGTCTCCCATTGACATTTGTGCTCGTTGTGTTACGTGTCCTCAATCTGACAACCTGCATGAGCATAGACAAAAATCCTTACCAATACACTTAATCACAGTAGTCAGAGAAACTTAAGGAAATAACATTCCCAATACTAGATGAGCCATAAGCAGCAAGCATATTTCAAGAACAATCAGATGGCCTTAAAAAAAAAAACAGCTTAAACATTAGCTTCTTGCTTTTGCAAGTTTACCCGGATACCAGCACTTGCAGTAGCAACCAATAGCTTAAAGCAACAAGCAATCTAGCGATAAACATGATACTGAACACTAGATAAGCCCAAACAAGCAAGCAAAATCCCAATACCCAAATAGCTTTAAAGCAAAAGACCTTCTGAAATAGCATAGACTGGGGCAGCATGCCCTTTAAGAAGAGAAGCAGTGAAGGGGTGCTCTTCTTTAATAAGCAGCTGAGACAGGGTGTCTGCTGGTCCTTTAAAAGCCTTAAAATGTCGTAAATAACGTTTGCTAAGTATAAGGTGCCTGAAAAGTCAAAATGCTTAAATTGGACATTCGAGGGTATTAATATTTTTGGTCTCATTAACGCGAAATATTGACGGACCTAATGACTGTTTACAAACACTGGACAGACCCGCGGTAAGTTATTGCGTCGTCAGAGAGAACTGCAGTAAATTAGCAGAATACAGAATACAAACTCGCGCTGAGGCTCACTCTGTTTGTCTCAAGAC